>JAQMRL010000011.1:27255885-27790885 GCA_035578175.1 Catonia carolina
TATTAGAAGTTTTCTTTTGAAGCAATAATTTTAGTTCCGGTGTGAGTATTGTAACTCTCACTTAGGTAAAATCTTTTTTACTCTGTAACTGGATATTGCAACTCCAGACCGATTTTAATACGGTTATGTGTATTAGAAGTTTTCTTTTGAAGCAATAATTTTAGTTCCGGTGTGAGTATTGTAACTCTCATTTAAGTAAAATCTTTTTTACCTATATTATACCTGAAAATAGTTTATGTGTAAGATATTAAAGTGATTAATATTTTGTACTGTTTATGCAAAAATACAGTTATCTTTCTTAAATAACCAGTTTATTTTATTACAATTAATTAATATTTATAAAAATCAATATTTGCCTTAACCTCAAATAAAGTAAACCAAATCTTAGAGTTTTCCAACAAAAAACGAAGTTCATTTTCTTTTTCTTTAAAAATCAACATTCTTTAACAATATGAAATAATTAACAGACTAAACTTTAATATATTTATTTAAGGGGAGATGGAACGGCCTATCTACCCAATGTTAATTTCTATGATTTTAGGAACATTTTTCTTAAAAACTATTAAACCAATTCCTTTCCAATTTTTTTTTTGTTACTTTTCTTGTAATTTTCTCTACATGTTGTGATAAGTTTGTTAATATATTGCTATTGTTTCTTTTTCTATAAATTTTTTAATATCTCTATAACAAAATAACTCGTTTTTTTCATGTTTTCTTCCACTTAGTGATTTACAACTTAAAAATTTTAAAACTTATAATAATGATTTTATATTTACATATGATGTACACACTTTTCTACTAGTGGGCAAAATTTCAACTCTCTAGCTTTAGTAGTTTTTGAGGAAAATGTACTTATTTATGAAAAAAATGAATTTTAAGAAAAACGCAATTTAAGTAAAAAGTCCCATTTTATGCACATGCAAAACGCACATTTTTTCGACTTGTCACCTGTTTTTAATTTAATTATTTTTAATACTTCTAGTCCACCAATGTATATGATATTAATATCGTTTTAACCAGAAAACCCGGGAGAATTCAAATACGTAATAAAAAAAATCATTTTTTTTAGATTTTTCCGTTGTTTTTTTTCCGTATGTTTTATAGAATTGTTTGAATTTTAAGTGTATGGATGTTTCTATTTTTGCTGAATGTCGGTTCTTCAATGTAGGTGTAATCCGAGATACTCGTATTTAGCTGAATCTTTTATGGAATTTGTATGTTGTTAAAATACATGCGTGGACAATTGAATGGCTCAACAGAAAAACGTTGCAAGTGACAAAATTTACAAAAGTGAGGTTTCAGTGGAATACGTTCTATAAATCCTCTATTTGATAATAATAGTGAATTCTAATGGGTAAAATTGTAACTAAAAACTTGGAAATTCGTGAAACATAATCGTCATACAGTGAAAAATCGTTATACAGCTAAGAAACAGATGGTATCTTTCCCTTTCTGTTAAAATTTTTTTTGTTACTTGCAACGTTTTTCCGAGACCCATTCAATTTTGATGCCAAAGTGTTTGACTATAATTGAAAAAAGATTAAAATTTTCGTTAAAAATTAAATACGGAAAAGGTGTAAGAGATTACACGTAGCCTACTACAAAAGAGAAAAAGTGTGAAAACGAAACGAGATAAGAGTATTTAAATTTTGTATGAAGCAGCAGAGATTTTGTTGTTGATAAAACAGTTTGAAATGGCATGTTGTAGTTACATAACATCTGAATAAGGTAGCAAAAGGGGTGTAAGGGGGTATAGGAAGGTTGGGAGAGAGGAGGGGGGATGTTTTAGCAGAAATTGCGTGATGTAGAAAGGGAGGTAAGTGCTAATGTAGATATCGGATGTATAATTGGTTAAATGTACTCGGGAGTTTACCCACTATTAGACGTAGGGCGCCGGTAATGCACCCTGAGGGATGTACATAATGCACAGGGATAACAGTGTCCCGTAATGGAGGAGCTCCCCCGGGATACGAGCCTTGAAAGGGGACTTCAACCACCCTGCCTCACTATCTGTACTCTCCCTCCCACCTTTCCTTTTCCTCGATCTCCTCAAACAATCTCTCTCCCATCCTCTCTTCTCAAAGGATTACAATTAATTTCACAGCACAGCATACAGACGTTGCTTGTTCCCTTTACGTAGTTTGGTAGCTACCGTCTGCTCTATATCTATCTATCCCGTAGCATTACAATGTGCACGTATTTTGATGTGTGTGAAACTTCCATAAAGTTCTCTTGTCGTTTTCTCAATCTAACAATGTATTATTAACTCTTCACGTTATTCAAAATAATTAAAATATTCTCTTTCATCTCTTATATTATTATTTTTTTATTTTATTTATATTATTAACAAACATAAACAAATTTAATATTATTTTATATTTTAATTAAAAATAATTAGCTTACATGTCGACTTGTAATCTTATATTAAATTTATTTATTCATTATGTCAAGACAAATTGTTGTCTTAATTAAAGAATTTTCTTATTTTTATTTTATGTTGTTTTTTATTATTACCTATTTAATTTATTTATCCGTTGTATTTTCTTTTATTAACAAAGAGATTATAGTTAACATATAAATTATCATTTATCAAATTAATAATTTCTTGAAAAAGTAAATCTTGTTTATTTGCACCAATAATTTTAATAAAAGTTTTATGAATAGTACATTCTTATAGGAGTAGTTACATCTTTATAACCTAAGGATTAAGAAATTTAAATTAATAATTGGGCTAGTACAATGTTTTAATAATGAAATGATTGGACCATTCCAATAGGTAGCTGAACACTCATCCGATAAAAGATCTTTTCAACGATCTCGATGTAGGGCCTACATATTACGCATGATTTTTACTATTGATTTTTAAAAACCAAATAATATTTTCTTCAATTAATTAGGCTAATATTGTATACGAGGTGTGGCTATTAAATAACGAGACTGACGTAAAAAATTTTATTTTTATTTTATACATAATCACTTATTGTCTCCTTCTCTATCCCTACAACGCTCCATGCGAATTTTCCATTGTTGGAAACAGTGCTAGAAGTCATCTTCTGTCAGCTCCTTCAGGACACGTGCCGCTTTTTCTTTTACAGCTTCCACAGATTCAAATCTTGTCCCTTTTAATGCAGATTTCACCTTAGGGAACAGGTAGAAGTCACATGGTGCAAAATCTAGTGAATAAGGTGGATGTTCTAACATTGAGATGCTGTACTTGGCTAGGAACCTCTTGACAGATAACGCGGAATGAGCTGCCGCATTGTCTTGGTGGAGAATCCATGATTTGTCCTTCCACATTTCGGGGCGTTTTTCCTTACTCTTTGAAGTAGTTTAGAAAGTACCTCAAGGTAGTAATATTGATTAATTGTTTGACCTTCAGGAACCCAGTGAAGGTACACAATCCCATGGATATAACAAAAAACAATCATCATTGCTTTATTTTTGACTCATTTTTGCTCATTCAAGCTTGTTTGGCTCTCGGTGAAGTTCGGCTCTTCCAGTGCATGGATTGGCGCTGCGTTTCCGGATCATAAGTAAAAACCCACGTTTCATCACATGTTATTATCGTTTCCAAAAATTTTGGGTCATTTTCAATCGCGTACAAAGTATCATTTCAAAACATTTTTGAGCGGCACGTGTCCGGACGGAGCTGACAAAAGATGATTTCCAGCACTGTTTCCATCAATGGAAAATTCCCATGGAGCGTTGTAGGGATAGAGAAGGAGTGTAAATTGAAGGTGACATTAAGTGATTATGTATAAAATTTAAATTAAATTTTTTACAGCGTCAGTCTCATTATTTAATAGCCACACAATTACAATAAACAATTTTTACAAATTCTTTAGAAAATATAAAATATTTAAAAGTTACTGATGTAGCCTACACGTAAGTATGATTTTTAACTTTAATGTTTTACTCCAGTCGTGAGCAATGAAATTCTTTTTAAATTCATCCACGATGTATTCAAATGATCAGACTGGTAATTGTTGTAATAATTGAAAATACAAACGACACAAGATAATACAATATGTGAATACCTATCGGCTATATTGTACCACGAGCGGCAATAAAATGATTGGAACTCGTGCCAGCGCACGTGAGTTACGACACGTTACGCCTAATCATGTTTATCTTGTAAACAGAATACCAATGGAACCGACATTTTCTGAATTATTTTGGTATGTAATTCCACAGTTTAAACCAACTTATTGAAATATGTGTTGCTATTATTTATGTATAGGCCTAATCAGATTTAATAACTCTAATATTAGCGTTTAATAGTATTGAAGGATTTTTGATAGCCTTAATGCATTTTGAAGTACACTGAGTTATCGCCTGGTGGTCCATGCTTAAATTTCCATTAAACTTCCAGAAAAATTTTACCCCATACCAAGTTTAGATAATGTCCTATCAGTCAATGGTAAATTAACTAAATTTATGTCTAGTCACTAATTATCAAAAATTTTATATATTTTTAAAAAGAACGAAGAAACAATTTTCGTTCGGGTTGTCCATAAAACACTAGTAACTTAAATATGCACCAGTAGACAAATCTCAGTGCACTAAAGTTTTTTTTTAATTCAGATACTGCAATATTACAATCTGTTCTTAAATTCAGAACAATAAGTAATAATTTTATTAGTGTGTACTGGAAGTTAAAAAAATATCACACCCACATTCATGAATGCTTGTTTTAAGTATTCTTTCACAATTATGTACGGGAGATGAAAAATGTTGTGTCACTTGAGTCTTCGAAAACCGTTTTTATATTGTCTAAAAGGTTTAAAGCCAAGTAATTTGGATGATCATGAATGAAACCTTCTTTGGTATCATTTGTTGTAAACTGTTATATGCTCGACAAGATATGTAAAGAGTATAAATGTCGGTATCTGCTAGTAAGACCAAAATAATGGCTTTTATTGGGAAGGACCCCATAAGGTCAAAAATTGTATTAAATGATAGAGTGTTGGAGCAGGTAGCACACTTCACTTATTTAGGAGTTGATATAACGTATGACGTTGATAGAGAGATAAGCACTAGAATAAGCAAGTTTCAGCATGTCTGTGGTTATATCAATAGGACTTTTAAGAGTCGAACCAGGAAAGATACACAGTTGAGGCTCTACGATGTAATGGCAGTGCCGATTTTACTGTATGGAAGTGAGACCTGGGCACCAAAGAAGAGAGATTTAAGTCGATTGGAGGCAGCTGAAATGAGATTTTTGAGATCTGTGAAGGGATGTAGCCGGAGAGAACACATTAGAAGTAGCGCGATTCGAGAAGAACTGAAGAGAGACGAAACAATCATTGATAAAATGTGAAGGTACAGAAATAGGTGGCAGGAACATGTACTTAGGATGTCACCTGATAAAGCTAGTCTTCAGGCGCTGAAGTATCGCCCTCGAGGAAGGAGATGTTTGGGGCGTCCAAGAAAGAGATGGTGTGATGTTGGAACAGGCGATTGGCCTAATCCGTAAAGGAGATGATGATGATGATGACTGTAAACTACAATCGCAATCCTAATACTGTCCTGTCTATAACTTGATGGGCTCGCGCAAAGAGGAGCAGAATCGGCCCACTACTAGCCTTCTTAATAACACTTGATTATGTACCAATTCCAGTGTACTAGTTAGTAGTAGTACATAATGAAATGTTATTGAGAAGGCTAGTAGCGGGCCGATTCTGCTCCTCTCTGCGGAAGGCCATCAAGTTATATACAGTCTATTCGTGCAGTTCATTCATGTAATTTTTCAATTATGAGATTTTTTCAAAAAACGGCTCTAACGATTTTGTTTAAAATCACTACATTTTTGTCCTCTACAAGATGGAGTAAGAAGCATGTCTACTGAAATTTGTGAGAGCTGTATTCTTGTAGTAAAAAATGTACGCTATATTTAAGATTGCCACAGAAGTATTACAATAAAAGTTATAGAAAATTAAAAACCTTACAACTTTTATTACATCCTTTCAGACGAAATTTTCATTCACAGAGCTTCGTTTAGAGTCAGTTGGTGATTTTATATATTTTTCTCATCAAAATGTTCAATAGATGTTAATTTTTATTTAGCAGCATTCAGTCACGGTTAAAATTAGATTAACAATTTCATTGTTTACATTGGCAATAAAATGTCATGTGCGCGTTTCATACCAGGTTTATTCATAGTAGGTTAATAGATCGGTTTTTACGCATTAGTTAAACATTCGGTTTTAACAGAAAGACATAATTTTTGGACGATTATATTTTATGATAATTATGAAATAAAAAATCGTGAAATATAATATGAAGTGTTAACTATAGATGTTTCTCGTACAGTATTCAGTTAAATCCACCAGGCCTACCAACTATTGATAAAATTTGAATTTATATTAATTTCTGTCAAAATTTTATCTAAAATTCAATAAATTTATAGTCTGGACTTACATGTATTATTAGGATACGAAATAGTAAAATTTAATGTACGTACCTACCTATATAGGTATAGGTAATAAAACGAAGAACAATAGATTAAATTTTTATCGCATGCCTTATTTTGGATGCATTGTCTGTTGGATAGGAATGGTGATGACGGGACGGTGTGACACACCTGCGTTTTTGGCCGTTTGCCCACTCACACTCCTGCATATCGTTGTAAAACACCAAGAGTGACTAATATTTTAAATAGTCCTATTATTTATTTATTTCATTCGTTTATTTATTTATTTATTTATTGTTAAAACGATTAATCTTAATAGTGAGTAGAATTTAAGATTTTAAATTTGTTGTTCAATTTTGTGTTTATGTCAATTATTTATAGTTGTGGTCATATTAAGATTGTTTTAGATCTTTATCAAATCTATTCAGCGACCTGAGTTTATTTATTCGTAAGCAACAACTCTAATTTATTATACATTAAGAAATTAACAAATATTATATTTTTAATGATTTTTCTACTTAAACTTCTCGGTAAATCCAATAGCCTACTGTGTTTTAATGAAATATTTATAATATAGGCCTACTTTCTGCCCATAACAGACAGGTGGAAAGTCAAATTATTTACACTCAATCTGTTCGTTGCAGGGCTAAAATAAATAGTTCTGTTTCTTATCACATGGTCAGCCAATTAAATGACTGAATCATTTAAGAACAAATAAGATAGAGGTGTAAAAGACACTAATCAGAGTTATCTCCTCTAAAAGTAATGAGTTTCATTATACAGCCAGACCCTGTGGTGAATGAATTGAAGTTGTAATTTGCAGAGTGGAAAATATGTGCTTTTCAGAGGACCCGGCATGCTGATAAGCGTACTTTTCCATTCAGTGAGGAAGGCATGGTAAACCACCTCACTCCTCGTTTTACTGAGTAAAACCTCTACAGGTTCAAACCAGCCTTTCAGGTGATGACCTAAATAACAGGCCTACTTTATCCATGCACATTTCTGAACGCTGTTTGGTAAAAAATAATTTTTATAAATTGATGATGAATTTTTATACCTGGACATAAAACAGGAGTTATATCAAATTACACAAAACTGTGTATTTTTAGTTAAAAAAAATATTTTCGTTGATTTCAGGTACGGTAGGCCTACTATACAAATGAAAAACTTATTGGAGAAAATGAGTAAAGGAAGAGAAAACATTTTGAACACGTTCAAAGAAAGAAAAATCGATACTTAGGATATATGCTGGAGGGGGAAATACGAAAATTTGAGGGAAGAATTGAGGGAAATCGTAGTCCTATAAAAAGACTAACATTTTACTCAAAAACCTAAGACAACTGACTAAATTTAACTTCAATGAACCATTTCCGATCTGCAATGGATAGGATTAGATGGACAATGATTTTTGCTAAAATCAATGGGAGTCAAATAAAAAGACTCAGACGGACGGTGGAAAATTTAATTGCCAGAAGAAATGCCAAGCGGTCACTACTTTTTCCTGTAAGCTACGGTTGTTATTCGTTATTCAGATCAAAAGAACTCTGCTTCTAACAAATTGTTCGGATGGATATTTCCTTAATGCTATGTATCACGAGCTAATTGATTTGTGCGGTCACCTATTTCATCAATAAATTAACAGAAATACGAGTACAGACAGTTCGTTTACTATTGTAATTTTGAAAGTTTTGTGTGGTATCCAATTGGGTACATAACAAATTTACAATAACATTGAACTACAAATTACTGCAGTAATATTTTAAAGTTATCAATACGGCAGTTTTACAAAAAAATTGTAGAGTGGTTCTATTCAAGTTTGATTTCCTTTTATTACCGCAGTAAGAGAAATTTTAGGGAAACATTCACATAAACTGTTTTTTTTCTTAATGTATAATATTGTTTTCTTTTGTTTACTCTCAAAAATACAGCTTTTTTAAAAAGTATCTCACTAGCCTAATACTGAAAATTGTAAATAATAACAACATTAGGATAAGTAATTTCACGAATATTTTATAATTTTTATTTAATTTTTGGGAGATTTCTTTTTCGCGTATTAGTTTTTCACATCAATTTTACTTGTATTTCTGTACATCAAATGAATAACTAAGTTACATGAAGGAGAATAATTTAAAAGTTGAACTTGAACGATCAACAACCTAGACTTATACTGTATTATTTCAGTGAATTATAATTTGTTAATGAAAATATAAAATAATTAGCTTATTATTTAATCGGTTTCTTAGAAAATATAAAACTTTAAAACTTACCCATTGAAGGGGTAACCAGCAAACGCTGCATCGTAAGGGTGGTAAACAGAAGGGTACGGCCACGTTGCACCACCTCCTAAATTATCCTTTAATTCCAGTCCCGCCTAGAAAACAAAACAAACAAAAACTTATTAATCAACAATTAAAAATAAATAATAAAATTAAATTTTTAAAGAATATTACCAAATATATCCGTCCTCATTATAAATGATGAACATGTGAAAAGTAAGAAAACTAAAGGTAGTCTGTTTGATCATAGTTGGTTCTTATTATGTAGTTTCATTTAAGTCTAAATTTATTAGAAAAATATACATATTACACAATTGATACTGCGTATTTTAAAACCAGATGCGTTATACCAAAACATTTCAGGATTTAATTTAGTGTCAATTTATGTTTTTCCATAGTTTCTCGTTAATATCGGTAAAAATAGGGTTTTATAAAGATTGCAGTCTTAGTATCCATTTTACGACAAAAGAATAAACAACTAAAGTTTTTAAATATTTTACTGTGCATTGTTTAGAATTATATAATATAAACAGCCACCTTATACACAATAGATGACTCACCTGATTAAAACAGTCAATAGGTTCTTTCAGTACCTGCAAACTCAGTTTGTCATGACAAACTGACGAAAATGTGCATACGTAGATCAAGAGAGAGTTTTCTGTGGTGTATTTAGTGGTTTTTTTATATTATACTACTAAAGTTATAGAAAATTAGAAAACCTACAACTTTTATTTCAAGAATTTCTTTTTACAGCGCTTACTTGAGCATTGTTAGTGATTTCCTGTATTTTTAAGTCCTACAGAGGTTGATTTTGATTTAGAGTCAATTATACTGATGATTGAAATTAGGTTACGCTTTAACTTTTACGTCGTTTACTCATGATTAAATATAGATTATATTTTTCATTATTCAAATTAGCAAAAGAAAGTCGTGTGAGTTTTTTTACTACAGATTTTTAAAGTAAGATTGTCTGCTGTTGAATCTATCCGTTATCATATTATTACGTTCGTTAAAATCGTTTTCTATATGTCCACACTGTGTTTTTACTAAAAATCGGTCCATTCATCCAGGCTATTTTAACTGTATTTATTTAGTAAATATAATAATAATATGGTGTATTATAAAATTCATCAATGAAGTATTTTTAAGTAATTTTTAAAACAAATACAGATTAATATAAAATTTTAAATAATATGGTAATTAACTGATATAAAGGGTAGGCCAAATGATTGACGGAAATGAAGGGAAAAGACAACAAATTTTTTTGTGCTACATAACTTCATAAAACTCACCTTTTTAAATAACCGGTGTATCATTTAATAATCATCAACATCATTACAATCAGAACGGAATAAAAAAATAAGTAATGATAATTAATTGGATCTCTTGATAAATAACTTAATCCACCAAATAAACTTATGTATAGTGTAGGCAATAATTTATTAGCTTATAACAATATCATACAAAAAGCATTTAATAATAAGGATTCAGATTTTAATCTTCGTCTAGACATAGTTAGACGTGTGTATCATTAGGTCGCTTTTATTCGATGTAGTTTGCTCTTGGAACCGTGTTTAATTATATTGTTAATATATGAACATTAATAATAATATAATTTAGCAGCGGCTACATGAAGATGAATCTAAATAATATAATAAGGACTTTTCATGTTGATGATGTGGTTCAAAATATAAAGAGAGAGGGTGGCGAGACCATCATCCAAGAGAGGATAAATAAAGTCTTAAAAACTTTTTAAGATGATCCAAAGAACGTGATTTGAAATGTGAATTGTATGTTGCTCTTCTCTTGATCGTAGGTACACAAACAAATAACCTTTTCATTTGATTCAACTTCAAACATCATTCAAGGAGAAATGTCAATCAAAATGTTGATGAACTTACTTGTATATTTCTATGTAGGTTTATGTTTAAAGTCGTTGTTGTTGGTTTTTTAAAACATCTTAGGTTTTTTAGCTTACAATCAGTCTAAAAATTATAATTATCATAGTATAGAGCCAATTTTAGACGATATGAGGTGACTTTAGACGTTTCTAAAATCTCTTTTTCCACCCCAAATTTTCAACATTCCCTCACTGTAGGGTTTTCTTCTTTCTTCTTTCCGCTCAGTGTTCTGTTTTTGGGCTTCATGGAAGCCCTTAAAATCCGTAATTAGTTATCTGAATTTGGTTTGATTCAATACCTTTTCTCAGTTTATTCCTGTTTTCTCAGTATTCTACTTCTATAAACCATTTATCCAACAGCTTAGATCTGTTGTTTAGTGACTTAATTGATATTTTGAACTTAGCTGCATTATTTTCACTTTCAGGTATTAACGTGTAGCGTGAACTTGACCCATATTCTAAGTAGTGGACAAGGTCACATAGGCAGGTTATACACTACATTTTTTTAATTAAAAAATTAACAACTCCAGTAATATTTGGTGTATATTATTATTATTATTTTTAAACAGTATAAATAAATTTATACTATATAAATACTGGCATAATATAAATAGTGATTTGTTAATTAATATTCAATATCAGTTAATCTTCAATAGTTTAAAAAAATGTATAATAACTACGAACAACAACGAGATTAAAATGAAGTACTACGTGGTTCAAAAGTGCAACTAATCTATAAGTAATAAAAAGTGAATTAAAAATCGAAATGAAGATAAACAATTAAAATAAAAACATGAATAACTGAAATAATATATATAATATCTTTTAAAACAGTGATTTGAATTTTATGAACATTTTTAAAATATGAAATCAAAATTTAAAATTTAATATGGTAACTTGAACCATTGATTCGTTGAGCTTTAGGCCAGAGACAAGCTTGGTGTGAACATCATATATGAAAGTGCTCCAGTTAAATATTAAAATTAATAAGTAAAAACGATGGAAGTATAACAAAATATGTATCAGTAAGAAGATAAACACGTAAGCAACATTTTCCATATAATTAACAAACATTAATTATCAATATATCAAGAAAAAATTCATATTTAAATTCAAGATTATTAAGCTATCTATAGACGCCATCTAAAATGAACAAAGCTTCGCTTCAGTAATTCATAATTTTATTAAATTCAACCGGCAAATAAAAATAACATTTCAAGTAAATAATTAACTGATATTTGTTTATTTAACTTATTCAAAATTATCTAGATAATATTCTAAATTTAATTTTAAAAGTCCAGTATTACAATAAAATTATTAAAAATTCCGATTGTCATTTGTTTAATATTAAAATTTTTCATTGTTGTATAATTTAAGATGTATTTAAAAACCCTGAGAATATTTAAAATTAGAGTCATCATTTTGTAAAATCATCAATTATCTATTTATTTATTCAATTAAAAGTATTAAAATTTAAATCTTGTGTCTATTTATTTTATTTTAAATTTGTACAACCGTAGTGTCGTTACAAACGTAACGACTCGTATAGAAGTGTGTCATGTGTCACAAACCAAACAGATTTTTTTTATAATTCGGGGAACTTTTATCTAGAATCGCTAGATGATGGTAAAGTTCGGTTTAGTAGCTGTTCCCCAAAGCGGTAATCCATTAGTCCATAGTGGTTTAAATATATTTGCGTAATTGGAGCTTTCTTTTTAATTACAGCGGTTGTGTTAAATTTTACTTTTTCTTGTCCTTTATGAATATATAAAAGGAAATTATTGTTCTCATGTCGATTTTTCCAGCCAAATCAAGTTTTCACCGGGAATACACGTTTTCAGAACACCTGTACCAAAAAAACCATGATTTTAGCGATTTGTCTTTGTGTGTGTTTTAATTTTATAATTTTATAAAAATATTAATCAAAATCGATCAACCAGAAGTAGTAGTTTATTCGTGATCAATTTATATTTCTAGCTATCCTAAGACTTCTAATAACATTTAATTTATTTACATATTACACCTTCTTCCTTTTTAATTCAGTCTATTAAAATCCTTAATAAGTTGGTGCAACACATCCTCCTTTCGTCCCGGTTTAAACACCACTAAAACTTTATACCAAAGTTCTTTGTTTAAGAAAAATATAAAATTTAAATAAATAAATAATTCCAAAATATTCTAATCGTAAAATCCTAAACATAAATTTTCTTAAATATATAAAACTAAATCATTTGTTTTAACGATTCTTTTCTATGTAAATTACTACATTTATTTTTTAAGCTTTCTTAAATTTCTTTACACTAGATATGACCATGATGATCTTCTACATCCCCCTCCCGCTAAATAAAGACACCAATCCTAAAGATCATCTTCAGATAGGTAACTAATTTTTATCATAAAGATGATAACTTTATTATTTCTTTGTTCTAACTAAAAATTTAAACGCTGTTTATAAATCACTAAAGTTTATAAATCAATAGAGCTAGGAAAGAGACGAAATTGAAATTGTATAAAGTCATGGCAGTCCCCGTGGTCACATATGGAAGCGAAGCGTGGATAACCACAAAGAGGCAGGAGCGAACTATACAGGCTGCAGAGATGAGATTCCTGAGAAGGATAAGGGGATGCTCGCGAGAGGACCGGATAAGAAATGAAGACATACGATCAGAGTTGGACATCTTCGACCTGAATGGGAGAATCTGCGACTATCGGGATAGATGAAGACAACACTTGGAACGGATGCCAGAGGAGCGGATACCTCAACAAATACAGCGTTACACCCCAACAGGAAGAAGAAGAGTAGGCAGACCTCAAGCAAGATGGATTTAATAATCTTAGATATAGATTAAATGACTTTATTTACATTATGTGTTTGTTTAACTTTGTACTATTTAATTGTGAGTTCGGAACAGGCAATAGCCTAATCCTGGAATGTAAGATGATGATGATGATAAATCACTGAAATACTGGAACAAATGATTTTGGGTATAGCAAATTTAAGTAAATTAAGTAAGAAATTAACTTATATAATCATGACACCTTGTGTAGATATCATTAACAATTTGATTTGATTATTATGTTCGTGCTCTGATGATTTAAGTGAGTTAACATTAAATAGAGAAAGAAAACGAAAAAGAATAAATGCATCGTTCTTTTTCTTCTCTTCACCACATCGATACATTTGGACATTCATTTACTAAAACCGGTTTTAAAGTAGACATTTAATCTAAAAAAAACACACATAGCAACCAGTTTTTGTTTTAACGAATTGCAATATCAAATAATAAAATTTAAAAATAAATCTTTAAATTGATGTGCGAAAAGTGAAATGTCATTCGGTTTCTTTCAAACGTTTTAACGTTCCTTTACAAATAAATTGGTTAGCAATTGAAATTTTATTGTTTGTTTAAGTCAGACACTTAAAAAAAATTATATATATATATATATATATATATATATATATATATATATATATATATATATATATATAAGATCTATTAAAGTAATATCGATGCAATTTCAACATTATAAATAGCACAAATTCATGCAATAGTATTTCTTTGCAATAGTAATAGTAATTCAATCTTATAAATTTAAGTCAACATTTTTACTTCTGTTAAACAATCTATTATTATTATCATTAAATAAAATAATAATAATAAAAAAAACCAAAGAAATTTAAACAAATATTTATAAAGTAACCCAATCATTATTATCATTATTGTTTACTTTTTTGTTGATTTTTTTTAGTTTTGTTTCTATTTCTAAAGAATTCAATTGTCACAATGTTACAAGGTTTACAAGTTTCAACTAAATCTATTTAAATTGAATCTATTTTACAAACTGAGTAGAAATACGGATAATGTATATTTTATTATTGTATTTCATAATATTTAGTATTGTTTTCGTTTACTGATTGCAAGTCAAATAGATTGTAATTTATAAAAAAATTGACCTAATTAGAAATAAAATGTAAATAGAAATTTTTAATTAATTTTTTCTTTATGAAACTAAAGTCTATTAATTCTGTTTAGTAATTTATACTGTACTAATTAAAGCAGAATAACTTATCCACAACTTTTGTAAAATGATTATGGAACCAATAAACGAGCTCACAAGTTTAATGATAGAACCATTATTTCTATAGTTTTTTTTTAAATTTCCATTACCCTAGTGGGTGAATACTGGTTTTTTGTACATTACAATGTCCGTTATATTTTTAAGGTGTACGGGGGAAAATTGTGCAGCTTGGGTGCCAAGAAGTAGAAGCGGCTATGGTATAAAGTTTTGAAGCCTTTTGTTGAAGATAAAATAAAAAATTAAATTAATTTTTTATAGGAAAGTAGTAACTCTTATAGGCTGTGTTCTTTCACAGGTTTTGTTTAACTTGTACTCAGACCTATTGTATAACAAGCCTTAAATGTTTAAAGTTTGTTTACAATAGCAGTACAAAACAATTACAAAAAATACCCATAGTCCGGTATACACAATAACAATAAAATAAAAACAACCAAAAATTATACTATGAAATAACCTAATTCTGATCCAAACACTTTATCACATCATAACGTAAAATTCTAAATTAAATTCAAATAAACAAACTGCACACGAATAAATAAACACACACCAGAAGATCAGTCACTTAAGAGTAAACAGCCTTTTGTACTGTTTTTACGATCGGTTAAGCTGAATCAAGTAGACTATTTAACAACTGAGGATCTTCTTCTTCTTCTCCTCTTCACGGTTTAGGCCTTGGCCTGTTCCGACATCACTCTCTTCAGCTCAATCTGTTCTTCGGTCTACCCACAGCTCTTCTGCCTTGTGGTTTATATTCCCACATCTCCTTCAGTATTCTTCCATCCGTCATTCTGTTTAGATGTTCCTTCCATCTTTCCTTGTACTTTAAGATTCTCTCATGTACGCTAACAACCTGTAGTTCCTCTCTTCTGTCCTCACTTTTCATGTGATCCACCCCTTGAGCATCCTTTTACTGCTGCGAAAAACTCATTTCTGCCGAATCCAACATTTTTTTCTTCCGTTGCGTCAATACCCAAGCCTCTCAGCCATACAACAGGGTAGGAACCGCCATCACCTGATATAATCGTATTCGTGTATCTCTTCTCATCTTATTTCTCAGCGTTCTTCTGATTGTTCCGCATTAGGTTCCGCGAAGGTTTTGAAATATGTGCGGAACAACTTAAGATATGCTGGTAATTCAGTAATTATTGCAGATTCACCAAAAGGACTGCTTAATAGATAAAGTTACCGAAGAAAGAAAGGCTTTTATTCTGAAAATCAGCCTACTGCAACTTAAGCTGATGGAGGTCAGTCAAGTTTCTCAAACTTCATGCGACCTAATTATTATTGAAGATCATCCTATTAAGCAGGTTAAGAAACATAAGTAGGCATTTTTATTGCGTAGATTTTATACAACTTTTCTTTAGCTTTTATTTGTTATCGGGAACTGTACAGTTATGAACTGTTATCGGGAATTATTGACAACTACCCAATTTGATCGCTGTATTTTTGAAGTGAACTAGGCATGAGTTTGAACAGGGACTCCCAGTAGAGTTTGTTCATAAATGGCTGTCAGCTGGTCACCATACAAAGTGGCTTGCCCAACCGGTGCCACTCAACAAATAATAGCGACTTTCTACCAGCTGACTGACTGGGCTGTCCCGGAGGCCTATACAACTTTAAAATTTAACTTTTGTAGGCCTTCGGGCCAGCCCAGTCAGTCAGCTGGTAGTAAGTCGCTATTATTTGTTAAGTAACACCGGTTGGGCAAGCGACTTTGTATGATGACCAGCTAACAGCCATCCATGAACAAACTCTACTGGGGATCCCTGTTCAAACTCATGCCTAATTCACGTCAAATAATACAGCAAAGCAGCGATCAAATTGGGTAGTTGTCAATAATGTACCGTTCCCGATAACAAATAAAAGCTATTAAAAAGAACTTTTGTAATATAATTTTTTTTGGTCCCACCGGGTGGTCTAGAGGAAACTCTGCAGGTTAAATTTAAGGCAGGCGCTGACCTGAGAGAAGGAGAGGCTCATGTTTGAAAATTTTAGTAGACAAACATCTCACTGTTTTGATGACGGTTCATGATAAAGCGATTTATCAGCTAGTCCTCGTTGATGGAGTCAGTATTTTAAGACGGAGATAGTAAAATAAATTCTATTATTGTTACAAAAGCTTTTTTCGCAAGTATTTGGCGGAAATCAAGTACAAGAAAACTGATGAAAAAGCTTCTCAGATTTATTTAAATAGAAGTTGCAAAACAAAAAAAAAACTAACGAATTAACAATGGTTTATATTTTTATCATGCATAGAATTGTTAACAACGAGAAGGCAGTACTGCAGGATAATCATTGTGTCTAATTTAATACAGGAGATAGAAAGATGATGAGTAAAAAATATGAACAATAAAACAACCGTAGCTAACTAACTAAGCTGTATTAGTTATAACATTAGGATCAAGCAACGCATATATACACAATGCTAACGAGCCTTTTCATAACACTAACACTACTACAGTAACGTACCAAACTAAATAATCCGTCTCATAACATCACGGTCTTCATTATATTAGTACAAAACCAACACACAACATACAGCCATCTTTTTTTTCATTCTCTATTTAAAATTTTCTCCTCACCCTACATCATTGAATTATTCCTTTCACACAACGTGAAAGGGTTGTTTGACTAAGTCACTGGAAGCATCTCTTCTCCCATCTTTTGATAATGTCCAACCGTACGTCAGTTCCTCTTATAATAGGTTGTAATTAATGGGTTTAAGACCAGGTAGCTTCTAGCCCAAAGGTAATCCTCATACTAACACATTTATCTATATATCAACTAATTATTAATGGTAAGACATCATATTTTATTCTCAAATATTCATTCCTTTCTTTCATTCATTCATTCTATTTCTAAAATAATTCTGTCACATTTAATATATCTATTTATTACTACAGTCTAGAATAACTTAATATCTCAATTGATTCTAAATATTTTTTTCTATCTTTCTTTGACAAAAGAAAGTATGAAAAGAAATTTTTAAATTATCATTTATATTTTTATCTTTGTAAACTTTTTGTCAAATTCTTTTTAACTTTGTAAAATATAAAAAAGTTTAGTTTTTTCATTATTTTTTATATATTTTTTATTAGTTTTGCTTAATTTTTTTTATAACTGCATCCAGGAAACACTAAAGAGGAGTATAGGATATGTCAAGATAAAAACTGACAAGTTAAAATTCATTACTACCACTGCTACCTTAGTCTACTTCAAAGAACTTTTTTGCATCCAGGAGACTCCAAAAGGGAGTATAAGACATGTAAAGACTATAAATATAATAATTATACACTAAATAAATATATAAATAAATACATATATATAATAATAATAATAATATATAATATAATAGGCCTAAACAGTAGGCCTATTAATATTTCATTTCCAAAAAGAAAACACAATTTTTAATTGACATATTATATTAACTTTTAAACACACATTAATACACAATTTGAATTTTTGGTCCATAACTTTGGGGTTGCGCCAGAGAAAGTCAAATAAGGATTATACAGATGTTCCAGGACGAAGTACTGCGAGCAACAGTTAAAGCTCCTTGGTACATTCGGAATAGTGAACTGCAAAGAGATCTTGACATCCCTTTTGTGTCCAGTGAGATAAAAATATTGGCTATTTATTTAGGTTAATTAAGATAGACAGACTTTACATTTTTCATGGTACAGTGGTTTAGAGTGATTACACTGAAATACATATCATAAGGTTCAATCACAAGACCATTTTTTTTTCTTTAAAGTGTTACCCACCCTTACAGATATTACAGCCTTTCACTATTACTTCAACACCACATAAATTACTTGATATTACTTCGACACCACATAAATCTCATATAATACTGTAGGCTACAAGTGTAAAAGACACCAATCAGAGTTACATCCTCGGAGAATGATGAATTTCATCATTAAACAGCCAGACCCTGAGGTGAATGTATTGAAGGTGAAATTTTCAGGGTGAAAAGTAGATGCTTTTCAGAGAGCCTGGCAGACTGATAATAGGCTACTACTTTTCCAGTCAGTGAAGAAGGTACTGGTTAACCATTTCACTCCTCGATTTACTTAGTAAATCCTCTTATTTTGGAAATCTGAGGCGGCGAGAAAAACTCATGTTCACTCTCTCACGATGGAGGAAGTAGTGTAGGACTCAATTGAGGCATCCTCATCCAGCCCCAAGGAGGCCGCAACCGCCTTACCAACCAAAAACCCGCCGCCTGGCCACTTGATCCGACATCAGCAAACAACCCTCCACCTCCCTCGGAACTGTTTATATAATACTACAAGGGAAATGTCGGATTAAAAAAAACACCTCTAGAGGTTCAAACCAGTCTTTCAGCTAATGATGTAAACAACACCAAATTGACATATTGTTCTAGACAACATACAACGTAAGGAATACCAAGACAGGCTTGAAAGTCACTTGACAGTCTCTTCGGTAATGTTTTAAAAAATTTTAAATGTTAATTTTGTTGATTGTAAATTGCCTAACTAACAATAGAAATAAATTAAGTTATGTCAGTTGGCAGCACTGTATTTTAACTTAATTTTTTGTGCTCTGTTTTATAGCATAGGCGTACTTACCTACTTATTCTTTTTATAGTTATGAATATAATAAGAAAAACAATGATAATATTTTTACTGCGGAATTCTTTTGTTTACCATGATTACAATATTTTTCATTTTAATATGTAGCATAGTTTTAAGTAAGGTTAGAAGTAAAATTTAAGTTGTGTTGATTGACCAATGAAATGTTTATGACGATGTAATATGTTAGAAAAAGATAGAATGATATAGTGGGTGTATATTTTTACGTGTAAGAAAGAGAAAGAAGACAGGTGAAATGAATAAATAAATAAATGTAAATAAAAAGAAGACGGAATGTTTTAAATAAAACATGAGCTTAGTTGACTGCAATGTTGCATGTATTAAACCCATAATAAATGTAATCTGTTTAAGAATATAGGTTGCTTAGGTGCTTAGACTTCTTAAGAATTAAAATCCCCCACCCACCCACTTCTTATATCCAGCTATATTACCTCCGTACGTCTAAACGTTCACAATTATGCTACTGAATCCATGTTTATCGCCTTCCATACTTCTATACTTATTAAGTTATTTATTTATATAAAATTATGTTGTTGTGATTTATTATGTTACTTTATAATTACTTAAGTAAAAGTAACGACCGGTAAAGAAGAAAATAAAAGTTAAAAGAGATGCAAAAATAAGTAGATTAAATTGTGAGAAAGAGGATCATTAAAAATTATATGAACCACACCAATGACTCAATTAGTAATTTTTCAAACTTTATTAGTGAATTCTTTTGCTTATAACAGGCAGGTGGAGTGTTAAATTATTTGCACTCGATCTGCTAGTTTCAGGGCTACTCAAAATTAGTTCTGTTTCTTATCATATGGTCAGTCAATTATACAACTGAAACATTTAAGGACCGAAGAAGAGAACTGTAAATTACACTATACTATGTTTCAAGGGTGATGAGCTCTTGTTGTATGCATTGCCCCCTACCCACTTTATAGCTAGCCAATCACTTGCCAGCAACGAAAGTACCTCAAGGTAGTAATATTGATTAATTGCTTAACCTTCAGGAACTCAGTGAAGGTACACAATCCCATGGATATCAAAAAAGACAATCATCATTGCTTTAAATGTTGACATGCCATTCGAGCTTTTTTGGCTCTCGGTGAAGTTCGGCTCTTCCAGTGCATGGATTGGCTCTTCGTTTCCGGATCATAAGTAAAAAACCACGTTCATCACATGTTATTATCTTCTACCTGTTCCCTAAGATGAAATCTGCATTAACAGGGACAAAATTTGAGTCTGTGGAAGCTGTAAAAGAGAAAGCGGCACGTGTCCTTAAGGAGCTGACAGAAGATGACTTCCAGCACTGTTTCCAACAATGGAAAATTCGCATGGAGCGTTGTAGGGATAGAGAAGGAGTGTATATTGAAGGTGGAAAATAAGTAATTTGTATAAAATAGAAATAAATTTTTTTACGTCAGTCTCGTTATTTAATAGCCACACCTCGTATTTCTAGTAAATCGAATTTTGTGACCAAAATAATGTTAAAATTAAACCGGACCCACCGGGTTATTCTAGAGGTAAAGTCGTCGCCACGTGTCAGCTATTTAACAGCTGATTGTTGGAGATGAAGGTTCCTGGTTCAAATCCTAGTAAAGGTAGTTACTTTTATACGGATTTGAATACTAGACAGTGGTTACCGGTGTATTTTGATGGTTGGGGTTCAATTAACCATACTCTCTCAGGAATTGTCGGCCTGGGTCTGTACAAGACTATACCACATTTACACGTCATACACATCATCCTCATCTCATTGGGTCATGGGGTTGCTTATTGTTCTAAATTGAACAGATTGCAACGTATACACACTAGGAATTTAAAAAAAAAATTAAACCTACTCTTTAAAATTTCCATTTGTATTTTAGAATTATCTATTACTTCTAATTTATGTGTGATATAATTTTTTTTGATCGTTAATTTATTTTCAATCAGTTATACGTATAAGAAAATATAATTAAATTATTTGAACTAATTATAGCAAGAGAGGAAGCCACCCAATGAGGATGAACTAATGTATAGCAAATGTCTCTATTGAAGTACTATTATTATAGTTACCGAAACACCTACCAATTAAATTTATAAGTACTATATTGTATAGCTACAATTTTAAATACAGATTTTATAGAAACACAAGAAGAACTTGTTTAAAATTTATATATCTTTTAATGCAGATTAAGTTAATGTAAACTTACTTTTATGTCAAAACTACTTATGCATTAACTCAAATTATCAGTCGAACTATATTTTAGAAAGTAAATAAAATAAGAATCCAGTTGCTTTTGCTAAGTAAATTTATTAATCAACATATTTAAAAGTACTAACTTAAAACACGAGTCAATAAAATTGATATATGTTAATTGAAAGAAATTTAAAATTACCATAAAAGAAACAGTACTAAAAATAAAAAATACATTCCAATAATGAGTAATGATGAACAAACTTACAATAAAAATAACAAACATTTTATAGTTTATGGGTAAAAAAAAACTAAAAAAGAACATTACGAGAACAAATAAGTGAAAATCTAGTAATTCAACTGTATAACACTTAGAACCAATCGACTTTGTTATAAAATTTAATTTCAAATCGTAAAACTAGATTGTTAACATGATCAAATAGTATCAGAAATTGGCAAGTTAACTTCTAAAAACAAGTCTGTTGAATTGTGTACTTACACACCGTATAATGTTGAAAAGCAATAAAAGCGTAACAAAGTTAAAAGTAAAGATTACACTGATTAATGTTTTTAACAGGGTGTATTATTGCTTGTTTCAAATTGTCGGTAATGTTTATGGTAGAAATTATATTATCCCGATATAAAAGTAAGTTAAAGAATGCAATGGAAGAGGAACAACTCATTTTAGTATTAGGTAATTCAATAAATAAACACAACTTTAAAGAATGTAATATAACCGGATATACTGTATCAACCACGAAGAAATGTTGTCATTAAAGATTTAAAAGCTACGCTTTTTAAATAAATAACTTTTGAAAAAAATATTTATGAATAGTTTTAAATAAGTAGATTTTAAAAAAACCCTAGCCTATCTGTTTATAATATAATATAACATTGTGTTATAAAGATTACTAAATAATTTAACATGGGATTTCATATTTGAAATTCTTTTCTTGTTAAATTTTATGTTTATTAATTATGTTAATCATTAATTATTAAAATTCAAGGTGTCAAATATTAATACAGAAAAAAAATTTCTTACGTTCGATTATGCTGAATCACGTTAACCTAGAGCAACAAATACTATTAAATAGAAGAAAATTTTCTATAGGTTTATTGAAAAATATTCTCACGACAAAAACAAAAAATTCTGTCTACAAATACGTATTAAGATCTATTTAGACATTTTTTTGCGATCAGCCTTTCGACTGGTTGGATAAATTATTTACATTCGATCTGCTAGTTCCAGGGCTACAAAAAATAGTTTTGGTTCTTATCTGATCAGCCAATTTATATGACTGAATAATTTAAGAAAACAAAGGTAGAGGTAAAATAAACACTGGTCAGAGTTATTTCCTCTGAGAGTAACAAATTTCAGTATACAGCCAGACCCTGTAGGGGATGAAGTAAAGGTGTCATTTGCAGGGTGGAAAGTAGGTGCTTTTCAGAGGGCATGCTGATAAGGATTTTTTCCACTCAGTGAAGAAGGCAACTGTAAACCACCTCACTCCTTGTTTTATTTAGAAAAGCTTGTAGAGGTTCAAACTAGTCTTATGGGTGATGACCTAAACAACAGCACAATATAGTTTTTGGCTTCTTTCACCATTTTTTTTTTTTTTTTTTTTTTTTTTTTTTTTTTACTTGTGAGGCCACAATGGACCACTTTAGCCACAACATGAAAGACTCTACTTCGATCTCTGAGCCTTGATCTTTACCCAGTATTCCCTCATTCTTTGTGATCTCTGAGCCCGGAGTTCTTCCGTCACCCTCTGCACTCTTCTAGTCTTGGTTTCCGGTTCCAAAGCCAGATCCTTCAACTTTCTATAACTCTCAGACTTGAACCTCACATCCTCCAGCGTCAACCCAAACCTTTCCAAGACCTCCTTGACCTCCTTCGTCCAGTTCAAACCGATTTTAAAATCCCAGACACTTTCAATAAGTCGTCTAAGTACTCTGTTCTCCGGTGTTCTAAGGATATGGCCCAAAAAGGAGATTCGTTTTTTCCCATTCACCATTAATATATTGTATATGTGTAAAATGGAGACATGGTTTGAAAATTTTCTGGAGAAATTTTATCAGAGTAGTGAGGAATTTTGTACAATTTTTAGTAGCCTACAGTTCCGATCACAATAAATATTTACAGTTACGTTTTTAAAAAATGTTTATCTATCTTAAATTTAGGCCTAAATAATGTAAAACAGTTCTTAGTCAAGTGATGTCAAGTGTAAACAATTGAAATTTCATTTATCTAATAAGTCAAACCGGACACTATGACTTGCTTTCTTGATTTGGTTAATATCATAATGACGACAATGTAAATAAAACGTCTATCAGTATTTTAAAAATATATTTTTATGTGTTTCTAATAACAACTCATGTCATCTCATTTATGATGTTTAGTCCGAATAACATATGTTATAATCGCGTCAAAAATTTCAGTTTATGTTTACAAACTAAGTAATTTATTTAAAAAATATCATATTAATTTAACAGTTTATTGGTGTTATCTTCAAATATAAACATAGGCCTATAATCTATAGTATTTTTCGAATACAGTTTGGCCTACAAATTAAGTTTTTTATACTATGATTTTATATTCATCCAATAGGAAAAGATGCAGTGTTGTCATTATCAATTGTTGATCAGTAGTTGTATGTGAATAAGTAAAGGAGGAAATAATGGCAACATTGCAATCAAAATAGAATTCCTTATTGGTCAATTTAATATTAATAATTTTATACATCCATTTATGATAAAATGTGCATTTATTGATATTCGCGTTTAGTAGCAAAATGCGCTCATGACAAAATGATAATGGCATTTGTAAGAAGTTTTGGTAGGTGTGATTTATTATTTTTTGGCAATGGAGTCAGTCTTGTTTGGAAGTTATACCTATTGTGTTCAATCTAGCTATTATACAGTATTCTTATTTATTTTATAATTTATTCTTTGTATTTCTTTATTCTTTAGATTTTTCCAGACGAAAGTAGATTGAGTTATTAATTATATTACTTTTTTTATTCAAGTGTAAAGTTCTGGATCGAAAATTGAAGCCAAAAAAGTTTTAAACAAAATTTTTTTAATTAATCTAGTCTACTAATGAGTTAATTTAATTGTAATTTACTAATGGTTAAACCGTAATAATTAAATGTAATTAAATTGTTTATTAATCTAAAACCTACTTTTTATAAATTTAAAAGTAAATTTGTTATATATAAACAACAGATAATGATACCTGATAAGGACACCAGAAGGTAGGATTACACGGAGGATAGTGTTCAAATTATTCAACACCAAAAATTCGTCAGTATAGATAAAAAAAATATATATGGAAGACCTCGTGGACAAGATGGAGAAATTGCTCAAAGACGAAAACACAAGATTCCAAACAAGGCAAAATAAAAGAACATCTACAAAAAGAGTTTTTTCCGAAGAGGAAATGAAAGAAGATCAATCCGAATGAAGAAGTATTAGGTAAGAAGAAGAGCTAACATTTCCCCATAAAATGATTAAAGTGGTCCAATTAGACCGTAAAAGTAAAGATCAAAAAATAACCAGATTCCAAAAGAATTTGAAAATGCGTTACAAATTATTACTTAACTTAATAGATTTCAACCTACAGCCGGCAACAATATTTTTCCAGACCGGTAAAGAATTTCTAGTCACCGAACCGTAAAAAAATTATCAAAAGTTTGCTATCACAAACCTTGTCACGTAACATCAAAATAACAAGAAAACTTAGCAAATTAGAATAAATACATTCATGAAATTTTAATCTGACAGTAAGGGATGCTGAAACTATTTGAAAATAATTTTTAGAGAAATATTTTTCTAAAATTTCAGATGACACTACTGTTTAACGCGCTCCCCTTACATCATGCGGTCTTGGGTTCGAATCACATTCAGGCACGGCATATTTTCATACGTTACAAAAAATCATTTCATCCTTCAACGTCTGCATTAGCAGTAATTGCAGAACAGTCGGACGTTAAACAAAAAAAATACTGTTTTAAAACTTTCTTATGCTTACTTTCAAAATTCATTATATAGTCTAAGAATCGTTACTTTTATTTTTTATTTTAAAATAAAACCAAAAAATCGAATTTATGTTCAAAACTGGAGAAAATATGTACAAAAATACATCATGCAAACCAAGAAATAACCAAATTCAGCTCTAGGAGAGCGTGGTTTCAACAAAGAAACACAAGCAGAATATGAAACTAAAACTATTGTATTATAGTAAAAATTTACTTTATACATTACTAAACTATTATTGTACAAAACAGCAACGCTGTCTGTAGATGAAATTAAAACTAAAACGACAACATTGCAATGCTATGAAGCAGATCCGGTTTAGCGAGGCGACCAAGTCAAAAAGCGGTAACATCGTCTCAAAATCGACGATTGCCGGCTCTAGGGTTAAATAAATTTTGAATGCTTGATTTTGTACAACTTAGTTAACCCTTTAGTACATGGTGTAGCTCAGAAGCAACATCAACTATATTAATGATTCTAGCCCATTCTGGTAACCTCATTTTGAAGTTCTATGTGTTAATAACTAGCTATATCATGAAATATGGAATATATGTTTGAATATTTTCTGTTTACTCTTTGTTCTATTACATGCGACTTGCTTAGGAACGGGTGTGACGATAACCACAGAATATTGGTTAGTTTTAACTGTTGATAAGAGTTTGTAAATTAAAATTTTACTTAAATAAAAAAATCTACAGCGTTACCATAACGTTATGTTCATCAATAATAATCAGATAAATATAATCTTTTTTTAGTACCTAATTATAATACAGCTTATTTTATTCATGTTGTTCCTCAGAAATCATGGAGTAAAGCATTTTTTATACTACAATTAGTTACTAAAGTTGTACTATAATAATCAATCATTGCCTTCATTTACTCTCATTGTCTAAAATAGGCCTACCACTCATGCACACCCTTTATCCATGGTGTTGCTCACGGGTCACACAAAGAAAAACTCAATTTTCCAGAAAACAATGAAAGAAAAATTTTAAATTATTTTTCCCTTTAATCTAAATGTTTTTTACCAAGTAATTTAATTTTTTATTGAAAAAATCTTGCATTAAAGGGTTAATAAGTAAATAAAAATAAACTGAGTTGCTTACCGGTGAGGTATAGAAGGGTTGATCGGCGCCTAAGGCAGGAAAATAGGCAGCCATGCCTTCAGGATAAGGTGTACTATACATTGATAAACCAGGTAACGTCGCTGCACCTTGTGCTAGTCTCTGGTATCCTAATAAGTCGTATTGACACGAACATACAGTTTGACCACTAATTGGATCAGTAAACAACGGTCTGCCGGTGTCACAGCATCTGCCGGGAGCCGGAGGTGGACCTGGAGGACTCGGGGATGCCGGAGAACCGGGCGGCCGGGCACTCGGCGGACTTCCTGGCGGAGCGCTGGACTGAAACAGAAATTATTAAACAATTAATTATAAAACACATTATGTTAATTATAAACAATTAGATAATTACTTTTTACAACACAATAACTTGATAATATCCGGTTACAAGACAATTTAAATAAGAACTTAATTTCATGGATAATTTCAGCTCCTACTGTAACAAATAATAACTAAAATTTATTGTGAAGTTGATCTTTAGAAATAATAAGAGTTTTCTTTATAGGCCTAGAGATTAATCCAAAATTTGATGATAAATTGAAGAAAAAGTTTGGTAAATATAACTTAGCTATTAGGCCTACTCGTGTTCACCGATAGAAAGTTATTAAAACATCCACCTTTACTTACTATTTCGTTTAATATTTTACTAATATTATATTTTTTTACTTCATTATTTATCATTGTCATCTCATAATTGGCATTATTAGGCTAGTATCTACTTCATGATCTTCAGTTTTATCTATTTCATGTTTCAAAATAATTGTATAGGTACAGTTCAGAGTCAAGTTTAGTTAACTTTTGTTTCTTTTAGTTTATTTTTATAAATTTAAATTTTTCGTTAGTAATTTCTTCAAACAATTTTACAGCTGTTGGTTGTTTTGGATGTAAATTAGTATAATAACTGATTTTTTAAAATTTTTGAAGTAAATTTTATGCCCATAACAGTTAGGTGGAGTGTTAAATTATTGCATTCGATCTGGTAGTTCCAGGACTACATAAAATAGTTTTGCATCTTATCACATGGTCAGCCAATTATATGACAGAAGTATTTAAGAACAGAAGAGGTAGAGGTGTAAAAAACTACTAATCAGAGTTATCACCTCTGAAAGTAACGAATTTCATTATACAATCAGACCTTGTGGTGAATAAAGTGAAGGTGTCATTTGCAGGTTGGAAAGAAGATGCTTTTGGCCTAGTACTATACGGTTCGTCCAATTTAAATAATTCTTTCACTAAAAATTAATTGAAAATTTTCTCTATTTCATTCCCTTACAGTGTACAGTTATCTTTAAAGAAAGAAAAGTTTCTCGTATCTGACTTTTATATGTCGTGTTTCGTGATTTTCCAAAATTTATTTATGAAAATACCATATAGGCTAACTTAAAAAGTATTGATTTTCTGTTAAATTTTATTCAATCATCGTTTTTCATTATTATTACAGAACTAACCTGCTAAATTTAATGTTAAAATCCATGAAATAATTGTTAAACAATGACAAAATATTTGAAAAAATATGGGTTTTTCTTCAAAAACAAAACTTTTATATACTAAATTATACATTATCTCATATTAAGCGTGTGTTTTTCGAAATAATTTTATAGAACAAAAACATGCGAAATACTTTGTTTTATAAAAATAAGTCATTTCCGACAAGTTTCAATTACTTAAAAAAAATCGATAGTTTTCTGAAATGGTTTTACAATCCGCATATTGCTCCCCTCGGCGGGAGGCCATCAAAGTTATATATAGACAGATAGTATGCTGAAAAGCATAATTTTTCACGTAGTGAGAAAGGCATTACTAAACCACCTCACTCCTCGTTTTACTTAAAAGCCTCTAAAGGTTCAAACTAGTCTTTCGGATGATCTAAAGAACAACATCAATGATAATTTCGTCAAACAATTCACCGCTGTTGATTATTTTGGATTAGTTTTACAATTGATTTTTTGAGTAAATTACTTAAGAAAAGAAATATGGTATTGTTTATGAAATTTCGCTTGATGAATACAGTGGTCTACCCAACTAAGAGTGATTATTGCAAAGGAAGTGAGATACTTCCTTAAAACGATACAAGCACGTTTGTGTAAATGTATAGTATTTATGTGTGTGTGTGTGTGTGTATACGTATATATATATATAAATGGACGCGGTTTAAATTAAGGTGGGCCCTGTTGATTCAACATCCACGCCGCCTCATAATTCATTTTCTCACCTCCTCATCTGATAGAAGTAGTTTGTTACCCTAGCTGCTGTTGCTCCTTCTAACCTCTCTCCTCTTATCAGCCCATCTATCTTTCTCACTCGCACTTTCCTCCAACTCAAACACTGAACAACTGTTATGGTCTGCACAACTGCGGAACACCGCTAATGATCATGATTTTCAACCGACTATCAAAATGATTAAGTTCTTTTGTTGTGGATGGATTTCATGTATCATTCTCCTCCTTCATCTTCTTGTTAAAAAGATAAATTAATGCCTTTATTTATTACGGTTAATTCTTTAAAATTTAACATCTTTTATTACTATATTTATATATTTCTGTACTACTAGTTATAAAACAATTAGTTTTACTAGCCTACTATTATGTTATTTAAATACAGTATAGTTATTCACTTCATTTATTTTATTTACAACTGTGCATTCAGTAAATAATTTTACTATAAAATTCAGTACATCATTTAAATAATAATTCAGTAAATATTTGCATTCAGTAAATAATTTTAATATTCAGTAAATAATTTTATAGTTATTTTTACAGTTGTGGTATTTTTTAAGTTTAATCCCTAGTGTTTGTACGTTAAGATCTGTTTATTTAAGAACAATAAGCAGCCCCATGACCCAATCAGATGAGGATGATGTGTATGACGTGTAAATGAGATGTATTCTAGTACAGACTCAGACCGGTCATTCCTTGAGAGTACGGTAAATTGAACCCCAACAATCAAAACACACCGATAACCACTGTCCAGTATTTAAATTCGTATAAAAATAAATACCTTTACTCGAATTTGAACCACGAAACAGTAGAACCTTCGCCTCCGAAAATCAGCTGACTTTGGCGACGACTCTACCGCTACACCACCCTGTGGGTTTATATAAGTACATAAATATATTGTGTGAAAGTTTTTAATATAGTAGGACTGCACGTTAACTAAATAAAAAAGCTATTTATAAATACAAAAAAATTGAATCTAGGCTTACGTCTCGACAAACTGACGTGGGGTGCACACATTACAAAAACACGAAACAAATTCAAAAAACACTTTCATTTATTGAAATGATTATCGAAAAGACACTAAAAATTTTTTTCAGAAAATAAAATACAGATTTAAAAAACAGTCATAAGGCCAGTCTGGACTTATGAATTACAATATTCTGGGGTAGTAGTTTATTAGTGTGAATTTTCATTTTTTTGCGATTTTCTCAAAAAACGGATGTTTTGTAAAATGACCTGATTTACCTAAATGTTTAATTTTCTACAAGATAGGGTAAGCGCTATGTCTGCTGTATTTCTTGGGGAGGCTGTGCTTCAAAAGTACAAAATGGTTTTCTCAAAATTGCAGCCACAGTAGCCTATAGGCCAATACATTTTACGAATACATTTTCATTTTAAGAATATTCTCGTACATACATAGCTAAGTATAGCCTAACGTTAATTAGTGATTTCCCTTATTTTTAAGTCCTATATAGATTGATTTTAATTTTGCGTCATTCAATCAAGATTAAAATTAGGTTACGTTTCTCTTTTATATTGTTTACTGATGATTAAGCACAGGTTATAATTATTATTGTTCATTATTGTATACATTGAGAAGAAAAAGTCGTGTGAATGTTTCACACTAAATTATTTTAAATCCGTTGAGTAGAGCTCTGTATTTAAATACAAACGAGAATCTCCATATAAAATAGATTGAACTAGATTTTTCGTTTTAGTTGTATGACAATAATAATAATAATAATAATAGAAATAATAACAAATTTGATTCATGTTTATGTGTAAGATACGGTCTTATTATGTTGGTAGTTTTTTTATTTGAACAACAACCGACAATGTTTCTAACAAAACGTCGTAATTGCCGTGGTATGTATTTAAAATAGAATTTAATTTAACATTGTTAGGGTAATTTTGTTTTTGTAAGTTGGTGTGCTTGTGTATATACTGTATGTATAAAAAGACCTTCAATGGTTATACGTTTAAGTGAATCAAGTTTTAGAGTTAAGAAGGAAGGTTTATAGAAAAGGTAGTTGAATTAGTCGTTGTTGAAGCAATAGTAGTAGTAGTAATAATAATAATAATAATAATAATAGTAATAGAGTTAAGAGTTGGTATGCACCAGCTTATTAAAGTTTATTGCGGAATCACACGAACAGGTAATGAATGTAATGCAAGAAAACTAACAGCAGCTAACCTCTCTCTACAAAACTGAACCAAACTAACATAGTCTCTACATGTATATATACATAAATGAATGTAACGCTAGAGCATCGTCATCCCAAACTCTCTTAAGTACTGGAGTAAAATGCATATACTATACATACAATTGTTGTATTCTCTCTCTCCCCCTCATACCCTCTCACTCACACTCTCTCACTCTCTCTCTCTGTCTCTCACTCGATCGCTCACTCATTTTCTCCCTCACCCTCTTTATCCCTCTTCCTCTTTGTCTGTCACTCTCTTTCACTCACCTACTCGCTCACTCACTCACTCACACACTCTCCCTCCCTCTGTCTCTCGCTCATACAGACTTTCACTCACTCACTCACTCACTCACACACTCTCCCTCCGACTGTCACTCCCGTTCACTCGCTCACACACACTCTCTCTGTCTGTCTCTCTCTATTTCACTCACTCACTAACCCACTCGCTCACCCATTCTCCCTCCGACTGTCACTCTCTTTCACTATCTCTCTCTCTCTCTATTTTACTCACTCACAAACCCACTCATTCACACCCTCTGTCTCTGTCTCTCTGTCACTCACACACTCTCCCTCCGACTCTCTCCTCTTTTTCACTCGCTCATCATACTCTCTCTATCTCTCACTCTCTCTCTGTCTCTCTCTTTCTCTCTCTCTCTCTCTCTATCTCTCTATCTATCTATCTATCTATCTATCTATCTTTCTCTATTTCACTCACTCACTCACCCACTTACTCACACCCTATTCCTCTGTCACTCTCTCATTCACTATCTCCCCCTTTCACTGACTGTATCTCTCACTAACTCACTTTCTATCTCTCCTCTCTCACACCACTATCTCTCTGTGCCTTCCTCTCACTCGCTCGCTCGCTCACTTACACTCTCTCTCCCCCCCTTCACTCGCTCGCTCACTCACTCAAACTCTCTACCTCTATCTCTCTATCACTCACTCGCCCATTAACTTCCTCTCCACTTACTGTCTCTCTCACTCACTTACTCACTCACTTTCTCTCTCTCCCCTATCACTCTCAGTTTTTCTCTACCTCACTCTCTCACATACACGCATACTCTCACACTCTACCAGCCTCTCTTTCTCACTGGCTCACTCGTTCACTCACTCACTCTCTCTCTCTTTAAAGTATACAACAATTGTTTGTTCGGGCAACAACAAGAACTTGAGCCGGCTTAATTACAATTGTACACTAACTAACAAGCTAACCAACATCTAATAAATTAAAAGAAGAGTGTAGCCCTATTAAAGTCGCGATTATTATCGGCCAAGTTAAACGCTTCCTGTACACCTTACATCAGGTACAAAGCCTGTTTAGTCTACCTTATTACAGTCTTTTCTATGTACACCTTCATATAGGCTTATACATAACATATAAAAATATATAATAAAATACATACAAACACTTCAATGTTGATCTTAAAAAGATAACTGACCATCCATCCATATATTGAACTCAGTTTATATAAAAAAAACCAATTACAGCTGAAAATAGAATCTATTTTTTTTATTTTTAGTTATTAATATGTCGATATTGCGTGTTGACAATATTGATTCATATCTTTGATGTTTATCTTTTTAAATACGGTATCCAATATTAAATATCAGAGGATATTTTTTTCATTTTCATTTTTGTTGGAAGTCGGTAATGTGTATGTGTGTGTATAATTAGAAGATCGGTTTCAAATTAATTATTATGATACATTGTAATGAGTAGTTGGGTTTTTAAAATGTTCAAGGATTTTATTTGGCAATGTTCTTTTTTTAATTACATATTTATCAAACCTACTCGTTTGTTTAACGGAAAATTAAACTTCAATCGCTTAACTTTTCATACAACCTTATTCACTGAAAGCAAATTACGACTGTACAAATAAATAAACATAGGGACAAATAACTAAACATATATGTTTTAATTAATAGTTCCTTCTGATTTTTGGAAGGTTAATATATTAGTTTTTTATGCAGAAATCTGATGTGATATTACATTTTTATATCAATTCCGTAAATAATTTTTTTTAAATTTAGAAAAAAATTTGGTGTGAAATACTAACACGAATTTATTTTGCAAGTGTAAATACTGAAAAATAAAACATATTTTATCTTGAATTAACAAAATGAAAATATAATCTAATTTTTCCCCATAAAAGACAGGTGGAGTGTTAAATTATTTGCACTCGATTTGCTAGTTCCAGGGCTCCAAAAAATAATTCTGTTTATTACATGGTCAGCCAATTAGGTCATTAAGGGGGTTTTGTCCCCCACCCCCAATTTTGGATATCTCATACATTTACTAAAAAGTAAACACACAATGAAACTTCACTAGAAGTTTCATTTAGACAGACAAAGTAACAAGATAGTTATAGCCTAGTGAAAAATCTGTGAAAGGAAAGTTTAAACAGCTCTCCTGAAAAATCAACAAAAATTAAATACGCCCCTTTGCCAAATCAGTGACGAATTATATGACTGAAGCATTTAACAACACAAAAGGTAGAAGTGTAAAAGATACTACCACAGTTATCTCCTCTGAGAGCAATGAATTTCTTTATACAGCAGAACTTGCGGTGAATGAAGTGAAGGTGTCATTTGCAGGGTGGAAAGTGGGTGCTTTTTGGAGCCTGGCATGCTTATAAGCATACTCTTTCAACTCAGTGAGGAAGGCAATAGTAAACCACCTCACTCCTCATTTTTACTTTCTCTTGCCTATATGAATATATAGGAAGGAAAGTATTGTTTTCATGTCGATTTTTCGAAATCGAGTTTTCACCGGATCTATACGTTTTCAGACCCCCTGAACCCAAAAAACATGTTTTTAGCGATTGGTCTGTGTGTGTGTCTGTGTGTCTGTGTGTGTGTGTGTGTGTGTGTGTCTGTGTGTGTGTGTGTGTGTGAACAGAATATCTCAAGAACGGAACATTGTACGAACTTGAAACTTGAAACTTAAGTTACATACCACTACCGGACGCGACACGAACATTTTCATCAAAATCGGTCAACCGGAAGTAGTAGTTTATTCGTATAATTTTTCAGCTTTTGCGATTTTCTCAAAAACTGGTCCTACGATTTTTTTTAAAATCGCCTATTTTACTCAATTTTTTATTCTCTACAAGATAGCGTAGGCGCCATGTTTGCTGAAATTCTCGGTGAGGCTGTTTTCACGTAAAAACGTTGTTTTTTTAAGATTACGGCTTTAATATAAATTTTAGCGCAAAAACTTATATAATAAAAGTTGTAGAGAATTTAAAAACCTACAACTTCTGTTTCAAACATTTTTTTGTATAACGCTTAGTTTAGCGGTAATTTGCGATTTTCTGTTTTTTTTCTCACGAAAACGTGAGAAAAATCGATTTTTTTAACATTTCGGTCTTAGTATGCATTTTACGACAAAAGTGTATATAATTAAATTTATAGAAAATTAAAAGATCTACAACTTTTGTTTAGAGCATTTTTCTCTACAGAGCCTAGTTTAGCGTGAAAGCGTGATTTTCCGTATTTTTAAGCCAAACTGAGTTCGATTGTCATTTTGCGTCATTCACTCATGATTAAAATAAGGTTATGTTTTTGAGGTTAGTTTTTGTTCATTTCTAATGTTTTAATACTAATGTTAGGTTTATTATTAATTATTTTCATTGGCAAGAGAAAGTTGTGTGAGTGTTTCACACCAGATTTTTACTTATAGTAAAACCTCTAGAGGTTCAAACCATCTTTTCGGCTGATGACCTAAACAACTACACAACTTAATTTTAATCATAAGTGAATGACGTTAAATGAAAATCAAGTTCGACTTAACACTAATTGTCGTAAAAAAATTATTTACGGATTCCATCACGAACTGTACTATGAAATAGTCACTTGAGTTACGAGGTTGCCCTTGTTTGCAACGAGAGGTAAAGGGGGAAAGCATCAGTGCGCATGCGCGACTGCTTTAATTTCAGTACGACAAACATAACAACTTATCCTATACCCAGAGCATATCACAGTATATCGCGGAACCTTTTGAAGGTTAACTGTACAAATAGGTATATAACTGTTTGTTACCGTAAACACAAATGTCGGTTTCTCAAAAACGTGGTCGAACTATTCACAGTACTGAACGAAATTTAATTAAATGTTGTGAAGTTGAAGCTAAACCAAAATGCCTATCCGTGCCTCTTAACAAAAGCCGTGAGCGAGCGGCTAACTACTGTGATGATTCTCTTTCTACAATTCGAAAAATAAAGAAGGAAATTAAGGACGTGAAGAAGCTATTCTTTAACAGTTTTGTTGTCAGCTGGTAAAAAAAGAAAACCGTTAGGTAAATAACTTACTAGAGAGACTGATATGAAAACGCCGATGACAACAATAGTAAAGAAGGCGATTCATTCGTAATTACAGTAAATCAAACATTTATAGTCATGTAATTAAGCTATATTACAGGTCATATTTATTTCTTATAAGGTTATGAAGAAAACATTTTCTCGGAATTAACCACAGCTTACAAAATGCATCTAGAAACTGCACGGTAGTGAAATGTACGAGTAGTTTCTCACTGTTGAGGTTGGCAGCACTGCAAATATATCATTTCCCTTTCTCACAGTCAATACATACGCAAAAGGCAATCTCGTGACTTCAGTATCTATACAATATTAACAATAGTTTTAACATGTTATTAAATTCCAGAACCTTACTTGGGATCGAACCACGAAACTTTTTTGTGTATCCTAACAATGAGGTACCGAACAAGGTGATCAATATTAATAACATAATTTAAATAATACTAACGTTTAAGTAAACATTTTTAACATATTTAAAGTATATATAAGAGAAGTCATTTTCTAAATTTATGTAGCGAAAAGAAAAATGTCTAAACCATGATTAGTGTTTGTTTTCATCATCATAATATCATTACGTGTTAAATATGTGTATACATAAAATACAAACAGAACGGTGTAAAAGAGGTCTCTTCTTCAACCTATTTTATTCCATTGGTTGAAGTTTCGTTGACAGATGATTATGTTGTAATGTATATAGTTTCATTTTTTGTGTACCAACCACTTAGCTCATCTGAAATCTGTAAACATCACTAGACATGTTTACTTATGGTATTCTAAATAACGATAAGATAGTGATGCGTTCTTTCTGTCAATTTCATTTTATTTTTTATACATCACTTTTGGTACATAAGCTATTTATAATAACGAATATTATTTTTAAGCCTAACCTGTAAAAATTTATTATCGTCTATTTATTAAATCTTGCAGTTTTCTTTTATAAAAACCTATTTTTAAACTAAAATATCCTATAAAAATTGTTACATATTTATGATTTTTATCTACTGGATTGGTATAGTGGTAATATCGTTGCTGAGAGTTAGCTGTTTAACATAGATTACTGATTTTTGGAAACGAAGGTTCGTGGTTCAAATCCAAGTAAACGTAGTTTATACTTTTGTATGGATTTTAAGAGGAGACTGTACTATGTATCCCGTCAATGTTAAATTTGCTATTTTTAGGTACATTTTTCATAGGATTGGTTAAAGTTATGAAAATGGAACTTTACACACTTATAGTTGTAAAGTGGTTTTATCTACTGACATTTTTTCAATTTAATCTGTTGGACCATAAAGTATTTAAAATAATAACTAATAACATAAAATTTTTACAATTTTTTTCTTCGTTTTTTCACATTACTATTTTTTGAGCACCTGAGGAAGTAAAAACAACGTCGGTGAATGTGCATGTAGGCTAAATGATAATTAACTGGTAAAAATTTAAGCCTGGTAGGTTAAATGGTTTCTGAGAAAAACGTACCTAAGTGTTAAAAATCTAAATATACGGGAAAAGGCACAAATGAGAAACAAAATACTGTATACACAAACAAGTTTAATTTCCCATCAACAGTTGGTTAGAGAGCTGCACCAACAGTGCAGAATATTAAAAATAGTGAAGCAGATATTAAAAAAAAAAAAAAAATTCTTTTGCACTAAAACGAGCAATAGGCTATAAAAATATGAAAAATATTTGTTCTTGGCGACTTGTTAATTTTTTAGGATAAACCTGTTAAGAACTTAAATTTTTTTCATTAGAGTAATTTTTTGTTTTAATTTAATGTTTTGTGGTAGGTCTAGGTCTAAACTATTGAAAAAATTAAAGCTGAAAATCAAAATTTTCAGTCAAAACAATCATAGTCTCCTCTTAATACGATTGTGCTTACTGGTATAGGTTACTCAGTTGGTTGGGGTTCAATTAACCATACTCTTTCAAAAATGGTCTGCCTGATTCTGTAGAAGACTTCACCTCATTTACACGTCATTCATATAATTATTCTCATCTGATTGGGTCATGAGGTTGTCAGGACTCACTACCGTACATAAGGTTACGGCTAGCGAAATATTTCGCCTTGATTTCTTCTCCAAAGATAAAATTATCAATACTGAAATTCCAAGGGACCAAAATTTAAGGGTAAATTTGATGGTATTTGAACTGAAAAATTTTAAAAAATGGGTCCCAGAACAGTAATTTAAGTAGTTTTCGAGAAAATTGGCACAAAACACAAAAATTGGAATCAAAAAACTTACTTTTTTAAGGTTAGGCGTAAATTTACTTTGCAAAATTGTCAATAATTAAAAGTTTTCGACAAAATTTGTAGGAATTGAATTTTTGAAAAAATTGATGTAAATAATTTAAATAGAAAACAAATAAAAGTTCAAGAATCTCGACTTTTATTAAAAACAAAACAGACCAAAACTTTGTCGAAAAATGTTATTAAAAAATATAGCTAATAAAAATTCAAAACAGTTGTTTCAAGTACAATACTATTACAAGAGTATATAATATGCGATAGTATAAAATTATAGGCCCCACCGTGTTTTCTGTAAGTTAAATAAACAGAGAGGTTCCTCGGCTTATGAATTGATAATTGGTGTGACAACCGTGACAACATGAGATGTGTTTTGACAATCGACATTGGAATGGCAATAGAATAATTCTTTTAGAGTCCGATGTTGAGACACAATTGTTTATACCGGTGTAAATTGAAGTGCAACATACAGGACCGGTCCCCGAACGGTGTGACTGTACGTGGTGGAGAAGTTGGCGCCTTGTATGTGGCATTAAGAAGGTAGGTAATAAAGAGTCAAACCTAACCGGCAAGGTCAGGGGACGACGTGTGGCAGGCATTAGAATAAAGCGGAAACAGACAGGTTTGGCTGGCTGGCAGCTGCTTCGTGTTTACATAGCGTTGCCCTTTGCCTTACTCATACCGCCAGCGCCACCGAAGACACTATAAGCTACTTGCACTCCACTCTACTCCAAGACGATGCCTTTTCTATCCTCCATGTACTCCATGTATTCCCTACAAACATTTCCAACGGCTACGATAATTCAACCGATGTCGTTTACAAAACACGAATATTCTAAAAGCGTGTTTATGAAACAAAAATAAATAAAATCTGTATTACATTCAACAACTTACAAAACTACATGACACGATCGTAAATTCTTAAAATACAACTAAAATTTATCTTTGTTTCTGCTGAAATATGATACATCTAAGAATTAAACATTCTTCTTGTTTGGTTATCAATCCTGGAATTGGTTGACAACACCTCCACCATGTTGCTCTTTCATTAACTTTATTCATCAAAATTGAATGACTCAACAGGAAAACGTTGCAATTGATAAAATTTATAAAAGTGAGGTTTCAGTGGAATACGTTCAATAAATCCTTTATTTGATCTTAATAGTGAATTCTCACGGGTAGAATTGTAACTAAAATCTCGGAAATTCTTGAAACAAAATCGTCATACAGTGAAAAATTGTTATACAACTAAGAATCAGATGGTATCTTTCACTTTCTGTAAAAATTTGTTTTTGTTAGGCCTACTTGCAATGTTTTTCCGTTGACCCATTCAATTTTCAATAAAATCCCAACATCCTAAAGCATCAATCTTACTGCAAATTTTTCAACTTAAATCTTTTTCACTTTTCCTTATAACATCCTTAGAATTGTTTTGGTCTTAATCCCATGTTCAGTTGTGAACCCAAAAAAATATGTTTTACATAAGATATTGGTCTCTGTGTGTATGTGAACAAAATATCTCAAGAATGATAATCCGTTCTTAAGATACAAAGTTGAAACTTGGAACTTACTAAGTTAAACACCACGAGGTGACCGAACACGAACATTTTCATCAAAATCAAACCTGAAGTAGCTATTGATTCATGCCTTTCTTCACTTTTAAACTTTTTCACTTTTTGTTTTTTTCAAAACAGCTCTTACGATTTCGTTTAAAATAGCCTCATTTACTAAAAGTAATTTGTGCTATACAACATACAATCAACGTCATGATTGCTGAAATTTAAGAAAGGCTGTGCTCGCGTAGTAAATAAATTTTTCTTAAGTCCATAGTCTACTAGGGTTTTTAACAGCAAAAATGTAGATTTACATTTAAAGTTATAGAAAATTAAAATACCCAACTTTTATTTCACACATTTTATTGTAGTGCTGTTAGCTTAGTGTCAATTAGTGATTTCCCAAATTTTCTCATTGAAATCAGTAAAAAATGGATTTTGTTTTTAAGATTAAAACCTTGATATGCATTTTACTACTAAGGTTGTGTGTGTAATCAAATTATGGAAAATAAAATTTAGAAAAATTCTTGAAGTCTACAGACCACAGCTTGGTTTAGCGTCAATTAATGGTTTTCCTTACCTTTAAGTCGAACAGAGGCTGATTTTCATTTTACTGACATTCACTCATGATTAAAAACGGTTGTATGTTTCATTTTGCATTGTTTGATCATGATTAAACATAGGTAGGTTATGTTCTTCACTATTTACATTGGCAAGAGAAAGCCATATGAGTGTTTCCACCAGATTTAATTAAAAAAATAATTAATAAAAGTAATTTTTATAAAATAGCTACAATGTGGTTAATCTGTTAGATCATTATCTTACAAAAATTTCTCTTGAAATTTTCTATTTTAAAATAATCGTAGCCTATTGATATATAATTAATATCCATTTAATTTCGTTTTTCATAGAAATATATAAAAAAATTATATTTTTATACAAAACATAAAAATTGAATAATATAATTCATCTAAACTGTTGATTCCTTTCACCAAGATTGATAATGAAACATTATTCTTTTTAAATGAAATAATAAAAATGTTTGTTTTGGTTGATTTCAAAATAATGAAATCTGTCAAACAAATAGTAATGATTTATAGCCTTTTCCCTAATTTAACTCATTATTTCATTGATAATGTATGAAAAAGGATGAAATTCATATGTAGGTTAATTATATATTACAAAAATTTTTGGACAAGATTTATTTATTTAAATAAAATAAACTAGAAAGAAACTAGCGTATTCTTTTTACGCTATCTGATTAATCTGTCATATTCAATTCCATTAACTTCACACATAATTTAAACCTTTTTTTTAGATTATCAGGTAAAACAATTTATTTTTAGTTTAATTATTTCGTTTAGAGATATTTTACATTATGTTAAGTAAATTTAGATTTTTCTGGAGCTCCTTTTTTAAACTTACCAAAAATTCAACATTTGTGAGCCCCTAAATTGAAAGGGTTAGGGCCTACAATTTTTTTTCGGATTTCCTTTTGAACACTGAATAACTTTTAACCCCCGACAAAAAAGAGGAGTGTTCTAAGTTTAACGTGTGTATTTGTGTATCTGTCTGTAGCATCGTAGCTCCGAAACGGATGAACCGATTTTCATTTAGTTTTTGTAGTTTGAAAGGTGACTTGATCGAGAATGTTGTTAGCTATAGACTAATAAGGTATAAGGTGAAGAAAAAAATGTCTACTATAAGTTAGTAATATATATGATATATAATGAACAGCCAAAAACAAAACAAATTAAATATATCAATCACCTCAGAGTATTACATTTATTCTAGATCTTTCGTCTCTCTCGGAGACATCATCAGGATTAAAATACAGACACTAAACACATAAAACATTAAACCAATTAATTTAATGTTTATGTTTAATGTTTTATGTTTTATGTGTTTAGTGTGTGTATTTTAATCCTGATGATGTCTCCGAGAGAGACGAAAGATCTAGAATAAATGTAATACTCTGAGGTGATTGATATATTTAATTTGTTTTGTTTTTGGTTGTTCATTATAATCATATATGTAGTGGTGCAAACAAAGGAAAATAATGTTTAATAAAATAATATATAACTTATATATAGGTAGTAATATACCGGGTGTCCCACGAAGAGGTTGCTATTTTTGAATTAATATGCCGGACGTATCGCACTTTCTACAGACTGGAAACTTTACAGTTATACCTAATAAATAGATAAATTTACAAAAGTAACGTCGGGTTTCATTTGCAACAGAATCTGTAAACAGACATAATTGTTATTATTGTTGTTTAGGTCATCAGCCGAAAGGCTGGTTTGAACCTGTAGAGGTTTTACTAAGTAAAACGAGGAGTGAGGTGGTTTACCGTTGCCTTCCTCACATTATTCCTTACATTTAACAGCATGCCGGGCCCACTGTAAAGCACAAATTTTCCACTCTGCAAATGACCCCTTCACTTCATTCACCACAGGGTCTGGCTGTATAATGAAATTCATTACTTTCAGAGGAGATAACTCTGATTAGTGTCTTTTACTCCTCTACCTCTTCTTTTCTTAAATGGATCAGTCATTTAATTGGTTGACCATGTGATAAGAAACAGAACTATTTATTTTAGCACTGCAACGAACAGATTGAGTGTAAATAATTTAACCTCCACCTGTCTGTTATGGGCAGAATTGTCACATAACTCACAAAATCCACATATCTTACACGAAGAGAACTTGAAATCAAAGGATATAACAGTGTGGGTTGCTGCCATCAAGGATGGTGTTTTATCGTATGACATATCCCATCAGTAATGACTGGAGATAGATACGCATCAATGTTAACAAATCACATATTTCCTCATCTTTCTCAGGCGGAGATGCAGAACGTTTTTTCCAACATGATGGAGCTCCTCCACATTATGCTAATGCGGCCAAAGTGATTTTAAACCAAAATCTTCCTAACAGTTGGATAGGTCGTGGCAGCGGCCTCATGGAATTGCCTCCAAAATCGCCAGACTTGGAGGCCGGGGTGAAGCCGGGGTGTTATAGGTAATGATCACATATATCCTACTCCTTTACGAAGTAAACGTTATGATGTCCGCATATTTATACAATTTTTCTCTTTCAAATTTACATTCGCATTAACTCCCGTTCATGTTGCAATATTACTTCGTGTTCAAAAATTTTCAGAACATAATAATGTTTGGGTACATCTACACCCTAGCCAGGATTAAAAACCGAAATTACGGATTGGCATTCTTAACGCTAACGAAAAATTCACTGAAGTTCATCAGTAATAAAAGAATATGTAGCCTATTAAAAACCTTCACAATTTACACAATGTCCAAAATTGAAAAATAAAATAAATTTTGATGTAGGCCTAGTTTATTAAATGTTTTTAAAAATTATGAGAAAATCTTGGAGATTAGAAAACAAAACGAAATGATCTTTCAAATCCTTTTTTACTTTATATTGTGAAATCTTGTAAACAAAAAAGTTTTAATAAAAAATGAATCGAAACATTTTCTACATTAAACTTGTTCTTGATTTAGATAAATTACTTTGTCCAGACTTTGTGCTGTTCAAAAATGCTAAACAAGGAACAAGGTTAAACAGAACATCTGCTGGAGGGTTTTAGATTTATTATTAGTAAAGGAGAAAGAATACCTATCGTCTTTTTCTGTTTTTTTAATAGATTTTTTTGTTAGGTGAAGTTAATACTTTTTGGCAAATGCTCTGGAGACACTTTCAGGTCAAAAAACATGACATTATACATTTTAGAGAGTTTGGAAAAGCGTTTTTTCTGGTTTGGACATGCAGGAGAACACTAACGGTTCTACGTTCGTTGTTCTTTTAACAATATTCTCCGCGTAAAGACAGTTGAACGGACCGTACGAGGATATAACGTTATACCCACTAACAACTACACAAGTTAGGCGGGAGCTGTGGTGGTCTGTCGACAGCCACAAATTATCCTCGCTCAGACTTTTACCCTTACTTTTGTTTGTGTTGTGTGTAGGCGTGTTTCTGTGCAGTAGAGCTCTCAACACTTTGACTCATTTATCATCATGTCCATTCAATGGTGGCGTTAAGAGGGGAAAGATGTCTTTAACATAGCGATTCCCGTCAAGATAAAACTACTCTTTAATCAGATACGATCTCTTAAAAACCAATTCAAATAATACACCACATTTAATTCTTATTATTTTATTAAACATACAGTTCAGAAACACTTCCATGAATTTATATCATTAGAAAAAAACTCGTGTTAATCACTCACATGATTGTCTCTTTCCAATGTAAATAATAAACAATATAACCTATGTTTAATCTGTAAACATTTAAAATATTAAAAACATAACCTAATTTTAGTTATGAATGAATGACGCAAAATGAAAATCAACCTGTGTTCCATTTAAAAATAAGTTACCTATACCTAATAAATAACTGATGCTAAACTAAGCTCTATAGAAAAATACTCAAAATTAAAGTTGTAGATTTTGAATTCTCTATAATTTTTGATTATGTGCTATTTTGTCGTTAAATTCAAACTGACCCACCGGGTTGGTCTAGAGAGGTAAAGTCGTCGCCAACATCAGCTGTTTAACAGCTGATTTTCGGAGACGAAGGTTCCTGGTTCAAATCCTAGTAAAGGTTGTTACTTTCATACGGATTTGAATGCTAGACAGTGGTTACCGGTGTACTTTGATGGTTGAAGTTCAATAAACCATACTCTCTCAGGAATGGTCGGCCTGAGTCTGTACAAGAGTACACTTTATTTACATGTCATACATAATCATCCTTAGATAATTGGGTCATGGGTTTGCTTATCGTTCTGAATTCAACAGATTCCAACGTACACACATAAGAGATTTAAAAAAAAATACTGGCCTTCGAGCTAGCCCAGTCATTGAGCTGGTAGAAGTCGCTATTAACTGTTAAGTAACACTGGTTGGGCAAGCGACTACGTAGAGTGACCAGCTGACAGCCATTTCTGAACAAACTCCACTGGGACTCCCTGTTCAAAAATTCATGCCTAATCACGCCAATAAATACAACGAAAAGCAGCTATCAAATTGAGTGGTTGTCAATAAAGTACAGTTCCCATAATAATTAAAAGCTCAAAAAATTTCATACTAAGGACACAATCTGTGGCACATAATATTGTATACATCAGTGAATGAAACAAAAATAAAAGTATGCTAGAAACTTAATGGGTGTACTGAAGCTTAGTGGGTGTATATACGAATGTTAAGAATCCCATGGACTGACAAATATGTATAGAGGTGCTTACAAGAATGAATAAAGACTTGGAGATCATATTCACCATCAAGGTAGGAAGCTCAAATATTTTGGACATATCATGCAGAGTGACTCAGGATATTCGTTACTACAATCCATTCTGCAGGGGAAAATATATGTAAAACAAGAAACTGACAGAAGAAGGGTGTAGTGGCTTCGAAATATGAAAACTTGGTCCAGAAAAACTCAGAAGAGATATTTTATAGCGCAACGAACTAAGTGAGAATTGCTATGATGGTCGCCAACATTCGGAACTGATTGGCTCCTGAAGAAGAAAAAGAAAAGAAAAAGAAGGAAGAGGACGAGGAGCAAAAAGCAAAACTTCCACTTCTTCCAAAACGTCTGGTACCTATACACAAATTAATTCTTAAATCAATCTGGAATTATGATGACCAAATTTACACCGCAGCAACATATTTCATATGGAGAATATAACGATTGTAACCCAAGTTACTTAAATAAATAAAACAGTATTCTGTTACCAGACACAAATTCCAAAATAATTTACCTATGTGTTTCATACATCAACGTTACTTTTTTCACAACTACTCGTATTTACTGTTCAAAAACAAACTTGAACGTCAAAAAAATTGTCTCAGAATAGTAGCATCCCCAAATTTATCTTGAAATCCCTAAGGAAGATTGAAAAGAAATAAGAAAGATTGAATAGAGTAGAAATTTTATAGTGTAATTTTAAATTTGATAAATTCGTTCTTTTATTACTAACAACATCTAAGTAAATCTAACGTTAAAGTGGAATTATTGAGTAGCGTTCTTGTTAAAGTCATAACTATATATATATATTTCATTTTATTCCCTATTGGATGTAGCCTACATGGCAATCCGTTAAATTTTAAGAACTTGAAAACAATAAGCAACCCCATGACCTAATGAGATCAGGATGATATGTATGATGTGTAAATGAGGTGTAGTCTTGTACAAACTCAGACCGACTATTCCTTAAAGTATGTGGTTAATTCAACCCCAAACATCACTGTTAACCACTGTCTAGTATTCAAATCCGTATAAAAGTAACTATATTTAGTAGGATTTGAAATAGGAACGTTCGTCCTCGAAAATCAGCTGTTAAGACATTTAACGCACGGCGATGACTTTACCGCCAGCCCATACCGGTGAGTTAATAAATAAAGTAAGTTTCTAATTGTTTCTGACGAGTAGTGAAGTTTAATAGTTTGTTCATCTATTTATGTTTAAAGACTGCTTTCCTTTAGTTAAAATTTAAACTATATTTAAAATGTAATATATTTTAATGTAAATATTTAGAGTGGATCATTGAGGTTGTCATGATATCATAAATATTATACTTTTATGTAAATAAGGAGTAACTGAATGTCTGTTGTCCCCTAAAAGAGAACACAATTTGACTGATGTTTACAAGCTTTTAAAGAGTCAATGAAAGAGAAAAGTAAAGAATATAAATTTATGGGTGAAAAATAAACAAACAAGAATAGAATTATAAAAAGAAAAATATTACAGGACGTATAATCACTTCCGTAGCATTGTCCATCTAAAGGTGAGGCGCGGTTGGGTGAAGAAATGACTGACTATCACGCAGAATAAAGATGCGTTGTGGTGACTCATGACTCACTTCCTCGGTTGGCCCGTGCCTTCGCTTGGCATCAAAATCATCACGTTCTTCTTTCTATACTACTAGGGCCTACGCATTTTTAGTATCATTCGTGTAAGAGGAAGTCCTGTATAGGGTTACAAGTCAACGGGCCATGCTTATTCTTTTTATTACTTTACTACTTCAAAAACTAAGGACGGTGTTCGTTTAAAAAACTATCTATCAGAAAGATCTTGACTTTTAATTCGAGTATAGGGTCTACTGTTATCAAAAACAGTAAATCTATTGAAGGATTAATGTCACTTTCCTTTCCGTTAAAAATACCTTAATGCATCACGTGGAATTAAACATATATTATTCGAATAAATAATCCTCAAAAATCTAAAAATAAACTTAATTCTTTAACATAAAATTTAAATTTTATAATTAAGTCATTATTTAACAATTTCATACTGTTATCATCACTATTTGCTTCCACAGTTACTTCTATATCTTAAAACTAAATTAAATTTACATTTTTCATCTTCACAAACTACTCTCTAAGAACTCTATTACACGTAAACGGAAAAATAATCAAATAAATAACGTATTTGAATCACCTATGAGTGAATTTATCACGTCATTAACCCTTTCAGTACCAACGTCGGGAAAACAGGACGTCGGTATATTTAACGTAACTAAAACATCCGATTTACCGGACGTCCGTAAGTTATGCATAAACAGCGAACATCCGGATTACCGAACTTTCCAAAAAAAAACTTTTAATCAGAAATTAATGGAATAATGTATTTTAAAACCGCCTCCATGGCGTAGTGACTAGCGCGCTAGCCTACACTGCGAAAGGTCCCGGTTTCGATTCCCTCCCAGCTAGGGTCTGGAAATTTGAACACGTTAAAACCACCGTTAAGGTACCGAAACCCACAGTACTTGCTAATGACCAAGCTGCCGATGCGACTTTAAATAAACTAAAAAAATATTTTGAATATTTTTAGTGTTAGAACGGTTTCTTTTTTTATGAACACAATAAAAATTAATTTTTAACAGGATATTTTATTTTTCTGTAACGTTGAAATTTTGGTCGGAAATGGCAGGATTACAAGCTTGCAAGTTTTCGAAATAAAGGCTGGCACTTTTTGTACATCCTTATTCAAATTAAATGACACTTTAATCAAACTTTTAAATATTGTTTCAGCACTAAAAGGGTTAAATAGTTCAATAATACAGCAAGAATTAGTGGTTAACTCCGAAAGCCGAAAGATGATTTGAAAAAACAACTTTCGATTCGGCCTAAAACAGTCACCTCTACAACTAATAAATAAAATTATTCAAAAACTTCAATGAGAAATATTATTATGGGAGTTAAATTAAAAGCTCGGCTAAGACGCTTGGTATAATGTAAGATGGGAAAGATATAAAAAAGGTTTTGAGAGATCATGTATTGGTCCAAAAGTCTTGGAAATTAGGTTAAATCACAAATACGGATATCAAAATATCAATGGATAATCATTTAAAACGATGAAGAAACAGATTATCAGTGATGTTACAAGAGGCAGAAATTTAGCAGGTTAAACAGAGCACAGTAATATTTTAAAGGGGACAAAATACTCAACGACTTGATTTGTTGATAAGTCTAGATTTGGATTGAAGAATCAAATTTAAAAATATTTCCACCCATATTGTGATTGATATCTCTGATAACAGATCCCAAAATCAAAATTTCGGATGTATCGTCCAAAAATTAGGACGATATCGGCAAAAATTGTTATTAAAAATTAAATAACAATAGTTGCCAATAACCGAATTCGTAGATTGTTATTCAAGAAAAATAATCATAAATTTATTCAGTTTTCCCTTAAGTTGGGTTCTGTAGTTTAACATTTCTACATAATACCAATTCAACAAAAACCCATTTATTTTAGTGTTTCAGTCAATAGTAATCCATTAATAAACAGTTCATTACTATATTAAAGTTATAAAGTTAAATTGTAAAGCAATTATATAATAGTACATTATTTTATTATACAATTGTTAAGGTTAGGTGTGATTCCATAAATCAAATTAAAATATTTCCAAAACGATCAAAAGTTAAGAAGTTATCTAAAGTTTAAGAAATAATTGGATTGTTTATTGGTTATTTTTTTGGAATAAAACAATAAAAGGGCCAATTTTCCATTTAAAACTCATTTTAATAGCTGAGTTAAGTGTTTCTATAGTATTGTACCCAACAACAAACCTCATTATTTAAGTATTTTTACCAATATTAAGCCTCGTATTACTTTAAAGAGCATATGGAAATCCAATGTAATTAAAGTTTTACAAGAAAAATTTATATGATCTATCAGTTTCCAAATCTATTAAATCTGTTTTTTTCCAAATAAAGATAATTTAAGATTGTTACTTTTTAATATTCTTCATTAATCGTTATTACCGTTTACGGTTAGAATTTATTAGAAGTTGCATATGACTTTTAATTTTTGTAATAAAGTTTCTAAAAGTTTATTCTACTTTCAACCAGTAATTTGAAAGGCTCTGTTTGATTTTCAATTTGACCTAGACCTTAACGATCCATGCATTTTTGAATCGTAGCCAATATCTAACAAAATAATTTTGTTACGTTATGTTATCCAACCAACAACAAGAGTATATTGGACAGAATATGGAAATCCATGAGCATATCTAAAGATGTAGAAGAAGTAGAAGAAGAAGAGGAAGAAACGATCGGTTTGTTTGTATTCTCTTCTACACTGAAGTGGTTGCTTGGAAGTTGTTGCTTCTTGCTTCTAGCCTAGTGTACGATATTATATCCAACATTTATATATATATATATATATATATATATATATATATATATAATATAGGCCTATATGCAAATGGCCCTCTATTGTATTCAGATTACTCATTGACAGCCGTGTTTATGATAATGTATTTGCTACAATCATTTGATTGTATAACCTTTCGGGTCAACTTCCATGCTTCCAGTTTTTCTAATACTATATACGATGGACTATTACTGTATATATTCGTCTATAAATGTACATAATCTATCTATCTATCTCTGTATCTCTCTCTCCCCCATAACAACACACCCTCATATAAATGAATTTTACTTCTACATATCATTTTAACATTTCTTTTTGAATTTATTACCTGATGACAAATAGTTTTATGAAATTTCTTTCTTTATTTGTATAGTTTAGGTAATCAGCCGAAAGGTTGGTTTGAACATTCGGAGGCTTATTAAGTAAAATGAGGGCTGATGTGGTTTACAATTGTCTTCCTAACTGAGTGGAGAAGTATGCTTAGCAGTATGCCCTCTGAAAAGCATCTACATTCCACCCTTCAAATAACACCTTCACTTCATTCATCACAAGGTCGGGCTGTATACATTATACAAAATAATCGCCCGAAATTAAGCAATATAGAACAAAATCCTTAAATGCCCTATGAAGAAGGGTTTATCCTGCCCTCGTTGATCCGGATTCAGATTGGATGGTGTACTTGGAGCAGTGTTTCGACTCTATACCAACTGAATTTATGATGGTGAAATTTAAACACCATACAAAAATAGAGTAAAGAAAAATAAATTATTTCTTTGTAAAGAAAACTAAACACTGTAAATATTTTTATATAAACAGTTTGTAGTGTGTTTTTCTCCAAAGAAGTACTATAAATAACCGGTAGAAATCATCACTTACAACAACAACAACAACGAAAAGGAAGCATGGGTTGAAAGAACCAAGAAACTAACAACATCACAACCGAAACACCTACAATAAAAAAGTCTATCTATCAAAACCAAAATAAAACACTACAAAACGGTCGTACAACCAAAGATAACGTAAGGGTGCGAAACTCTATTCAAATTAAATCAGGAAAACAGAATATATAAAATCCAAAAACTTGAAAGGAGGATCCTTAGGACCTGCATCGGAAAGAGACACCAAGAAGATGGAGAGCGGAGATTACTACCAAATGAACAGGTCTACCAGGAGACCGAATCGGTAATAGAAACGATGAGAAAAAAGATAATATCCTTTTTTAGACATATAATCAGAACACCAAAGATAGAATCACAAACCAAACAGTCAGAAGACTGTACCAGAAAAAGACAAAAGTAATATGGTTAAGAGGAATCAAGAAAAATATGGAACAATTTGGCATCACCTTCGAAGATCTAGAAAAAACCAAACAGCTGAGACTATTAAAAGATATAAATATTAGATTTCAAGGAAAAGTAGATAAAAGAGGAAGCAGGAAAGTGATCTTTTCATAAACAGAAAGGCAAAGAAGATCTGCCAGAATGAAAGAATACTGGAGGAAAATCAAAGAAAGAACCAGAAGAGAGAGCCCAGAAATTGACTCAAATGATCCACTACACTCTCAAAAAAAAATTAAAATAAACGGTAAGTTTCCTGTTAAGCTTTTATTATTAACTTCCTTTATTTTTCAGTTTATCTGGATTTTTTATTTTCCGGATTGGTTCCGATCCCAATGAGTCCGGATTAAGAAGGTTGTACTGTATTTATATCTACCGTCATGTCTGTCCATGTGTTTAGTACCAAACTCCACCTTAAAGGAAATTCGGAAGACTCAATTTTGATTTATATAACGATTTTATTTTAGTTGATATAAAAGTATTATTATTTCACTGTAAATATATCTCAAAAAGACCTTTGAGTAAGTAATATATGAATGGTATAAACACATTAAACGATACCAAAGTAAAGATTATTATATTTATAAAACAATTTTAAAAAATGTTAATATTTAAAACACATTCTATTGATTTCTTCGTAGTAAGTATATTATTAAAGATATCTGTAAAATATGAAGTGTTTTAATACGTGACAACATTGGATGACATCACATGGCGTAATCCAATGTTGTCAATACACTTTACAAGTCATAAGATGACAACATAAATGAGCTTCATTATATAGCATATGTTTTAATACTATACTAATTAACAAAAACTTGTTATTTTTTAAACTTTAAAAATAATTTATATACCTAACGAAAGAATTACATAGAAATTATTTTAGTATATGCCTACATTATAACAACAATATGCAAATGTTAATAAAACAATTTTGTTAAACAATAATTATACAGTTAATTATATATTAAAATGTTTAATTTTAATTACTTATTAACATAGATTGTCCATAATCGTAAATTATAATTATTAAAATTGTAATCTGTACAATCATATTCACAATATTGAAGATGTTATAAAGAAAAACAACATAGGTTCTCAACTTTTTTAACAAACTAAGCGACTTGTACTTCTATTGTTATTTTAATAATATAAACATGTTCAGTTTTTGCAAATAATCATTTGTTATCTAATGTAGATCATACATGTTACGGTTTTAATAATTATTATTATACACGAAGCATTTTTTATATAATATAATACCTTCATAGTCTATTTTATTACTTATCTTGTTTATAATTATTATTTAATAATTAATCTTTTCAGCTTCATCCAGCTGTTATTTTATTACAAATTCTAATTGTTCTTTGTGGTTATAACTAATTTATTGTTTTTGTTTAGGTCTTAGCTTAAGGCTAGTTTGAACCTCTAGAGGCTTTACTAAGTAAAACGAGGAGTAAGGTGGATTACCCATGCCTTTCTCACTGAGTGGAAAGGTGTGCTTACCAGCATACCAGGCCCTCTGAAAAGTATCTACCGTCCACCCTGCAGATGACACCTTCACTTCATTCACCACAGGGTCTGGCTGCATAATGAAATTCATCTCTTTCAACTTTACCTTATCTTTATAACTTTACCTCTTCTGTTCTTAAATAGTTTAATCATATAATTGGGTGACTATGTAATAAGAAAAAGAACTATTTTTTGTAGCCCTGGAACTAACAGATTGAGTGAAAATTATTTAACACTCCACCGTCTTGTTATGGGCATAAAAATATTTTTATAATATTATGTTTCATTAGGAAACTATTCATAGAATATACCCATGAGGTGTCAGATAGCCTAAGTAGTTTAAACAAATCAGTGGGATGTTGAAAAAACTGGAATAAATTGAGAAAATATTATAATGAATTGAACCAAATTTTAAATATTTTATTGATTTCGAAAAAAGGCAAGTGAACAATACTTTCCTTCACTATACAAGGGGTGGCTATAAATAACGAGACTGACGTAAAAAATTTTATTTTTATTTTATACATAATCACTCATTGTCACCTTCAATATACACTCTTTCTTTATCCTTACAACGCTCCATGCAAATTTTCCATTGTTGAAAACAGTGCTGGAAGTCATCTTCTGTCAGCTCCTTCAAGACACGTGCCGCTTTCTCTTTTACAGCTTCCACAGACTCAAATTTTGCCCCTTTCAATGCAGATTTCACCGTAGAGAACAGGTAGAAGTCGCATGGTGCAAGATCTGGTGAATGAAGTGAATGTTCTAACACTAAGATGTTGTACTTGGCTAGGAACCTCTTGACAGATAATGCGGAATGAGCTGCCGCATTGTCTTGGTGGAGAATCCATGATTTGTCCTTCCACATTTCGGGGCGTTTTTCCTTACTCTTTGAAGAAAGTACCTCAAAGTAGTAATATTGATTAATTGTTTGACCTTCAGGAACCCAGTGAAAGTACACCATTCCATGGATATAAAAAAAAACATTCATCATTGCTAAATTTTGACTTGCTCATTCGAGCTTTTTTGGCTCTCGGTGAAGTTCGGCTCTTCCAGTGCATGGAGTGGAGCTTCGTTTCCGGATCATAAGTAAAAAACCCACGTTTCATCAAATGTTATTACTGTTTCTAAAAAATTTGGGTCATTTTCAATCGCGTACAAAATGTCAGTACATACATTTTTGCGAGCTTCATTTCAAACATTTGTGAGCGGCACGTGTCCTGAAGGAGCTAACAGACGATGACTCCAGCACTGTTTCCAACAATGGAAAATTCGCATGGAGCGTTGTAGGGGTAGAGAAGGAGTGTATATTGAACGTGATAATAAGTGATTATGTATAAAAAAAAATTTTACAACGTCAGTCACATTATTTATTAGCTACACCTCGTATATCATTTGTTGGGCAAGAGGAACTACATATCTGTATAAACGTTTCATTTTTACTTTCTCTTGCCTATATGAATATATAGGAAGGAAAGTATTGTTTTCATGTCGATTTTTCGAAATCGAGTTTTCACCGGATCTATATGTTTTCAGACCCCCTGAATCCAAAAAACATGTTTTTAGCGATTGGTCTGTGTGTGTGTCTGTGTGTCTGTGTGTGTGTCTGTGTGTGTGTCTGTGTGTGTGTGTGTGAACAGAATATCTCAAGAACGGAACATCGTACGAACTTGAAACTTGAAACTTAAGTTACATACCACTACCGGACGCGACACGAACATTTTCATCAAAATCGGTCAACCGGAAGTAGTAGTTTATTCGTATAATTTTTCAGTTTTTTGCGATTTTCTCAAAAACTGGTCCTACGATTTTTTAAAAAATCGCCTGGTTTACTAAATTTTTTATTCTCTACAAGATAGGGTAGGCGCCATGTCTGCTGAAATTCTCGGTGAGGCTCTTTTCACGTAAAAACGTTGTTTTTTTAAGATTACGGCTTTAATATAAATTATAGCGCAAAAACTTATATAATAAAAGTTGTAGAGAATTTAAAAACCTACAACTTATGTTTCAAACATTTTTTTGTATGACGCTTAGTTTAGCGGTAATTTGCGATTTTCTGTTTTTTTCTCACGAAAACGTGAGAAAAATCGATTTTTTTAACATTTCGGTCTTAGTATGCATTTTACGACAAAAGTGTATATAATAAAAGTTATAGAAAATTAAAAGATCTACAACTTTTGTTTAGAGCATTTTTCTCTACAGAGCCTAGTTTAGCGTGAAAGTGTGATTTTCCGTTTTTTTAAGCCAAATAGAGTTCGATTTTCATTTTGCGTCTTCCACTCATGATTAAAATAAGGTTATGTTTTTGAGGTTAGTTTTTGTTCATTTCTAATGTTTTAATACTAATGTTAAGTTTATTGTTAATTATTTGCATTGGCAAGAGAAAGTTGTGTGAGTGTTTCACACCAGATTTTTTCATTTTAGTAATATCAATACGCATAATGTAAAATTTTAAAAATATATATTTATTTCAAAAGAAAATTAAGTACATTTAGTTTGTAAAAATCGTTTTTGCACTTTCATGTCATTATTTTACAAGGAGTTCCATAGAATATTGTTCCACATAGCAGCCAACAACGTTAGAATAGCCATTATGATCCCCAAACAAAAAAGAACAGTATGATAAATAAAATGAAAAAATTACAATAATTATGAATAATTTACAACCATTTTGTTATAAAGCCTATAGCTATAAGAAGGTATATCCGTTACATTGTATGAGATAGTAAATTTATAATTTTTTTTAGTTAAATTAATTAGAGGTAAATTAATTTTTTGTACGTACATAAATTTTTCTAATTAAAAATAATATTACATATAAAATTTAATAAGTTTCTTTGTACTACATGAGTATATTAATTTTTCTTTCCGGTTGTTTTTATCTTTAATAATTCTAAATTTATAAAAATATCTACTAATAAAACTTACTATAGTTAACTAACTAACTTTAAACAGGATATTTTTATTTTTGTATCATTATATTTTAGTGTAAAGAATAATTTTTTTTGTTAGATTTTACAAATAATATATAAGTTAAATCTAACATGCGTTCACATGGTTCTTGCGTGAACAACTGTCTTATTTAAGTAAAACAACTAAACTATAATACGTTTTTTGTTTAGTTAGTTTATTTGTTTGTTTATTTATTTGTTAAGTTTTGTTTGCGTGAGATCCCTCAGTTGAGGAAAGAATATTACATTTTCTATTTTATTTTCTTGTATGACGTTTATTTTACTTTTTTGTTTCTTTTTTTCGGGGTTTATGTGAGAGATTTCGTTCTAAATAATGTTTATTATTTTTAAGTAGTTTTCTTATTAGTTTACTTACAATGAGTGGTGTTTTTTTTTATTTACTCAGGATAAATTAATTTGTACTGAATAATTGTAAGTGTGTCATATTTAAACTATAATTAGTTTAGTAGTTATTATTGCGTGATTTAAGTTCATTCTAAATCGGAATTGTTGTACCTACAATTTTTTTGAATACAAAATTGCTACATGAATACTAAAGCGACTTTTCTTTATGATAACATCTATTTTTTGAAACTAAAACCAAAGACTATACTGAAAAACTTTAGTTACCAAAATCATTTTATTGGATTCTAGGAAACGATGATCATTTTCACTAAACAGTAAAATACTATTATACAAAACAATTTTGTAACAAAGTTGGTAACGTGCTCGCCTCTCATCATGCGGTCCTGGGTTCGAATCCCACTCAGGCATGGCATATTTTCATACGTTACAAAAAATCATTTCATCCTCATTTACACACAGTTACGCCCCAACGTCGTCGCTAATGACCTTGTAGTTGATGCGACGTTAAATAAATAAATAAAAAAAAAACAATTTTCAAATCAATGTGGACATGTGGGATGCAATATTGTGAGAGACGACAAGCCACTCATATTTAGAAGTCTCACAAACGTTTCAATCTAAATTACTAAAACAATCACAGCATCATCTTCTTGTATCATAAACTACAAAGAGATTTAACCATTCACACAGCTCAATACGAATTGAATGTACATTCAGTAGGCCTACAAAATACATAAGAAGATTCGAATCACGTAGGCCCTACTGTACAAAAAATAATCTGGATACCGCACTTTTAAACAATTCAGCGACACTCAAAAATAACACAAAACTTAGTAAGACAAAGTTCTACTTCGTAGTATTTCTTCACTTATTTTTTTGTCATCAGTCTCTCGACTGGTTTGATGCAGTTTTCCAAGCTGTTTATCTTGCGCAAGTCGTTTCATATCTACATACCTGTAACACCCTACATCTTTTGTAATTTGGTCTACATATTCTAATCTTTGCCCTCCCTACAATTTACTCCCTCAATATTACCCTCCATTACTGACAGCCCAATACCCTCTTCACTTATAATAAACGAAAAAAAACCAATTTAATTATTATTATTATTATTATTTTACAAAATAGATTGTAGATGTGCTGCAATAAAAAAAGTGGTAGCCTAAGTGAGAAGGCTTTCCAACGAGTATACAGGGAAGTTTTGTTCTCTAACAATGAAAAATCGAAGAATATTACAGTATCTTTATAAAGGCTTCATTTGAGTAAAATATTTCAAGAGTACAACTTTAATATATCCGCTGTAAAGACAAAATTAATGGCTTTCTTAAAGAAAAATTCCGTACGCACAAAAATAGTTGTCAATGAGTGCAGCATTTTAAATACCTGGGATCTGATTTAACGTAGAAATGCAGACATTATCAACAAACTGAATCGGTTTTGGAATATATGTGGGACAATAAAACGAACACTGGGTAAAAGAGTTCGGAAAGAATCAAGGTTGAAGTTTTACATAAATTTGGCTGTTCCAGTACTGTTGTGTAGACATGTATACTGGGTGCTTGGGAGGAAAGATGAACGTCGAATCTAGGCTGCTGAAATGCGGCTCTTGAGAAAAGTTAAGGTGTGTAGTTGGATGGATCACACTAAGAATTAGAAAATTCAAGCCCATTTAAATGTCTCCTCTCTCTCTGTCCTAGAAACGTCGGTAAATACAGAGAGAAATAGGAGGAACATTTAATACGAATGAATCAAGATATATGGGCGAAACGAGCATTAAACTGATAGACGAGAGATGTGCGATAAAGATGGGCAAAGAAGTCGAAAAAACTCGGAATTTATGACAGAAAGAAGAAAAAATTAATATTAAAAAATTTCTTAAGGGGAGATTGCACGATGGTATTAACTCAAAATTTCGATTTTTGGTTTTTTATGTTTTTCAATAGGCTAGTTTAGGCCTAGATCGACCAGAAAAACATTAAATTACGTCAAAAAAAAAATTTTTATGAAAAAATTAAGTTTTTATCAGGTTTACACAGAAAAGTTATTATGTTACGAAGAATAAATATTTTTCGTAATTTTATACTGCCCGTTTTAGTGCAAAGTAAATTTCAGTTTTTTAAAATATCTGCATCACGATTTTCAATATTCTCAGCTGTTGGTTTAGCTTTCGAAACAACAACTATTGTTGATAGGAAATTTGCTTGTTTGTGTACATATTGTTTTTGATTTGTGCCTTCTTGTTTCTTAACTTTTCCCGTAAATTTATATTTTTAACATTAAGGTACATTTTTCTCAGAAACCAATAAACCTACCAGGTTGAAATTTTTACCAGTTAATTATCTTGTATAGCCATATATACCGACATTTTTATGACTTCCTTAGGTGCTTCAAAATTAGTAATACGGAAAACACGTAGAAAACAATTTGTAAAAATTTTATGTTATTCGTAATTAAAAAAAAATGATATGATCCAAAGATTAAATTCAAAAAATATTAGTAGCTCGAGAAGAAACCCGACACCTATAGTGTGCAAAGTTTCATTTCCCTATATTTTACCAATCCTATGAAAAATGTACCTAAAAATAGCAAATTTAACATTGACGTGATACAAAGTACAGTCTCCCCTTAAATATACTAGATTATTGGAAAATAATTTAATTTATCTTTCAAAAATAAATTAAAAATATACAAATCAGTCCTAAAATCTATCTGGACGTAAAGTATCCAGCTATGGGGAGCATTAGTTCCAAAATCAACATTATAAAACAGTTCCAATCTAAATCATCATTGACTCCCTGGTACATAAAAGACAACAATCTTTACTGCGACCTACTTGTATCACCATTTAAGGAAGAAATTTCAAGTTACAACGAGATACAAGTCAAGACTCAACAACACCTAAACATTTCAGTCATTAACTTAACCTATTAGATAACTGCGACAAAATCCGACGACTAAGCCAATTTCATCCAACTGACCTTTTTTAGACAATAATTTTTTATTTATAAAATAAAATAACACTTTTATTTTTTTATTTTTTTTATTTATTTAGGAAATTCACAATCTGTTAGAAACAGTCACTGAATGTGATAACTCAAAATATGGAAAAAATTAACATGATAAATAAACGTGAGTGGAGACACAGTCCAGTGACTGAATTCCGACGTGAATAGATAAATGTAGCATTAAGTGCAGCATTTAGAACACTGTAATGGATAGTCAATTACATTAATACGTTAATTGATGAAATCCCGGTTCCATTGACGTTTTAGTCCTCTTATTGGATTGTTTGGGAGAGTCTGCGTAGCCAAATTTGAGATTAATGGGTTATGGTGGTTCACGAGTTTCTTCCTAAATTTTGTATAGAGTTTTAAGAAAACGTCATTTATGTAGCGTACTTTTAGGTCTGAGTGTAGCGTTTTATTGGTTACATAATACGGATAGATACGGATCAGCTGCGCGACTGTTATTATGCCTTTTTTGAAATTGCTATAAAAAACTAGCTTTTTTTTTAATCCCTAATGTGTGTACGTTGCAATCTGTTCAATTCAGAACAATAAGCAACCCCATGACCCAATGAGATGAGTATGATATGTATGACGTGTAAATGAAGTGTAGTCTTGTACAGACTCAGGCCGACCATTCCTGAGAGAGTATGGTTAATTGAACCCCAACCATCAAAGTACACCGGTAACAAATGTCTAACATTCAAATCTGTATAAAAGTAACTACCTTCACTAGGATTTGAACCAGGAACCTTCGTCTCCGAAAAATTAAAACTGAATATTTAATTTGAAGTAATTAATATAGGCCTAATACACTTAATTAAATTTTATTGAAAATTTTTCAGATAATTTTATTTTTCACAAGTTTTATATCAACTTACCATATTAATTGTTCCATGTGAAAAAGATTATTTTTCAGTAAATAATAGAAATGTAATGTGATATTTATACTTGACAAAAAATTGTACTAATATTAAAAATTAATACCAACATTGGTTAAAAATTATTCAAATACCTACGCGTATAAAATATTACATTTTATAAAAAATAATAATATTTTAATTCTCAAATATTATTTGAAATTATTCTGGCAAATAAATATTATTCCGTGTAAAATTTAATCTAGGTGCTACTTAAAATACAGTTTCCGTATACCAATGTGATTACTTAAACAAATAATATTAACCAGGCCTTAAATAACCGACAAAATATAATATATTACCTTTAGTTTATTATATAATATATGTAAATACAAAATAACATAACCTATAGAGTAGAGTATTATTTAAAACAATGCGAATTCTTATTACTTAATAAATCAACCTATAACACGAACTTTTTGCCGTTTTTGAATAAATTCCTTTGGTCGCTATTGAAGTACGTTATAGCCTATCATTAAATCTCTTTTATTATTCGTGAACTTACATCAAAAGTGTTTTCAGATAAAATTGCCCTTGTAATTTTTTAAGTAAACTTTTACTTAAGTTATTTTTACACGACACTGAATCAATTTATTCACTGTATTTGTAATAAATTATGTATTTTATATTTATATAGGGTGAACAAAAAATACAGAATTGATTCCGTAAGCTTATTGATAATTTCAATTTATTTTTCAGTAAATAAAAACGGATTTTTTAAGTTTTGACTTGTCTATGTAATGTAAGTACAACTTTATCGTCTATCGTGCAACTTATTAAAAATATAGGATACGAACGGAAATATGTGGTAAGCAGGCACAAAACATCAGTTTATTATATGAATCGAGCAGTAATTTTGGAAAAACCAAAATTTCCTTGCACCTTTCATGAACCTTGTTTGTTTCGTAACTCTAATTCCTTATACTCAAGAAAGCTAGGTACTCCCTGGTATGTGACAAACTTTATTCCTCGTACAGGGCCAAGTTTAGACGAAAAGAGGTGACTTTAGACGTTTCTGGAAGTTTTTTCTGAAGCCCACCTTTTCACCATTCGATCACTGTAGGCTTTTCTTCTTTTTTCTGTCCACCCGGTTTTCTGTTTTTGCTCTTCATGAAATCCCTTTAAGTTCGTAATTAGTTGTTTGAATTTAGATCGGTTTGTTATGTTTTCTTGGTTTAATCCAGTTTTCTCAATATTCTTTCCAACTTCTTTGAACCATGTATCCAACATCTTAGGTTTATTGTTTCTTAAAAATTTGTTTTGTCAACCGGTCTTCATCCGTTCTATAAAGTTGGCTGTAAAATTTAGTCTTCTTTTCTAATCGTTTCGTAATTTTCCTTTACGACCTTCTAAGTTATATGTTGTCCATCTGCTATCTTCGGGCATGTTATCTTGCGGAGGATTTATCTCTCAAATTCCTTTGCTTCTCTTAAACAAGTTTCCCCGGTCATTTTCAGCACTGACTCTTGTAAAGACACACAGGTTTTATCAACGTATTTAAATGTGCTTTATAGTTTTATTTTGCAGTACGCCAATTTTATTAAGATAATTATTAGAATTTAGTCACATTCACTATTAGTCAGCATGGATTAGTCAGCTCTGGATAGGAAAATATTTTAGAAACAATTTTTTTTTTGTTACTGTAAATCTACGATCTGTATCGTAGATTTATCATAGTTATCATATTTAACATAGTTGGACCCGGAATTCTCAGCAGATGTCAACAGTAGATGTTGCTCAGATAAGATTGTTGAGAGTTAACCAGGCCTAGGCCAATCGATTGCTGGAATATAATAAAAATTGTGATATTATGTATGAACTAATGTTCCAGAGGTGATATTAACGATTATAAAATACAGGTAAACGCCAAGCCAATTGCTGTGAGCGTTGGACTACGCATGCGCATACTTAACTTCGACCCCGCATACCCCTCCGACCTACAGTTAGATTTACAGTCGGAGTGTTGTTGAAAATTGACAACACCCTTTGTATTTTGTAGGAATGCTGTTCCATTGCTGATTACATAAGCTGCACTATTTCAGTACATACAAGACTTTACTAACCAGACGCACGTTTTGCCCAGCGCTCTCCTTACCAAAATCAGGCTATAAGAAAAGTATAGGGCCAAGTTATTTGTTGTGGGTGCCAATTTATCAAATATGAATAAATCTAAACAAAAAGTCAAATTATAGCCTATTGTATATATTGTACAAACGTTTTCCCACAAAAATTGATGCCCAAGAAACCATTTTTCGTATGATAAATTAAAATTTGAAATTTCTTTTTTAATTATTCAAAAACAATTTTTCTCTTTGATAGTGTGAACCGCCCCATAAAACAAGAATTGAAAAGAAAGACATTGGAACAATAGATTTCGCATTTTAAGGCTGCATTCCATAGCACTTCTGACTTTTGTTGACTCATTTACTTTATAGTTGGAGAAGAATTAGAGAAAAAAAATTGGTGTGAAACACTCACACAACTTTCTCTTGCCAATCTAAATAATGAACAATATAACCTAACATAAGTAATAAAACATTAGAAATAAACAAAAAACTAACCTCAAAAGAACAAAACCTTATTTTAATCATGAGTGAAAGACGCAAAATGAAAATCAACCTCAGTTTGGCTAAACAATATGAAAAATCACTCTTTTATGCTAAACTGGGCTCTGTAGAAATAAAAGTTGTTTTGTAGCTAATTACTTTAAGATCTGCCATGAAGAACACAAAAACAAAACACCAGGTGGACAGAAAAAATGTGAAAAGCCTACAGCGAATAAGTTACTGATAATATGGGCTGAGAAAAGAGCTTCCAGAAACGTCTAAATTCACCTCACGTAGTCTAAAATTAGCCCTATACAAGAAATAAAATTATAAAGGTGGTCAACACTTTCTAGACACCTAGTGTAATGTAACTTTATATATTATAAAACCATATTTCTAAAATGTATTTTAAAATAAAATATTAAGTAATGTTTTAATATTTAAAATTGTAGTAGGGTTGAGTGGGTCGTAAAATAACATGGAAATTCTTTTAAGCAGTATTATTTATTTTTTATTATTATTATAATTTTTAAGTAAGTTATAATCTTTACAATAATAAAAATTCATACATATGTATAATGTGAGTTATTATATTGTACTCAACTACTGTATTTTCGTGCTAGTAGAAAAACCAAATGGTAATGTTTCTACTAAATATTATCACATATTTTTCTCTTTCATTTATTATTATTATTATTATTTCTGTTAATAATTTATTAATAAATTCAGTTCAAATATTTTCTTTCTTACTGATATCGATTTTATGTTAAATTTATTTTTGTTTTACCTTCTATGTTAGTTGTGTTAAAATGTTAATGATATATTTTATTAAGTACCTACCCAAATTTCTTTGTGTTTTTATTTTTTACAATAGGCCTACTTACTCTTGAAATTATTAGCCTACTAAAGAACGTAGTTTTAAAAACCCTTTTAAATTGTCACATGAACATTTGTAATTTATCTTGCATAAATTAAATTTGTTATTGTCACAAATATTGTGTATGTAAATAATACGATATGATTTTGAAGGTTATGCTAAACTATATAGTCCCTGACAAAAAATCTGTTAACAATATTTTATTATTATGAATTAAATCATTGTTCTTAATATTTCCTTGAATTTCCTTCCTTCGATTAAAAAATTAATTAAAAAATTTGGTGTAACACTCACACGATTTTCTCTAGATAATGTAAAAAGGACCAATTTTTATGAGTAGGCTACTGCTAGGCCTATATTATTAATTTATTAACTACTACAAAACGATATAAGGTAGAAGAATAATGTTTTAAAAAGAATGAAAACTGAAAAACATAAACTAATTTAATTTCAAATACATAACCATCAAAACATCCCTGCGTCTGTTGAACACACAATAGGGAAAAATTCGGAAAGTTGATAGCTTCAAGTACCTCGGAGATACAACCGAAGATCAGAGAAAAGGAAGTGAACAACAGCAGGCACGGATAGATAGCCGTTGCACACCGAAGATCTCACAACCTGCATAAGATGAAAGAATTCTTGAGACGAACAATAAATAAATGTTTTAATAATGTGATAAAACCACGTGTCAATACACAAAAGAATACCTCAGAATAACAAGGAAGGCTGGTCTAAGAAAATTTGACAATTTGAATAGAAAGATCCTCTACAAGATAATGAGTCCGAAGATAGCAGACGGATATTACCCGACAGGACTTGAATCGGACTGTTGATATGACTTTGGATTATTTCCAGAACTTAGACTGGAAATACATCCGGAATCTTCGGATTAAACATCGATAAAACTCCCATCTGAATCATCAAAAATCTTTTTAATATTATATTAATTGGTCCATGTGATTCGAATATAATGTTTATCCATAAAATTAACATATAAAAATATGGTTTCTTATATTTTTAATGCTACATTTTTTGAACTATGATATAATCACAGATACCGCGGTATTCTCTATTGCTTGTTAGGATATCTTTTTTAAGTTCCTTTTTATTTTGTCACCCGTTTACAATAAAAATTAGCATATTTAAAATCATAGTAAAAACCGGATTGAAGAACGAAAACACAAGCTGTAAATATATCTGACAGTGTTTTTAATGTGTAACCATTAAAAGGCGGTTCGTGTCACAGGCCTGATGATATTAGGCACTGCCTATTAATAGAAAAAGAACACAAAGAAAATAGTAGTAATAAACTGGTATACTAAACATGTTTTAGTCAGAGATTGTTTCTTCTTTTGATTTAAGTTAAAATAGTTTTCAGTATTTACTAATAATAAATTTGTGATACTTTTAAATTTAAATTTATTGTTACATTTTTCATCGTTAAGTTATTAAAACGAAAATTTAATATTAACTACAATAAATGAAACTCATTGTTCAAGTGTATTTCGGTTTGCATATTGACAGACTGACTTGAATAGAAAGTTACTCGATGGTAGATTTAAAGAGAGTAGCCTACTCACGACAGGGAGTACCTTAAAGTCGATCCAGAACTTACAATTAAAATTCTTAAGACTTGCTTTTGGCGCTCCTTTTATATAAAAAATAAAACCCTCCTCGGCGATTTCAAAATTTCGACAGTAAAGAAACTAACCACGTCCTTCTAAAGTAAATTTCGCGGATTACTTTATAACCATCCCAACTAACTAGCCCGTTACCAAGCTACAAGGAACTCGCTAACTGCACGACGCGACTTCTAAAGCAAAAATTGAGTAGAAACCTTTTTGTCTGAAAAACGGAGAACATCCGTAGTTCTAAACAGAGAATATATCACTGGGTAACTCTTCTCCTGAAAGTAAAATTTCCCACCGCCCGTTAAATTAAAATGTCATAGACTGAATTATTGCCCATAACAGACTGGTGGAGTGTCAAATTATTTACATTCTATCTGTTCGTAGCAGGGCTAAAACAAATAGTTCTGTTTCTTATCACATGGTCAGCCAATTAAATGACTGAATCAATTAAGAACAGAAGAGGTAGAGGTGTAAAAGACACTAATCAGAGTTATCTCCTCTGAAAGTAATGTATTTCATTATAGCCTACATCCAGATCCCGTGGTGAATGAAGTGAAAGTGTCATTTGCAGGGTGGAAAGTATGTGCTTTTAAGAGGGCCTGGCATGTTGATTAGCGTTCTTTTCCACTCAGTGAGGAAGGCATGGTAAACCATCTCACTCCTAGTTTTACTTGGAAAAACCTTTACAGATTCAAAGTAGCCTTTCAGCTGATGACCTAAACAACAACAACAACAGACGGAATTTATTCAGGTCAATGAATAATAACTTATAGGTATGCCTACCGTAATAAAGAATAAAATCAAAAAAATATAGGTAGGCCTACTCATTTAGATTGTTTAAATCCTACAAGATGTCCGTCTTGGAGTAACATTTTTCCGTCTACTAAAAGTCGAATTTTGGTTTATATAAAGGGTACGGTGGGTTTTAACTTGTAATAATTTCCATACCCTAGTTGGAAATCGAACCCAAGACCTCCGCGTCGTACGCTGGCTAGCGCGCTACCACTGTGCTACGGAGGTGGCATTAAATAAATTTTAAACAAATTTATAAACCTACTTTATCAGTAATTCTTTTGTTGTATTAACTTACTGAATAAGGTTTTTACTGTTTACGCTACGCATATTTTTTACAAGATTTTCTTTAGGCCTATTTTTTAAATAAAAGGTTAAAGTTTAAGTCGGTATAGGCCTACCTTACAAAATTTATTCGTTCAGATTTAATAATATTACAAAATGTTTGTTAAAACGACAGTAAATCTCAAGTGTGCTCTAGGTACATAGTCCGACAAATACTTGAATATGTCATATCAAATAATATTATACCAGTTCATTTTAAACTGATTTTAATCTACTTAGGTTATAAATATGTACATATTTAAATACTTATATTTTAAGTTAGTATCGACCTGTCGTTGGAATAATCAGTATTAGCTTTTATACTTGCAACTAACTTATGTTATAATTACTTAAGGGAAACCAGTTTAAGCGTTTAGGCCCTACTTGTCTTTTTAAGCTTATATAATAATTATAAAAATAGTAATGCAACAGAACACATTAATTTTCCCCGATAATCTTCCAACAGTTTTAGGCTACATTATGTATTTCTGGGTTTTGACCGAGTTTGGAGCTCCCACTTCAGGTTAGCCTATTTAAAGTATTTTTTCTTTAGTAACAGAATTCGTGTAAAGCCTGTTCTTTACAGAACAATACCTTTAAAAACAATATTGTACACAGCATGCAGAGTTTGAGACTTCATTAAAATAAGTTGTTTAGGTCAGAAGCCAAAAGGCTGATTTCAACCTCTAGAAGTTTTACTAAGTAAAACGAGGAGTAAGGTGGTTTACTTTTGCCTTCCTTACTAAGTATAAAAGTAGCCTATGCTTATCAGCATGCCAGGCCCTCCGAAAAGCATCTACTTTGCACCCTGAAAATGACACCTTCACTTCATTCACCACAGGCTCTGGCTGTATAATAAAATTCATTACTTTCAGAGGACATAACTCTGACTAGTGTCTTTAATACCTCTACCTCTTCTGTTCTTAAATAGTTCAGTCATATAATTGGCTGACCAAGTGATAAGAAACAGAAGTTTTTTTGTAGCCCTGGAACTAGCAGATAGAGTAAAAATAATTTAACACTCCACCTGCCTGTTATGGGCAATAATTACAAATTTAATGAGGCTAAATTTTATAAATCTGGTGTGAAACACTCACAGATAGTCATCTTTTCAATTTAAATAATTAAAAATATAATTCATGTTTAATCACAAGTAAACAATGTAAAATGAAGAACAAACTTAATTTAATCATGAGTGAATGATGGTTAATAAAAATCAACCTCCGAATTAAAAGTATGGAACATAACTAATGACGCAAAACTAAGCTCATTAGAAAAATGTCTGAAATAAAAGTTGTAGAATTTTTAATTTTCTATAACTTTCATTGTACCTATGCACTCTTGTGATAAAATTCATATTAAGCCCGCAAACTTAAAAAAACAAGTTTTACTACGAAAGGACAGTTCCTACGAATTTCAGCAGATATGCCGCTTACGCTATCTTGTAGAGCACGGCACGAAATTGTAGTATACAAAGCTATTTTAAACAAAATTGTAATAGCCGTTTGAGAAAATCGCAAAAAACTGAAACATTTCACGAATAAACTAGGCTACTACTTTCGTTTCTTTTTAGTTTATTTTCGTTTCAATTTTGACGAAAATTTTTGTGTCGATCCCCTTGTGGTACCTCACTTAAATTAAAAATTTCAACTTTGTGCGACATTACGTTCTAGAGATTGTTTGTCTACATACATGCAAAATCTAACCAATCGGTAAAAATATGTTTTTTTGGGTTCAGCGGACCAGAAAACGTGATTTTTTGTGAAAACTCGAAATAAAACAATATAGGCCTACTATTATTAAATATTCATATAGGAAAAAAAGTAAAATAAATAAGTTAAGTAAAATAAATACTTAATAACTTATTGTCTAGAAAAGTCATTTGGATAAAGTCGTAATTGTCAGATTTCGTTGTCTTATAAGTTATTAGCTGAAATGTTTGGATTTTGTTCCTTTCTTGACTTTTTTTCTGGTATCTTGATATTTCTTTCTTAACTGTTGGTATGTCAATGTTAATTATTACTGAAGAGCTGATGAGTTTTATTGATCCATTTACAGTAAGTTTTACTAAATAAAACGCCTAAGAAATAACCAATTTTGGATTTAATAGCATTTCATGAGAACAGAATTAACCCAATTCTAATAAATATTTTCCCTCAACATCATTCTGTTTCGCTCACTCTCCCTAAAAACAGAGACGTTTATAATTAGGTCTGTCGTAGAATCATCAGTGGTAGTAAATAGACGAGCGCACGTGCCACGCCGTGTAACATAGCCTACATAACGCATACTGGGTGTGCATTATATTATTATGTTTTGGACAAATTAACACGCTATTGCAGTCCTCATTGACTGACCCAATGGTTTACAAACGCGCGGCACTCGATTCATACATAGCCGTGTAATACTCCAGTAGGCCTACTAAATGCGTACATCTCTTTAAACCCCCTCACCCAAAACCCCGACACACCCAAACCAACACGACCATTACTCAGCATAAACACTACTACGTACAAATTATAAACATAGCGCCTACGTATTATTAACCAGGGACGGATTCAACTGCAATACAAATTTATTTCATTTAACCATTTAAACAAAGCAGACTTTAAACTGTCTCAATTTAAACCTTTTGTTACATTATCTTATATTTCTTATTCATCATTGTTTTTGTTATTTACAATTTGTAAAACAATGATGTGAACAAAATATGTAGACGAGTAAGCAAAAAAACGTCAATCTTACTAAATTGTAAATAAAACACGCAACACAGTTAATAAAATATTTACACTAGCCTATGTGAAAATATCAACTTCAAAATAAGTTTTAAAAGGAAGCTAGAATTTTTTAAAAGGAAAATTTTAAGAGAAATTAATTGCCCTAGGATAATGAATATTGACTCATGAGTAATAAAGGAAATACCAACTCATAAGAACGTTGCGGTATAAAATAGCAGATAGCCTATAAGGAAACGAAAAATTAATTCTATGAACACATTTGCAAAATAGTAAATTTACTATCATCAAAAAAAAAATAGGCCAACTATCATAACTTCTTTTAAAATTTTACATAGCCTATTCGAAGCCAATATAAGTTCATAACAATATAAGTTCACATCTTTACCCAGATCATACCTCACTCCTATTTATTTAGAACAGAAAAAAAAATTAAGTGCTAATTTTGGAAGTTAGTGATTAGTGTAATGATTGACAATTGGAATTGTTTATAATTGTATTTCCTTAATAAAAAATTATGTAAATACGATATTATATAATTGATAAATAATTGACCCATCATAGAAAACAATTTATATTTTGAATTAATGCAAAGGTTATCCTATAAATATATTATGTACACAATAATCCACAAACTTAGACAATAAAATTACAATTCGACGTAGTTTTATTTTTTGTTAATAATAATTTTACAAATTATTTAACACATTTTTCGAACGCTAGACAAGTGACAAAATAAAATAATATATATTTAGTAAGTTATAAAAGAATACATCAGACCCTTTTTCATCATTCTGAACGTTATTAATAAACTTCAAATTAATCTTTTTTTAAACCGATTTGGACAAATGGAAGCAAAATTTATAGTTTATTAAAGTAAGTAACATTACTCCTTTAGTTTTCAAAGACTTATAATGAATTCTCCTTTGATAAACTTTTTTTTTTTAATTCCTAATATGTGTACGTTGCAATCTGTTCAATTCTGAACAATAAGCAACCCCATGACCCAATGAGATGAGGATGATATGTATGAAGTGTAAATGAGGTGTAGTCTTGTACAGACTCAGGCCGACCATTCCTGAGAGAGTATGGTTAATTGAACCCCAACCATCAAAGTACACCGGTAACCACTGTCCAAACTTTGATAAACATAGGCCTAATACAAAAATTTTCACAACGATAGCCTATAAACGTACCGTACCTACGAAACACCTTAAAATGTTTCTATTTATATTATATTTCACCGATAGTTAGGTAAATATGAAAACTTTTTAGTTCCAAATGCATACAGATAAGACTTCCGGACAATCCTCCCCGATGACTAAAGTCAGCGTGTAGGTTAATACAATCTCAGGGTTTTCATATAAATACGTTAATTAATTTCAACCAATACCTGATAGGAATTTAAGCTAAAGTAACCTGATAAGTTTAGTATTTTATTATTGAAAATAAGTAGGGTACCAATGGTTGATCCGTTTTTTTTAAGTCATTCATGACATTTGTTCGCCGTCATCCTGTAACGGTTTCTGTAATAATTTAAAATAACTCCGCTAACATAATACTTATTAATTACTAGCATGCCCAGTCGTGGCTTTGCACGTGACAAATGGTGTAATCACTGTTTTTTAAATATGTAGCAGAAATCTATGTTGAATAAAATAAAAGTCACAATAAAATATCAAAGCAATTGATCATTCACCAATTAAAAGAAAATTAAAACAAATTAAAAAAACACTGAACTTTTATAAAATACTCAACAATATAAAATCGTACCTAGATAATAAAATACAATAAAATTATCATTGTGATGTTGTCACCAGCTGATCCTTAGCACCACGTCGCTATTTGCTAAATCATATGACTTTATTCATATTAAAATCTTTATTTGTCAAATCATTATTTGAATCACATCAGCTGGTTTAAAAGCAGCAGACTATCTAATCTCATAAAAGCCTTAATGTAGGATATAAACATTATTTTCAACCCTTTAGGGCTAACTTTTTAAGGGTTTCAATAGCCTAAAACCTGCACCGGCATCATAGTTACAACATAAAAAAACTGCCAGAAAATTGGTTCAGTAATTTAGGAGATAAATGGGAACATACACACACACATACATACATATAATTTTATATATACTCGTAGATTTAATTAAACTGTTACCTATATACATGAAATAAAACACAAATTTCTATCTTTACTGTACGATGGCTGGTTCAAGACAAATTTATTTTCAATTGTTGCAATTATAACTCCGGAACTATACTATATGTTAGGAACAAAAATAAAATAAAATATTAATTAAATTTTTAAAAACAATTTTGTCTTGGTACTTAAGTTAATGAAATAAAAAGTTAAACATTGTGGTTTATATTTTTATCCTATTTAAATAAAATTTAGAAAAACATTTTATATAAATTAAATATTTTCCTTCAGTAACAAAATTTCTGAATCAGCTGTTCTAAATAAATTTATAAACTGACACAACAGCTGATCGCTACAATCCGTCATCAAACTTGTATTTTATTAGGCCTATAAAAAACCAAATATTTTTTTAAACTTTCATTCTAGAAATTCACAATCTCTTAGATAGAATCAGAGAATATGATTCACAAAATACGAAAAAACTTTAATATGACAAAAACCCGTGAGTAGTGGCAAAGTCCAGTGATAGAACTCCGACATGGAATAGATTAGAGCAGAATTTACAACAACATTTTAATTTTTTTTAGTCAATTCCAGTACATGTAGATAAAATCTACGCTCCATCACCGCTTTAATCGTCTTATTGGATTGTTTGCGAAGTCTGATTTGAGCTAAATATTTTATGGTAATTCGTGAGTTTCTTCCAAAAGTTTATATGGGAGTTTGACGAAAACGTTATTTATGTAAAGTACGTTTGAGTCTGAGTGTAGTTTTTTTTTAAGTTTCATTTGTTACCCTACGTAGGGCCTATAATAGTCTAGATGGCGTTAACTATTATTCGTAATTTTGATTTTTTTTCACCAAGAATCATCCAAGAATGTAGTAGTACCTACATTTGAAAAAAATTTTAATTTAATTGTTTCTTTCATTCCAAAAGTTTTTTTTCAAATGAGGCGTTTATGAATGTGTAGTCCGAGATACTTTGAGATGTCTGATCGAGGTAGTGGAATGTGTTTTAGCGACTAAAGAACAGATTTCTTTTATTAGTTTAAATATAATGTGTAAGCTTTTAATTGAATTTTCTTCAGTAATAAAACCTAAATAAAAGGTTAAAAACAAAGAAAAATAATTTAAAAGCTATCAAATAATAATCAATTAAATAGGGTAGGCTAATAAATCAATTTATGGTAGCCTAACACACAGGCCAATCTTGTTTACAATTATTTTACACTATAATTACATAAAAAAACGGCTGGGTGGTTGTTTATTACAAATTAATTAACACTCAACAGAAATCAAACAATGTTCTCATGTTCATAATTAAGCCAATTACTAGAGTATTATTACGATTAAAGTTTCATCATTAATTGTTTTTTTTTTAATTTAATGGTAGTTTTTAGTTATGTACATACCAGCCTACAACGTTATCGGTCAAAGTTTCAATACCCTTTCCTAAAAAAAAAAATAAACATATTTTTTTTAAATTAATTGAATGATAATATCATTTTGATTTCATTATAATTTTATTGTTTTACCCATAAATCTTTTTAAATAGTCTGTAGATTATTGTACTATTTTCCCATTAAAGTCATATCTACAGACGTAATTACAGGCCTAGTAATTTTTAAGGATGGGATTACACAGAAAATATATTTTCTAAGTAATTCAATGTGAAACCCTAAAAACGTTTAGGTCTATCGATAGACAGGCGATTTAATGAAATAACACATACATATACCTAAGAATTAACGTGAAATAGTTGTCGCCGCGAGTCAGCTACTTTTCAGAGACAAAGGTTTCGTGGTTGAAATCTTAGTAAAGGTTTTTATTGACCCTAATGTGTGTAGGTTGCAATCCGTTCAATTTAGAACAATAAACAATATCTTACCCATAGCAGGCAGATGGAGTGTAAATATATTTCCACTCGATCCGCTCGTTCCAGGGCTGCAAAAAATAGTTCTGTTTTACATCACATGGTCAGCCAGTTATATGACTGAAGAATTTAAGAACAGATGAGGTAGAAGTGCAAAAGACACTAATCAGAGTAATCTCCCCTAAGAGTAATGAATTTCATCAACAGCTAGACTCTGTGGTGAATGAAGTAAAGATGTCATTTGCAGGGTTGAAAGTAGGTGCTTTTTGGAGGGCCTGCCATGTTGATATATATATAGGCTACTTTTCCACTGAGTGAAGAAAGCATGGTAAACCACCTCACTTCTTGTTTTATTTAGTAAAGCTTCTAGAGGTTCTAACCACCCTTTCGGCTGATAACCTAAGCAGAAGCAACATCATGACACAATGAGATGAGGATGATATGTATGACCATGTAAATGAGGTGAATTTTGTACAGAATCTGTCCGACCATTCCTTACCCGTCTTGGGTTCGAATCCCATTCAGGTACGGCATATTTTCATACGTTACAAAAATTATTGTCATCCTTCACCGTCTGCATTAGCAGTAATTGCAGAACAGTAGGACGTTAAAGAAAAAAAAAGAAAAAAAGAATAAAATTCCTCACCAACCATCAAAGTACACCGGTAACCACTCTCTAGCATTCAAATCCGTAATAAAGTAACTACCTTCTAGTAAAAGTAGTAATAAGCACACCTTTATAATCTATACCTGCGTGAGGCATTCATTTCTTAATTTTTCAGCTTTTATTTTTGTTAATGGAACTGTTTTATTTACTGTATTTTTTACTCTGAACATGAGTTCGACAAAAAACACCCACTGTTCTTCATACATGACTGTTAACTGGTCACCAAAAAAAGTCACTTATCCATTAATTGTAACTTAACTAATCAGAGCGACTTTCTATGAGCAGATTAAAAGGGTTGGCCAAAAAACTTTACAAAATGTCAATTTTACAGATGTTTTAAACGTTTGGAAGCTTCCTGAAAACGAAAACCAACTCATACGAGACCTCTATGTGTCACATTTATCCGGTATTACCCCACGCAGGCTTCATAGAAGATAGATTAGCGTAGTAATTTAATGATAACTTTACCAATTGACGAGTTTAACTTTAATTGATGAGTTCTTAATTTCTTGAATTTATAAATTAATTAAAACGAAATACAATTTGACTAATGGAAGACGTGACTAAAATAATCACGTCAGATAACCATGTTATATACTTATTTATTATTTCAGTAAAACATATTTATTTCTTACACCTACTTGGTAGTAACATGAAAAAAACACTTTTATGAATAAATTTTCTACGCATTAAACCACTGTTAAACAAAACTAACTTAAATAATATTGTACAATAATAACGTAAGTTGTAGGTATAGTATACAAGATAATCAAAATGAAAAGAAAAACACAAAAAAATTACTGGTTAATTTTCATGGTGCGTGACTTACAATCAAGGTGGTAAAAATACAACTGAGATTACACACGTATGTATATAGAAACAACTAACTTTACAACAACTTATCTACAACTTTAAATTGTAACTTATAACTCAGTTATGTATATCTTATATTATACAACTTAACTATATCATGAGTTAAGTTTGTTAACTCATATTGTGTGTACTTTTATTTGTAAAAAATATTAATAATAGTAATAATATTAACAATAAAAAGTAGTTAGGTAGTTTTGTTTCATATCTTTTCCACGGTTTTTTTACTTAGTACAACTAAATTATAATTCATGGTCTTAATAAGTTGCACTTTATAATAATTATTACACGTACACCTTTTGTTTGTTTACATAATTTGTAATGTGTATGCTATTGTTGTAATTTTATTAATTTATTTTTTGTTATAAAATAGCTAAAGACAAATAAAACAAAATATATTCACACTTTATCAAAATGTTTCATACATATATTTCAACAACTCATAAATTACACTAACAATTACACTTAAACAAACGCTTAAAATGGATATTTTACAGATTTCCATGAAAACAAAATCACAAATTACCGCTAAAATAAGTGTCACAAAGAAATTTTTGGAATAAAAGTTGCAGATTTTTAAATTGTCTGCAATTTTTATTACGCCTATATACTTTTGCGCTAAAATGCATATTAAGACTGCAACTTTAAAAAAAGGTTTTTTCTACTAGAGAACAGCCTCCCCAAGAATTTCAGCAGGCATGGCGCCTATCCTATCTTGTAGAGCATAAACAATGTAGTAAATGAGGCGATTTTTAAAAAAATCGTAGGAGCCGTTTTTGAGAAAATCGCAAAAAAGTGAAAACTTATACGAATAAACTACTACTTCCAGTCGACCGAGTTCTTAAGATATTTTGTTCACACACACACACACACACACACAAACCAGTCGCTAAAAACATGTTTTTTTGAGTTCAGGGAGTCTGAAAACGTGTAGATCCGGTGAAAACTTGATTTCGAAAAATCGACATGGAAACAATAGGCTATTTTTTTCTATATGTTTATATAGACAAGAGGAAGTAAAAATAGGCCTATATCAGAATTGAACAATTTTTAATTTAAATATCCTACTTGGCCATTTATTTAAAAAACAACTTAACTTACTACTGTCTTTTTACCAAAAATTGTATCTTATTAAGCCTAACACATTTCTGTCTAATTTAGTCTACACTAAAACTATACCGATGAAAATCTGACCGGTTTTCAACAAGTATCTATAATTCATTTTCATTTATCTTCCCGGCTAAATAATGATATAATTCAGTTTAGATAAATTCGTACATAAATTCAGTAAATAAGTTGTCTTCAAATATTGAATACAGGTAAATTACTATTAAGTTAAACACCTCCACAACCAATAAAAACAATTTAAATCAACGAAAAATTCTTATAATATACCGGAATACCGAATCGTCCTTCTGGCCTATAAATTTTCACTTTATATCACTGGTCTGTGGTTTATACCTACCCAATTCAACCCACAACGCAACGGTTCAAAAGACAAGTCGCTATTTACTTTTTTAAATCAAAGAAATCCTTTAAAACCTCCCTAGATATTTTATCAAGATTTATTTCAAAGGTTTGAACATAGAAACTTATATATTAATCATAAATTTATATATTATTTTAAAGGATTTAAAAGGAGAAGATTAATTCATAAACAAACTGAAATTACATTTTATTTAGTTTTTATTTTTCCATTTATATTATTTCCTCTTATTATTTCAGAGCAATGTGACTTACAAGTTTTTACAAGAATAATAATTTTTTCTGTCTGTTTTCAAGATGGAATAATGAAAAAAATTTAATTTAATTTTAAATTATAGCCTATTTGGGATACTTAACAGAAATTTATTTTTACTAAACAACATAATTTAAAAAAACAAATTATAATCAGAATTATGTATAATATACATCACATTAATCACATTAATGGCATATGGAAAATACATAACTTGAGTATTTTGTTTAGAAAAAAACAAACAACAAATAAGTAAATTTATCATTAAATAATTATGTCTTAAAATATAACCGCCTACATAAGTGCATAATGTAAATGTACATTAATTATGTTATTTACATACCTATATATAATTTAATTCATAAAATTAATTAATTAACAGGTATTTTTTAATTAAAAATTCTACGAAATGTTTTTTGTAAATAATTAATAAAATTTGAATTCAAATTCAAATTTATTATATTACATTGAGTACCTGCATGTTGTTATACAACGAAATTAACTGATTTTGTAACATGTTTAGAATATTTAAACACCGTGTTTTTATACTAATAATACATTGTTAATTAATGTATTGTGCCTAATAAATTAATTATTACGTTTTTTGTTGTTAACATTTTATCATTCATATTATTAGACTAATTATATTTTATTGACAGGTAAATATTTTTAAATTTTACAAAAACATTTTGTAGTTTATATGAAGTTATCATTGGTTTTTTTATCTATAATCTGTTCCTTAAAGAAATACAAAATAACTTGAGGTGGGTATTACATAAATTGCATATTTTTGGTAGCAAATTTAGACTATGTATTGGTTAAAATTATTTATTCTTGAAAATTCTTGAATATAAACCTAGATGGATTATTTTTTAAATATTATTTACCCCACATTTTAAAAGGTTTATTACTCGTTTTTAAAATACAATCTGTTGTATTTACAATTTAAAACAAATAAACAAAAATACTGTTAAAATATTTTTTTAACTTCCAAAAATATAAAAATGAGTTTAATCCATTTTTTTGTATTATATCTTAAATAATGAATAAGTTAATTTTATTTATTAATAATTAAAAAATTATTAATTGTAAATAACAACAGTAAGGTAAGCTAATTTGAATCGTAATCAGCTGACAGCTATTTTTAGGTAAACTCCAATTAACTACCTGTTTAAATTCACTATTTGTTTTGTTTGCTAACAAAAATTAAACGAATATCTTAGTTATGATCTTGTATAGATATTTAGAATAAAACAACAGACTACTAAATTTTGATTAATATTTTTATTTTTTATGTAGGGGAAGATTTTTAATAGTCTACTTTTTTCCTTAATTTTCATATAATTTGTTTGAAATGTTTTCTTGTCTCTATTATTAGTCTACATAAAACATCCAAACTAACTTTTTTTACTGATCATTACTAATTTTATTAGAACATAAAAGAAACATTATGATTTTATTTTGAAGACTATCATTAAAATTAAATCAGGGTTAACTGTAATTTTTAACATATAGCCTAAGCCTTAAAAGAGATGGTAAAAATAATTAAAAATTTATTTGAACTTTAAATAAATAAATCTGAATTTAAGATAACTTTGATTTTAAAATGAAATGAAAATATTTAACTCAAAAAATTATATAATGTGTTTCAGTAAGAATTGGATTTTTGTTTGCATTGACTTAGTCCAATTATTTGTAGGTTATCAGATCTAATTACCAATAAAAAATTAAGTAAAATTGTATAACACATTTTTATTAGATAGCCTAAATAAATTAAGTTGCCTATCATTTAACATGTTGGCCCTAATCAAAATGTACAGACATATTTGTTTTTCTTTATAGTAATTTTGATTAAAAGAACTTAGGATTTAAAATTATGGATTTTCTACTATAGATCTAATTTATGAATAAACATCAATTCAGGTGTTGACTTTGATTTATATCCCTTCGTGAAACATTAGAATAAAAATTTAAATAACTAGATTTTGGCTAAATATTTGAAGCAATAATATGGGCTATCTAATTTTTGATCTTCGGTTTGAGTTTTGAGATCAAAAATATTATAAATTAGTGCTCCCTAAATCAAATTAGTAGGCTATAACTAACTCAATTTTATCAATTCTTTTACTAAATTACTAAGTAGGCTAGGTAACTCAAAAAATTATATATAATGTGTTTCAGTAAGAATTGATTTTGTTTGCATTGACTTAGTCCAATTATTTGTAGGTTTACTCAATTTTCAAAAATTGATGAATTCTCAATTTTATTTTATTTTTATTTTTTAAATGATTGTTGAGTTAATAGTTGTTTCGTTTGTAATAGTTAATAAAGTTTATCATCAAAGATGTTTTATTAGGTTAGTTCATTCACGTTATTTTTTATAGTTTGTTTAACTGACTAAAATAAACTTGGTGGATAAATATAATTTTTGAGACCTACTTTTGGTATTTTAATCCATGTTATTGGGTTATTTTATGGTCTTTTTAACCCATTATACAACTAGTTTAAACGTTCATAAATATTTTGGTAATCTAATAGGATACTAACTTACTATAAAATTAATTTAAATTTTTTATCAGTTATCCAATTGTTTGACAATACTTTTTTGGAAGCCAGACAGATAAGAAGCAGAAATTTATTTCTGTAAGCAGTCTATTAGTATTTTTGTACGTAGTTCATCCAAATGACTATGGTGTATTATTTATAATGATGACTCATACATTTTACGTTTATTTTTCTAATTTTAGTTGTGATTAAACACAACAATGATTAACTTTATCTTTTTTTAATATTTTAAACCCTCAAACTTTACCAAAAATTATTCCATTAATAGTTTAAGGCATTCATTTCCAACTAAAAAATATCACCACAATTTTTTTCTGTACAAAAATTTAACCTAGTAATTTTGCCTTGAAAATTAACCATACATAACAAAATAATAGAGTAAGTACTACTATATTGAAAGAGAAAAGTTTTGTACCAAGTTTTTAACTGATAAAACTTGTTTAATGGTCGTAGCAACAACTTAACTAAATGTGTTAACATCAAACTAAAGTCACTTAATACTAAATCTATTTAACATTCTACAGCCCATACAAAATAATTTAAAAAACTTTATATATTTTATTTGTAACTTTATTTTTAGTTACCCTACTTGTAATATTCTTAGCCATACGCCTAGGTACGTTTTTACAGATTTTAATCCACTTTTTCAGCAATAATCAAATAATTTACAGAAAAATTTTAAGTTCTTTATTTATTTATTTTATAATTGGCTACATTTATTGGTAATGCTTATTTAAGTTAAAAAATTCTGCAGTAGCAACTGCGTGCAATTTTTAGGTTAACTTTCAAATACACATTGTTTTGATTAACCTACAATTAGGTTCTTAATAAATTAACTTATACTGAAGTAAATTAATTGATACTAGGAAAATAAATAGCTCAAATAATTTAGATTGATTAAAATTGATTTTTTAAATACTTAACCTATTTTTCTTTTTGTATTTCTATAAATTATCTCTTATAAAATTCCTAAAAAACTTTTTACATTCCATGTAACTTAGATCAATGTAATCATGATATCAATGTTTTCATGATATTTAAAGTTCAAATTTATAATTTAGGCCGAAGATTTATGTAATAATTAAGTAATTATGTGTATTTTATAAGTAATTAATTAAATTTTTAACGGTTGTCTATAATGCAACAAATCTTTAAACTTCTTTAGGACTAAAACTTAAGATTTACTGAACATAACCTATAATTTAAATTTAATCCATCAGTTGGTTAGTTGCAACCATGACAATCATTTTTCTGGCCCATATATTTAACAGAACAACTTTTTATTTATTTATCACCTACATTTAGACATTAAAAAGTGTTTTTATTAATCAATAAATGTAAACCTAGTCTGTGTTATAGGCCTATTACTATTGGTATAAGTTATATATCCTATTTTATCTCAGTCAATTTTTACAAATATTTTAAGGTAAGTTATATATTGTTGGAAAATAAATAAAAAACTATATTGTTTTTATTTTCCCATTGATATTTAATCGCAAATCGAATTTTTAGATTTCATTAATTTATTTTTATAAAATTTAAGATCAATTTACAAGATAATTTATGTAATTTTATACAGAAATGTAGTCTACAATTTAAAACGAAAATAATTGACATACCTATATTAATTTGTAATGTTTTTTAGCCGATACATTTCAAAAGGCAGTTTAATTTTGTGATATCTCAAGATTAGTAGGCTACTTTACATGGAATTTCAGTTTATTAGTTCACAATTCACTAGTTAGGTTTTTCTTCTGGGAATCTTATAACAAAAATCAGGACAGTGGAATGGATTCTTTATTTTTTAACAGTTGATTAGAAATTCACCCAGTGGAATAATGTTGATAATAATTTTTCTCGTTTTAAAATTAATAATTTTAATCAACTTTTGAATTTTTTGTACAGTTTACAAGGTATTATAATGAACCTAAAGGTGTTTCAAAATTCCTGGGGTAGTTTTTAAAAATATACCTTAGGCCTAAATATTTTTGAAAAGATAACAAGAAACTATGTTGTTTTGAATTTTCTTTAAAAATTTAATAAAACAGAAGATTTCTTTATGTTTCATAGTTAATTTTTATTAACGTAAACTTAATTTATGATATTTAATTAGAAATTGAAAAAGATTTGGCATAAATTAACTTGTAATGTTTCTATCAATTTCTAAAGATGTTTTAACAATAATTTGTGTGATGTTATTTTATTCTACTAGGAATCTTATAAGAATATTTTCAAGACAATGGAATTGATACAAAAGTCTTTCTCTTAAATTTTTTGGAGAATATAAATGTAATCACAATGACCCTGTGAAGTATCCTAAATAATTTAATATAATTTTGAATTTTTTGTAGACAGTTTTAAGAGCGGAGTGAATAAAAATAAAAAATATGATTATGTAGAAGTTATGTGAAGTAGTAATGGTTTGTAAATTGTACGGTTGTTTGGAGTAAACAAGAAACTTAGTAAACAACAGTTTAAATGAGTTAGGTAACTAAGGAGATAACTAAGGAGCGATATTAGTTAGCTTGTTCAGTTACATAGTTGTTAATCTCCAATGGGATATGTTGTTGTACACAAGCAAGATAATGTAATATTGTAGCTAATAGAAAGGGGACGGGTAACAAACTATTATGTACTTAACCAGTTAGACAGTAGACCGATCACTAATTAGTTAATTATGTTTAATTAAGTGCGTACCTGGCTTGTTGGCGAACCTCTAAATGTGAAGGTGGACATGGCAGTCTATGCCGCCCACTTGTTTTACTAACTCACCGTCTCGACACTGATTTTATTAAAACTATTAAAATCATTGTTAATTAAACCACGAACAAATAAATCAATCAAAAAACTTTTCACTGTTATCAACGTGCATAAGGTTAAAAACTTCTTGAAGATGAATGAAGAGATGTAGAACGAACAGGTCCAAAACAACACGTTGTCAATGTTTAATCATATTAAGTTATTATAAATAAGTTAAGACTTGATAATTAAAAGTAAGTCAGTAGTAAGTTCAACGTCCCAGTTGATCACCGATGGTTATTCATCGTCGAAGGTGTCAGACACGTGACAGAAGCGCCCCCACCTGCATGTCCGCACACCCACGCAATCACTGGCACACGACGAGCGAGATTTTTTCGCGGTGCTGCGGTGATAGCCTTCCGACCCGTCGGTGACGGTGTAGTGGGGCAGGAGGGATAACACTCGGTGATAACAACGCCGAAAAAACGATATTTTTCGGGCCGGAGGGGAGAGAAGGAGAAACGAACGATCGTGTTAGTGTGAGTGAGTGGTAGTCGTGTTGTCCTCAGTTTCTAGATCCCCTCCATCGGGTGAGATCGTTACGCCCGCCCCGCCCCCACCACGCGGTGAGCCCCCCTTTCTTCTTGTAGTTGTGGTTTTAACCCGAACCTCTGCTGGACACGCATGTCACCGCGTCTTGCTGGTACCAGCGACCGCGCCGAGTTCTAAGCCGTTACAAAACGCGACTATAAACACGAGGACACCGGCGGCCGGTCGCTCCGCTCGCCGTCCCCACTCAACGCTCTGCTCCCTACCACGTCTCTCAAAAATCCTCCTCTAAACGGTGGCGCGTACTATGCTCCCTTTTTTCCGTTTCTCTTCCCCTCATTCCCACCCTTTTTCGACGCGGGGAGCGGTGGATGATAGGTTATGCGATCGTATCTCGCCCCGCCCACCGTGCCGGCGCTCCAATCGTGTCGGGGCGTCCCGCGCGACGGCTGCATCACGTCTCAGATGGATCTTCTTGCGGCAATATGTCCACACCATGTTACATCCCTCTGCCCGCGATGAGTACTCCACTATGAGCTTTGACCTCCGGCTATTGATCTGCCTCTCGCCCCTCCGTCTCCACCCTGTCTTCCCATCTCTCTCTGTCGCGCTTAATTATAATTGCCGACATCCTTTTTACAAATATCCACACCGCCTCGCTCTTCGCTTACTGACTGACTCTAACCTTCTCCCCCTCTCTCTTCAACTTAACTACACGCTCACACAAACACACATTTACAATACTATCTCTTATTCACTCCCTCACTCAATCCGACTAAGAAAGTTTTCTTACTTCAGGTTTATTTCGTTTTATTACACCTCCAGCTCCTTCTATTTCTTACAACTATTATTAACAACGTTTTACATTATACATTTATATTTCTTCACTGTTAAACAAAACATTTTTACCTAACTTTTACCTATTACTCTATTATTATTACCGTCCCTCTAAATTTACACACAATTTTGTACCTGTAATTTTTTATTACCTACTTTGACAAGATTTTTCTTTTTAATTACCCTGCCTACAATATTTCAGTTTAACTCTAGTTAACAAATCTTTATTATTAATTAATTAGCCTAACTTTTGTCTTTCGTTTTCAAAGAATTTGTCTTAATATAATTTCTTTCATGTTGCTATTATTAAACTATTTATAACCTATAGCCTACATTTTGTTTAGTAAATTATTTTATGTGTTAGAGTTAAGCAAAATTTTTGACAGTTTTTGGGTTTTTGGTCGTGCTGGACTTAGCCCTATAGTCTATTACTAAAGTTATAGGCTATTGTCTTATATTGTTTATAGTAATAGACATTGTAGTCTAAGTTGTAGGCAACATCCGGTTTACCACACACCTGTAAGTTATGGATAATGTGCCAACGTCCGAACAACCGAACATTTAAAAAAAGCTTTTAAACAAAAATTAATGGATTAATATATTTTAAAACCGCCTCCATGACATAGTATTACCCTGCAAAGCGAAAGGTCCCAGGTTCGATTCCCGGCTAGGGTCTGGAAATTTTAACACGTTAAAACCACCGTTAAGATAAGTTATACCAAAACCCACAGTAGTTTCTAATGAACAAGCTGTCGATGCGACTTAAATAAACTAAAAAAAATTATTTTGAATAGGCCTATTACCTAACTTATTTTTAGTGTTAGCCTAAATGATTTATTATTTTTTTATGATGATATACCTATATTAAAAATTAATTTTTAACCGGAAATTCTATTTTTCTGTAACGTCGAGATTTTGGTTGGCAATGGCAGGCTTACGCCAGCAAGTTTTTTAAAATAAGGGCTAGCTCTTTTTGTACACCCTTATTAAAATTAAATGACTTAAAATTAAATGACTTATTAAAATTAAATGATCAAACTTTTAGCCTAAATATTGTTTCGGCACTGAAAGAGTTAAGGTTAATTTTTATGCATAGCCCTAATGATTAATTAACTAATCAATACCGACTATCAACATAGTCAATGCTAAATGAATGAATAATGAAATATTTTTTAAATCCAAAACCACAAATCACCCCAGAACCACCACAATGCTCGTAAAAACTTGAATAGGTTGCTATGGCAATGAACAAAAACAGTCGTGATCCAACGACGACGAAAACCGAAAGAAATCAAGAAGGCGGGAGCGCGGCCAAACTAACATTGAAAAAAACCCGAATACTGAGCAGTCAATTTTGGAAACTTTCTATGATTTTTCTGTTTTAATAAATGTAGGGTAGGCCCCTACGCTTTAATTTTTAACCCTTGTCTTCTTATTTATTTATTTTTTGTATACTACGGGTATTTTAAATGAATAGCTGTACAGGTATAATTAGTCTACTACTTTAAAATCGTATTGTTTCAGTAGAACTATTAGGCTGCTATTAATGACTTGAGTAGGCCTACATCAAACAGAAGGGATTACATCCTTAATTTATTAATCAATATAGGTCTAACTTAAACCATTAAATTGACATTAGGTAGGCCTACATATCGAAAGGGAAAAATATAGCCAAACAGTTAGTCTAACAGACTTAATGAAGAAAAAAAATCAGTTTTATGGACGTAGTCTATCTATAGAACAGATAAGTTTAATTATTAGTAAGTTTCATTTTTTATTATTTATTAAGAAGCAAATACCTTATCTCGTACTTAGGCCTAAATGCAAAAATTACATAACGCAGATGGTTCAAAGAAACTGAAAATGATAGGCCTATAAAGAAGATAAAAACGTTAGTTAGCATTGAGGAGAGAATTTTTTCTACTTAAATAGATTAAAACTAGTCTAAAAGACCAACCATTAAATTTTCGTTCACATTATCTTCAAAATTAAATACTTAAATTACGTAATCCATTCAACAATGTTTTAGGCTATATCTTAACACTAAGATATAATTTAGGCTACGTAAAACTATTCACTACTTTTGCACGTCACACAGCTCTGCTTTAACATATCAAACTGCACTGTCACACTAGTTTGAAGGGCTTCTTTCTCTTAAGCCCTCTAGGAACATTTTCATTATCAAGAAATTCAATAGCTTCAGGCTTGATGTGACCATGGAGGAGAGAAATGAATTGAGAAAACCGTTGAAAAATTTGATTAGTTTCGTGAGCAAGAGAAAGCTACAAGTAGAAACAATATATCATCAAAAGAAAAAGATTTAAAAGAGAAAATGAAAACCTTGGACAAGATGAAAAAGAGAAAATATAAGGTGTAGGCTACACTACTAAGACAAGTAATTTTACGTGGCCCTTAGTAGCTAGATCAAATCGATAAAAGAAGGAGAATGAGAAATTCAATTGAAATTTAAATTCAATTTCTTAAGCTATTAAGCCGAAATCATAGAGTTATTTAATGGTAAATTTTAGATAGACTATTTAACTTATAATAGGGTGTGTTATAATCCTCATAACAGGCAGATGGAGTATTACATTATTTCTACTTGATCTGCTAGTTCCAGGGTTACTAAAATTATTTGTGTTTCTTATCACATGGTTAGCCAATTATACGACTGAAGCATTTAAAAACATTTAAGAACAGAAGAGGTAGAGGTGTAAAAAACACTAATCGGAGTTATCTCCTCTGAGAGTAATGAATTAAATTATGCAGCCAGATCCTGTGGTGAATAAAGTACAGGTGTCATTTGCAGAGCGGAAAGTAGATGCTTTTCGGAGAGCGTGACATGGTGATAAGCATATTTTCCACTCACTGAGGAAGGAAATGGTAAACCACCTCACTCCTAGTTTTAATTAGTAAAGCTTCTAGAGGTTCAAACCAGCTTTCGGTTGATGACCTAAACAACAAAATTAAATTTATTTAACTATAGGTAAATTTGTTTAACTAATGAGTAATTCTTCATGGAAGCAAAACGGTTCTAACGATGATAGATAAGTCCCCTACCCCAAAAATTTCATGAAGAACAAAAACAGAACAACGGGTGAATAGAAAAAAAGAGAAAAGCCTACTGTGAGCGAATAAGTTTACTAAGAATGTAGGCAGCAAAAAGAGCTTCCAGAAACGTTACGTCACCAAACGTGGTATAAATTGGCTTTATGCGAGAAAAATAAATTAGCCTACCCGTGAGAGTTTAATTACTGAGTAGTATCCTGTTCCACTGCTCTTTAATTAAACACAGATTCTTAAACAATACATCCTGTATGGATCTAATGTTTAAAAATCAGAGGAAAAAGGTAAAAATAAAATAATCATTTCAACAAAGACATTAAACCGATTGAAGAATCATTCGTAAAAAAATCAGAACTTTTTGGACACATAAGTAAACAGAATAAGTAAAAATTTATTAAATAAAATAGTAAACATTTGCAACATAAAAACAAAACAAAAATTCACTGTGATCTTGCTTTTTCCATTGTGGTTATTGCTTTAGGAACACCTACAAAATTCTATCATGCCATCATCCAGCGATTCCAGTTAAAAGTTCTACGAATTAGCCTATACTAACAAATGCTTCATTATACCAACCATAAAGGGTTTATGTATCAATACTGAGAGAGAAGAAAAAATTCACGCTTAGTTCAAAATACTAAATAAAATTAGAAGATCGGAATTTTTCGGTGCTTAGTTTACTTGATAGTAAATAAAGATTTAACACTATTAAAAAGAATAAAGTTATTTGACTTTCTGTTCTTTACCTAATAAACTTTTTTAATTTAAGTTCATATTACCCGTGAGAGACATTTCATCACGCGGTCTAAAATCACCTGTGGAGTGAAAATCACTACCCGATTTAACACTACATTTGTAAGTCATTGGTTCTTCTCTTCAGTTCAGTCAAGTTGGTGATCTACCTATCCAAAACCTTCACGTGGAATCGCACCTCGAAATCTGGACCTTACAGACCATCCCTGACAGAAGCATTTACCGGTTTTAATCGCTCCAAACTCTTTTCGGTGCAGGAGAACGAACCCCGAAATAAACCGAGAAAACTTAATGAACCGAAACAAATTCAGACAACTAATTACGGACTTTAACGGCTTCCATGAAAAACGAAAACTGAACATCGTGTGAATAGAAAAAAGAGAAGGTAGGCCTACCAAAGAGAAAAACCTACAGTGAGCGAATACTAAGAATGTGGGCTGCAAAAAGAGCTTCCAGAACACCAAAAATCACCAAACGTGGTCTAAAATAGGCTTTATAAGAAGAAAATAAATTACCTGTGAGAGTCTAATTACTGAGTAAGTTAGTCTCCTATCCCACTGTTCTTTCTGAAGTCATTCACGTTATATTTTCAACCCACTATCACAAAAAGCATTCCTCAAATTTACTAGGTAGTTGTATGCACAAACAGTTGTAAATAACGTTACAAAAAAAAAAATCAAAAAATCATATTTTTCACTATTATCATCATCTTATTCTTATTCTTCTACGCCTTCTATTTTCATCTCTATTATTTTTTTAAAAATTTTCTTCTATTGTTTTTCAACATATATCTAGATTTAAGGTTTTAAAAATTTGTAAATAATTATGTTTCCTTTATGTAAGTAATACCCTACTAAACTGAGTATTGTCTTCGTTTGTGTGCAAAAATACTTTCATAATATTGACACAAAATTATTTTTAAAATGATTGTACATAAACTCACATGTTAAAAAAATTATAACCCACCGGGTTGGTTTAGAGGTAAAGTCGTCGTCTCGATTCCGCTCCTTATCAGCTGATTTTCGGAGACGAAGATTTCCGGTTCAAATCCTATTTAAGGTAGGCTATTTACTTTAGCACGGATCTGAATACTAGACGGCGGTTCCCGGTGTACTTTGATGGTTGGGGTTTAATTAACCATACTCTACCAGGAATGGTCGGCCTGGGTCTGTACAAGAATAGGCCTACACCTCATTTACGCTTCATACCCTCATCTCATTGGATCATGGAATAGCTTATTGTTCTCAATTGAACAGATTGCAACGTACACATTAAGGATAAAAGAAAATGTTATAGAGAACAGCTGGAAATAGAAAACTAGGGTTTACAGAAAATATTACTACCTATTATGATAAAACAGGATTTACAATATTAAAGATTTTGGTTTAAAATTCCTATAAAAGGCTAAATAAATTAAATAGTTTATCAAAAGAAAAACAAAAGCAATTTTTGAGAGAATCAAAGAAGAATGAAGAATTGGGAAGAAAATAAAAGAAAATATCTAAAAAAGTTTAGAAAAATTATGTTCCTACTTAGGTCATCAGCCGAAAAGCTAGTTTGAACTTCTAAAGGCTTTACTAAGTAAAACGAGAAGTGAGGTGATTTATTTTGCCTTCCTCACTGAGTAGAAAAGTAGCTTATGATGCTTATCAGCATGCCAGGTTTTCCGAAAACATCTACATTTCATCCTGCAAATGACACATTCACTTTATTGACCACAGGGTCTGGCAGTGAAATAAAATTCATTACTCTAAAAGAAAATAACTTTGACTATTGTATTTTACACCTCTACCTCTTCTGTTCTTAAATGATTGAGTCATATAATTGTTTGACCATGTGATAAGAAAACGATCTAGCCTATTTTTTGTAGCCCTGGAACTGTCAGATCCAGTGCAAATATTATTTGCACTGGATCTGATTATTAATTTATACTATTATATTAGTGAAGATTTTAAGCAAATTAAATGCGGTAATTTTTTTCTATGCCTATAACAGACAGATGGAGTGTAATTAATTATTACATTTAAGGGGGGAAGAAACCAAAAAAAAAGTTTTCTTCCCTTGTTACTGACAAACTTAACTTTTTGGTAATCCATAGATACTTATTTCAAAAACCCTCTTTGAAATTTTTGGCCCAAAATTTCATCCCCCAGCCACCAAAAGGTTGGTGGGGTTGAAAACCACTTAGGCCTATGTGATTTACTTAATTTTTTTTTTTGATTGAAAGCTAAAAACAAGCTCTGTGATAAGTTGCATCAGTTATACTTTGGTACTTACAGAAAAAATAATAAAAACAAACTATTAAAACTAATAGATTTTTACGATCATTACAAACAAAAAAATAAAAAAAATGTGAAATCCATGCAAGTCTTTTTTCTGTAATTAATTGACACAAAATAAATAATATATTCTTATTCAGGAAAGATTAAAGAACAAAATAAGCTAAAAAAAATATTTTTAAGTTTTTCTTTAAATTGATGATATCTTCCCCCCTTAATTTACTTAAAATTTTCACTAATATAATATAAATTAATAATTAACTAATTAGTTAATTAATTATTTAATATTAACTATTAGACTACAGTATTGATGAGGTAGCCTATTTGGTATATGATAGTGGAATCTGTTAGGAGTACAGTAGCTACATAATCATACCAAATGAATTTTCCATTGACTCCGATCAAATTCAGATCTGTTTTATTTAATTAAACAACTATGAAATGTTCTACAACAAATTGGGCTGACAGAAATTCACACAATAATAATAGTAATAGTAAAATTTAGAGTGAAGGGACAACTATATTAAATTATAAATGTATTAGAATGAGATAGAAAGAGCAATAGGTTATGGTCTACGAATCCGAATGCATTTCATCCACTAAATTCGCAATCCACCGCATCATACCTCTCCTCTATCCTAATACAGGGCCTGCCCTCTTGATATAGTGTACGTAGCCTGGTAGTGGTTATCCCTTAACAATCCACATACACATGTGGATCAAATTTAATATGTAACAACATGTTATTTATTAGAGACACATAACCATTTTATTAATTAATTTCAGCCTACCTGTTCTGCATAAACGTTACTCCGACATGTTACTCCATCATTATAATTATTACACATTACCTATTAACTCAATTTTCAGTCTATTGTTTTTATTTTATTAGATAGCCTTAAGCTATATGGAAGCATCTTACCAAAAGAAGGGATAGGCTAGTGGGGCATATCCTAAGACATCCAGGTATTGGTCTATCAATAATGGAGGGTAATATTGAGGGAGTAAATTATAGAGGGAGGCAAAAATTAGAATATATAAAGCAAATTACAAAAGATGTAGGGTGTTACAGGTATGTAGATATGAAACGACTTGCGCAAGATAGAAAAGCTTGGAGAACTGCATCAAACCAGTCGAGAGACTGATGACAAAAAAAGCCTTAAGTTCGTCAATCACCTTTGTAAAACGATTTAAATATTATTTTATATAAACCCATGTGGACATATGGGGTTCAATTATGGAGTACATCCAAAAAGTCAAACATAAACATATTCGAAAGTTTCTTGCGGTGGGCACTGAAAATTCCGTGGTACATCAAAAACACCTATATCTATGCCGATCTTAATAAAATAGACTGTGAAACAAACTACTTTTCGAAACTCAGCCGTAAATATGAAAAAAGACTCGTTTTTAACTTTAAATTAGGATTATAAATAAATCAAAAATAAGATTTTCTGATTTAGAATTTTTTTTAATATAGGCCCTAATAATAGATCTATTAGTTTTTAATTCATAACAATTTAAGGGTGTGAGGGATAAATACCCTTTTCATCTCCTTAGGGGTACATTTTGGAAATAGTTTAGGAATTATGTTTTAGGTGCACTATCGATAACACCTCCACCAAGTTACAGTTATCTAAATCGCCCGGAACTTAGTAAATAAAAAATATTGGTTCAAGGCTTCGACAACGTTTTTAAGTTATTGGGGAGAAATTTTGGAAATTGTTAAGGGTTAATTTTTGTAGTTGCACTATAAATAACATTACCGAAAATTAGCCATCTAACTCGACTAGAACTTAATGAACAACAAAAATTGGTTTAAGGGTCAAACACCATTTTCATCCACCTAGGGATATATTTCCGAAATGGATAAGTGGTAATTTTTGTAGCTGAACACACCTTCACTATACAAGTGTAGTCCTTCTCATTTCTAAATTTCGTTTTCTGGTAATAGTAATTTTCTGTAAACCCTAGTTTTCTAATTCCAGCTATTGTCTATGACTTTTTCAACATCTAAATTACAATCAGATAAAAAACCTATAAATAAATATTACGAAAGTATTTACATGAAAAAGACAATAATTACTCAGTAGTAGGCCCATAACTTAAAAATAAGAACAGAATTACTTACAAATCTTGAAAAATTTGAATCTAGATAAAAAATAAAAAGAGTAAGGCAAATTTAACAAAAATAACAAAGAATAAAAGTTTCGATTAGCAGGGTTATTGCATAAAACAGTAATTTTTACTTTCTCTTGCCTATATGAATATATAGGAAGGAAAGTATTGTTTTCATGTCGATTTTAAGAAATCGAGTTTTCACCGGATCTATACGTTTTCAGACCCCCTGAACCCAAAAAACATGTTTTTAGCGATTGGTCTGTGTGTGTGTGTGTGTGTGCGCGCGCGCGCGCGCGCGTGTGTGTGTGTGAACAGAATATCTCAAGAACGGAACATTGTACGAACTTGAAACTTGAAACTTAAGTTAAGTACCGCTACCGGACTCGACACGAACATTTTCATCAAAATCGGTCAACCGGAAGTGGTAGTTTATTCGTGTAATTTTTCACTTTTTTGCGATTTTCTCAAAAACTGGTCCTACGATTTTTTGTAAAATCGCCTGGTTTACTCAATTTTTTATTCTCTACAAGATAGGTTAGGCGTCATGTTTACTGAAATTCTGGGTAAGGCTGTTTTTGCGTAAAAACAAAGTTTTTTAAAGATTACGGCTTTAATATGCAATTTAGCGCAAAAATGTATATAATAAAAGTTGTAGAGAATTTAAAACCCTACAACTTTTATTTCAAACATTTTTTTGTATAACGCTTAGTTTAGCAGTAATTAGCGATTTTCTGATTTTTTCTCACGAAAACGTGAGAAAAATCGATTTTTTTAAGATTTCGGCCTTAGAATGCATTTAACGACAAAAGTGTCTATAATAAATTTTATAGCAAATATAAAGATCTACAACTTTTATTTTGAGCATTTTTCTCTACAGAGCCTAGTTGAGCGTGAAAGATTGATTTTCCGTATTTTTAGGCCAAACTGACGTTGATTTTCATTTTGCGTGTTTCTCTTCACGATTGAAATAAGGTTATGATTTTGAGGTTAGTTTTTTATTTATATCTAATGTTTTATTGCTATTGTAAGGTTTATTGGTAATTATTTGCATTGGCAAGAGAAAGTCGTGTGAGTGTTCCACACCAGATTTTTACTTTCTGTTGTCCTAAATGAACTAGGCCTAATTATAGTAGCCAACAGGGAAGGAAGTAGGTTATTTAAATGTCGGTTTTTCAAATTTAATTTTCATCTGAAATACACGTTTTCAGACCCCCTGAACTAAAAAAAAGTTTTATGATTGGTTTGTGTGTCTGTGTACGCTAAAAAATATCACAAGAATTGTAGTACGAAGTTGAAACTTGGAAATTAAGTAAAGTTCCATAAGGAAACCCGACACGAACATTTTAATCAAAATTATTCATCCGGAAGTAGGCTAGAAGTTTATTCGTTCAATTTTTCTCTAAAACGTCGATGGAGCCGGGATCTCATCAATTAATATAGCCTAGTACTGTAATTGGCATTGCAGTAATTGGCATTGGAATTGCATTGATCATTATAGTGATATAACTATATTAGGTATCGAGTGATATAACTATATTAGGTATATTAGTATCGATATAACGATATTTCTGCCCATAACAGACAGGTGGAGTGTCAAATTATTTACACCCCATCTGTTAGTTGCAGGGCTAAAATAAATAGTTCTGTTTCTTATCACATGATCAGCCAATTAAATGACTGAATCATTTAAGAACAGAAGAGGTAGAGGTGTAAAAGACACTAATCAGAGTTATCTCCTCTGAAAGTAATGAATTTCATTATACAGCCAGACCCTGTGGTGAATGAAGTGAATGTGTCATTTGCAGAGTGGAAAATATGTGCTTTTCAGAGGGCCTGGCATGCTGATAAGTGTACTTTTCCAATCAGTGAGGAAGGCAATGGTAAACCACCTCACTCCTCGTTTTACTTAGTAAAACCTCTAGAGGTTCAAACCAGCTTTTCGGCTGATGACCTAAACAACAACAGTGATATAAATGATGCACTTATATACTCACGATGGAGTTCAGTCACTGGACTGTCTCCACTCACTTTTTTTATCAAGTTAATTTTTTCATATTTTGTGTTATCACATTCACTGATTGTGTCTAACAGATTGTGAATTTCTTGAATAAAGAAAAAGAATTCTCTTTGTAGCAATTTTCTCAAAAACGGCTACCACAATTTTTAATCACCTCATTTAGGTCCCTACTATATTTTTAATGCTCTGCAAGATATGGTAAACACCATATTTGCTGAAATTCTTGAGAAGGCTATGCTATCGTGGTAAAAAATTGTTTTTTTTAAGATTTCAGCCTTAATACGCATTTTAGGGAAAACGTGTAGGTCTACATGATTAAAGTTGTAGGAAATTAAAAACCTACAACTTTTATTGCAAGCATATAATTATTTCTACAGAGTTTATTTTAGTGTCAATTAGTGATTTTCTGTATTTTTAACTCCTTCAGAGGTTGATTAATGTCATTCATTCATGATTAAAATTAGGTTTTTTTTTAATTTAACATGTTTACTCATGACTAAACACAAGTTATAATATGTTTTATTATTTACATTGGCAAGATAAAGTCGAGTAAGTGTTTCAACTAGATTTATACTAATTAATTTTGATTCTATTCGGTTTTGTTCCCATTTATTACCATAATTAGGCTATTGTACTAGAAGAATACAGAACATCCATTACGAATATTGATAACCATAAAATTATTTGTTAATAATTTCGTAATTATTTAGTACTTAATAATTATTTTAACGAACATATAAGCAAAGAGTACCAAAGTACATTTTACTATAATAAAATACACAGACCGGCCAATTTAACATGTACATTAACTTCTCTATAAATATGTAGAATATCTTTCAACAGCCAAACAAAATCCTGGTAACGAAATTCATTACCAGGAACAAACACAAAATTTAATAATTAAATTTTGTCCGGGGTACTTTAATTGTTTGAAAATTATTAACGATAAATATAAACACGAACATGAAAACAATTAATTTAAAACATTAAAATGAATTTTATGGTTTAAATAGCCGAAAAGGAAAGTATACTATATTATGTAGGTATAAAATGGAATACAGTATTAGCAGTCTATAGTTGAATATCGGTATCGTTGCTGTTTTAATAATGGTTGTACCATAATGGTCGCCGATGTATATAATTTATAGATATGTAGGTAGTAGGTATATCATTTAGCGTACGACATATAATCTAATACGGGCACGGTAAATCAACCTTTCGTTCGTTTTCTGTATTCGGTTAAAACGCAATAAATAATAATACAACGTTAAAATCATTTATAATATTATTTGCCAACAATTTTAATTCTATCAGGGAGTAATATCTGTCATTATGTTTTATTTATTGTCATTTGATTTATTTATATTTTATATTAGATTTAGATCATTATGTAGGCTTATGTTGTTCATCTGTTATTTTGTTTTTATAACAGTACTTTGAAATGTGATAAAACAGTAAAAATATTTGATTTTCTGCTATTAATTTGGTTTTAGAGTTGGAAATTCTGAAATAAAACAAGTAAGAATTAACTTGTATGAAACATTAATAGTATTCTGGAAGAGAACACATTTTTTTATGGTAGCCTTTCTTGATTCTGCTGCACAATGAATTCGTGAAGCCGGCTAAAGTCTAAGCAACTGCAACGATACCTGGTCTAAATTTCAAGACTGCTAAATCTTCACGGTTAATGCACTTTTTCCGGTTCCTAGGTTACCGCGAACGGGAAAACCGAAGTGGGCGAAACAAGTTAGCCATAATGAAAATACGCAAAGTGCTTCAGGACTAACAAAAGTATAAATACAAAAAATAAACGAAAGTAGAATTAAATCTCACATTTATATAGTAAAAACAATGAAAACTATAGTATATTAGAAACAATAGATGCAATAAGAAAACTAAATGCCTATAACAGACAGGTAGAGAGTTAAATTATTTGCACTCGATCTGCTAGTTCAAGGGCTACAAAAAAAAGTTCTGTTTCTTATCAAATGGTCAGCCAATTATATGACTGAAGCATTTAAGAACAGAAGAGGTAGAGGTGCAAACAACACAAGTCAGAGTTATCTCTTCTGAGTGAAATTCTTACTAATCATTAGAATTTCATGAATTTCATTATACAGCCAGACTTTGTGGTGAATGAAGTGAAGGTGTCATTTGCACGGTGAAATGTAGATGTTTTTTTTGGAGAGCCTGCATACTGATAAGCATACGTTTTCACTCAGTAAGGAAGGCAATTGTAAACCACCTCACTCCTCGTTTTACTTAGTAAAGCCTCTAGAGGTTCAAACCAGCCTTTTGGCTGATGTCCTAAACAACACAAGAAAACTAGAGACTTTCATATTTTCCCTGAACTGAAGAAATGGCTAAGAATACCTATAGATTAGATGAATATAAGTTTTCCTGATTATATCAGAAAAGACTCATAATATTTACCGCATTTTCCGATGTACACATAGGCCTAGGCCTAAGACGCACTTTTTTCCCATAGTAGTCTAACTGGTTAAGAAACAGGCTGCGTCTTATATAATGAATGGGAATTTTCAGTAACAGTTTTAATGTTTACTAAATAGCATTACTGCGCCGGCCGCATTGGCGCAGTTGGTAACGTGCTCGCCTTTCATCATGCGGTCCTGGGTTCGAATCCCACTCAGGCAAGGCATATTTTCATACGTTACAAAAAATCATTTCATCCTACATTGCATAAAGTTCCACCCCAACGTCGTCGCTAATGACCGTTGCAGTTGATGCGACGTTAAAAAAAAAATTTCTGTATAGCTGAAAAAAATACTGTACATAGTTACGATCATAACGCTATTCATCTGAATAACTTTATTTCGAAAAAGTGTTTCAGTGTAAAAATTTCTAGAATAGTATCATAATCCAGTATCAGAGGACATGGTTTTATCTGTCAACAATGAGCCAAAAATCAAGTACAGTGTACAAAATTACTGATTGTCTCATCGCTGTCTCGTTAGACATTTCTTTTAAAATGTCATTTAATGACAATATTGCATTCGCTTCTTTCGTCTGAGATAGGTACTAGCAGTTTTGACCTCTTTAGGAATGGAATAAATGAATGATGCCACCGGGACACGAAATGATAACAGGAGGAAAACTTAAACATCCTTCCATATTTCAGCTCTGTGAATGGTTCAAAACTTCCTGAAAAGTTGTTCATCCAAAATTATCATAAATCTTTACAAGAAGTGCTGCATCAGAAATTCTTTTGATGGAGGTGAAGATGATTTATTGTTTGAAAACAGTTTAAATTCTTTAAATGACAGTGACTCCTACCAGGAATATTGTGTATCGTAATACTGTACAAGAATTTTCTATTTTACTTAAGCCTATGAGTAATATTACTGTAGCTTAAAAAGTAGTAGGTAGCTGCAGTTACGAAATATTAGTATTTTTCGGGCTGCAATCTTTAAATATCGATCTTTTTAAATCACTGATTTAGGAATATAAATATACACGTTTATTGTAGCTATTTAAAAAAATCATTACTTATAAAAATAATTTATCATTTCTTTCATAAAAATTAAAATAAAAAATATAAAATTTAACATTAAAGAATGACATTTTTCTTGAAAACGGGAATGCGGCTTATAAGCCAACACCGGCAAATACGGTAGGCCCGTTATATTTTGACAGAGAAAATACTGAAGTAATTTTTTTTAAGGATTAAAAAAAATCAATTTTTTGACATTTTTCATAGCTAGGTCCCTTATCTGTCTTTAAAAGCCATAATTTAACCCTTGACACTAAACCGAGACTCACGAAGTGTTATTTGTTCTCAGTCCTATTGTACGGAGTTGAGACTTGGACTCTGACAAAAGCAACACTTAAGGAAAGCACTATACCTCGAAAATCGATAAAATCGATTTGTTCTAATTTTGGCGCCATTGCCTTCTATATCTTTTTCTGTGTGATCGCATATAAAAATTATAACTGTACCATAGAAATTACGGAAGCTATCCAGATTTTTGTTAACTAATGTTTTGACCGAAATTTCTTTTAAATGATTTTAATCTGTGGAACCAATTAAGAGTTGCGATATTCAAAGAACTCAGAAAGCTGAGAAGGCAATGGAAAATGTGTCAGAAGAAGCAAGACAAGAAAAAAAAGGAAATTATTTGAGGAAAAAGAACAGTCTGGTGAGGATCAATATTATGGTGCAGGCCGATTTTAGGGTAAGTAAAACTTTGCAGCTCATTTCCCGCAAATTCACCTTTTTTCCATAAAGGTACAGTTTTCTCAAAAACTATTTGACTTCGAAGGTTGAAATTTTTTGAGCATGTTTCCTAGTAGACTATAATTGTGACATATGGTACAAGAATCATTGCAGTAGGCCTATTATTACTAAGTTCAAAATAAAATAAAAAATTCTACAAAAAAATTAAATTGTTTTTGCATTTTTCAGAAAAATTTCTCAAAATGGTATCGCTAGCTCTATATTAATAATTCTAGTATCAGAGCTTAAAAAGACGTCATAGAAAAGGCACAAAAAATTAAAGCCGTAACTTTTAACGGTTTCTTAGAAACGTGTTCCTAAATGAGGTCAATTTAATATGGGTTAGATTGGAGGTATAGTGCTCCCTTTAACAAATTGAGAGTGTTCGAACTTTGGCTGTATAGGAGAATGCTGCGTATATCCTGGACGCAGAAAATTACTAATAGGCCTATGGAAGTGCTACGTTGAATGAACAAGGTAGCGGAATTAGTCGGCATAGTGAAGGCGCGAAAGCTGTAATATCTCGGTCATATCATGTGAGATGAGCAAAGAAAAATCATCATTCAGCAAGGAAAAATCGACAGTAAAAGGTGACCTGGATGCAGAAGAATTTCATGGTAGGCCAACTTGAGGGTATGGTTTAGCAAAAGCTCAGAAGATCTTTTTCCGATAGTTACCAGTAGGGTAAGCATTACCATGATATTGCCAACCTTCAGAACGGAGAGGCACTCTCAGAAGAGGAAGATCCCCTTAAATTGGATACATTGCGGTTTGGTATAACAACAAGTTTATATGAACCAAAGATATGACATTTTTTAGTTAGGTCTATTTAAATCATAAAGTTATATAAAACCTTTGGTAAAATATTGAAAATAATTTTTTTTGTCTTTAGGCTAATTTTTATTACTTTTTCTAATTTTTTAATTTTTTTTATTACCATTACTGTATGGTTCAGAAACATGGGTGAAGAGTCGGAAACAATTAAGGTAAATTCAGGCATCGGAAATGAATTTTTTAAGGTCAGTAAATGGCTGTACAAGAGTGGATAGATTATATAATAAAGATGTGCGTAAGGAATTGAACATCTTCAAGTAAGAAGACCGAATAATAGAAAACAGGCAGAGATGGCTGACACATTTGGAAAGAATGCCTGATAAGCGTATACCTAAGGAAGTGTGGAGGTATAGGCCGGTTGGCCGAAAAAATATTGGAAGACCCAGGAAAAGATGGTAGGTGTCCTTAAGAAAATTTCAAAAAAAAACTTTGAGACCGGAACAGGCGATTCGCCTAAATCCTGTAGTGAAGAAGAAGAAGAAGAAGAAGAAGATTTTTATTAAGGTACTGTACATTGAGCTGCACAACTTCCGTATTTGATATTTAAATGGGGGTGGGGAATTTTACTTTAGGGAGAAGAAGTAGGCTACCCAGTGATACGTTCTTCGTTCAAAACTTCGGTAATTGTCCGTTATTTAGACCAAGAGGTCTCTATACTCCATTTTCGCTTTAAACGACGCACAGTTGGGAAGTTCCTTGTAGCTATATCACGGGATAGTTGGTTTGGATGGTCATCTAGTCTTTCGTGAAATGTACTATACAAGAGCGCGGTTAGCTCCTTTACTGTAGGAATTTTGAAATCGTCGTGGAGGGTTTTATTGGTCACATTAAAAGAGCGCCAGAAGCAAGTCTTAAGAATTTTGATTGAAAGGCCTGGATTGACTTTAAATAATAATAATTTTGAGAGGAAATCACAGACTTTAATTTAATATACCTCTAGGCTAGTTTGTCTTCAATTTTCTAAAACATCTTTAAGTTGTCTACATGAAGTTGTAAGCTTCAATTACAATAATAATATTAATAATAGTTTGATATGCTTCGTGTAACAACAACTTCGACCTTCCCACCACCAATATTTTACCACACAACCACTTACTTACACAGTAGCCTATTCCCCCCACCTTGGTAATACTCCTCCAGCGATTTTCCCACCACTCTGATTCACCTTCTCTCTCACACCCCCTTCAATTTCTCCCTCCATCTGATACCACCATTCAACATATATACACACACGCTTTAGTTACGGCTTCTCTTCATAGCATGGTGAATGCATGTGTCAAACACCCGGCAACAGAGGAGGGAACAAATCTTTCTTGTGGTTTCAGTCCGTTGAACACAAACTAACATCATAGAATAACCCCATCCAAAACTACCTTCCATTACTTTATACTCTTATACACTTACCTACTTAGCTAACCTGACATTATAAAATTTTTACATAACTTTAATATTTATACCTATTGTATTAGCTTCGCTTTATAATCATTAACCATTATTGTTTGTTACTTAAACAGTACTTCTATTTACATCTTATGGGTCGAATTGAAAACTTGTTAACTTATTTACCCATTGTTATATACATTCTCCTTTACCTTAGTCTATGTACTTTGAATAACTTTTGTTAATACACTCACATACCTACATTGGTTACCCCTTTTAAATTATTTTAATAAATACCCTAAATTTTAGCAGTAAGCTTACTTCTTTTCTTAAAGAAATTCTAACATTTAAAATTCTACAACAATTTAGGGTAGATTATAGTCTAATATTAGATTAAATAATAGACGTATCTAATAATTTTTGGCCTAAATTCTCGATAATCGTCTTTGAAATTTTTACTAGGCTATAAGCCAAAAATTCAACAAAAAGCAGCGATCAAATTGGGTAGCCAATGTCCAATGTTATCGATAACAAATAAAAGTTTAAAAAAATTGTAAAATAAGTTTCATGGGCTACGTTCTTTACAATTAATTTACGTACTAGTTCTTTTTTGGTTACAAATTAGTTTTTTAAATGCTTAAAAAGTAGCCCATTTTTTAGGCTACTTTTATAAAACAATAAGATTAGGGCTACGGTATTCCTATAGCAAATAAAAACGTAGCATTTGCTACTTTCCAATAAAAATTAGGCTAAATATAAATTTCTATTTAGAAATTTTTATTTTTTTTTATTTAGTAAAATATATGGGGTATAGTAATAGGCCTACGATGGTGTGGTGTGATGCAAGACTCCCTTATTTCCTCCCGGTTCAAGCACCACAATTTAAGAACCAACAATACTTTTGAGTGCTTAGAAAAATATTAAATCTTTAAATCAAATTTAAACAATTCTGTGTGTTGTTGTTTAGGTCATCAGCCTAAAGAAGCTTTTGAACCTCTAGAGGCTTTACTAAGTTAAACGAGGAGTGAGGTAGTTACCGTTGCCTTCCTCACTGAGTAGAAGAGTATGCTTATCAGCACGCCAAGCCCTCTGAAAAGCATCTACTTTCCACTCTGAAAATGACCCTTCAGTTCTTTACCACAAGGTCTGGCTGTATAATGATGAAATTCATCAATCTCTGACTAGTCTCTTTTACACCTCTACATCTTCTGTTCTTAAATGCTTCAGTATAGGCCTATAATTGGCTGACCATGTGATTAGAAACAGAACTAATTTTTGTATCCCTGGAACTAGCAGATTGAGTGAAAATAATCTAACACTCCACCTGCCTGTCATGGCAGGTCTTATGGGACTGTGATGGGGAAAATTTTGTTTAATTAAAATATTTAAATATTTTTTTTCAAAAATGTTTCAAACATCCTAGATAGCATTTTTATCATAGGCCTACTACAAAATTAAATAAAAATTTTCTTTTAAATTGCCAATATAGACTACTAAAATTAAACTCGTAGTCTGCACCCTATTACTTTTTTAAAATTAGTCTACCAATGGTAAAAAATTGTTTAAATGGTTTGTTAGAGATTGCGCCCTTAATAGGCCTATGAATTGTAGGGCAAAAGTGTTTAGTACTACATAACTAAAAGTGAATAAAATTAAATAATCTACAACTTTTATTTAATGATTTAGCATATATAGTCTAATGCTATTAATGATTTACTGTATTTTGCTCGTTAAAATCGGTAAGAAAATAGAATTGATAAGACATCGGTCTTGTTGTTTAGGTCATCACCGAAAGGCTAGTTTGAACCTGTAGAGGTTTTACTAAGTAAAACGAGGAGTGAGGTGGTTTACCAGTGCCTTCATCACTGAGTGGAAAAGTACGCTTATCAGCATGCCGGGCCCTCTGAAGAGCACATATTTTCCACTCTGCAAATGACACCTTCACTTCATTCACCACAGGGTGGCTGTATAATGAAATTCATTAGGGCCTACTTTCAGAGAAGACAACTTTGATTAGTGTCTTTTGCACCTCTACCTCTTGTTTTCTTAAATGATTCAGTCATACATAATTGGCTGACCATGTGATAAGAAACAGAACTAATTATTTTAGCCCTGCAACGAACAGACATCGGTCTTAGTAAGTTTGACACCTAGTACCTAATTAGTAGGCTATGTATTTTACGACAAAAGTTTACCTACTATTATAATCAGTGGTACAGGAAATAAAAAACCTACTAATTTTATTTCAAGTATTTTCTTCTACAGAGGATAGTTTAGCGTCAATTAGATATTTCTAGTATTTTAAAGTTCTACAGAAGTTGATTTTCATTTTGCGTCATTCACTCATGATTAAAATTAAGTAATGGGTAATGTTTTTCATATTAAGTTACATTGTTTACTAATTATTAAACATAGGTTCTATATTGTCCATTATTTACAATAACAAGGGAAAGTCGTGCGAGAGTTTCATACCAGACTTTTTTTTAAATGTTTTGGCAAGTTGGTCTACTGCATTATTGTACAGCATAATAGACTATATAGGCCTACCATAAACAAGACTAACATTAATAAAATAATAATCAACAAAATATAATTAAGTGTCGTCTTAATTTTGTAGTTTTTACAAATAATAATAGAATTAACATAAAACCTTTAATTAAATAGCCTTATTTAATAATAATTAGATCCAGACCTAATCTGTAACAATTAAATTAAAATATTTAATTTTTTAAAATTTTATTCTTAACTATCCAAATTATTTTCAACTTAGGTAGGCTAACCATCCAAAAGTTTAACTAAATTTTGAATTAACAAATGACGTGAAAAATAAACAATGTTTTTCTTTAAAGAATAAAATAAATAACTGCCCATAACAGACAGGTGGAGTGTCAAATTTACACTCAATCTGTTCGTTGCAGGGCTAAAATAAATAGTTCTGGTTCTTATCACATGATCAGCCAATTAAATGACTGAATCATTTAAGAACAGAAGAGGTAGAGGTGTAAAAGACGCTTATCAGAGTTATCTTCTCTGAAAGTAATGAATTTCATTGTACAGCCAGACCCTGTGTGAATGAAGTGAAGTTGTCATTTACAGAGTGGAAAATATGTGCTTTTCAGAGGGCTCGGCATGCTGATAAGCGTACTTTTCCACTCAGTGAGGAAGCCAATGGTAAACCACCTCACTCCTCGTTTTACTTAGTAAAACCTCTAGAGGTTCAAACCAGCCTTTCGGCTGTTAACCTAAACAACAACAAAATAAATAAACATCCCAGTGAATAATTCAAGAGTTGAACAATCAAATCAAATTAATAAAAATAGAGAACAAAGATAGGAAAAATTGAATATCTTATAAACAGCCTACATTTTTTTAATAAAAAGAATCAATACATTAGAACAAGAAGTAGCGTAGATTAAATTTTTTAACAAATAATATCGTACGATAAACAAATTTAAATGAAAAATATTTACATAATGATAAAAGCCTGAACATAGCAAAAGAAAATTAACTTAAAACACATTTTTCCTTCAATGTAAAACCGCAGATAAAAATAATCATTAAGTTAATGTTTAACAGTTTAAGTCTTAATGAAATTTGGTTTACACAGAATAATTGAATAATTACACAATAGAAAACAAACAAAATACAACATTAAAGTAGTTTAGATTTAAATTATAAATAAACTGAAAAACGTGTATTCTTATAGTTTATTTGAAGTTGTAGGAACTTTGGTCAACATTGACTAAAGTGGATAATTCTGCCGCATCGGTAATTTAATGTAGCTTGAATAGCTAATAAATTGTTTAGGTCATCAGCCGGAAAAGTTGTTTATTAATTTATTCGTAGGCTATAAAATGAATTAAAAATTAAGTTTTTTAGAATTTTAAACAATAAATCTTAGGTGTTGGATATGGGGAAAAAACAATGAAAAATATCTGGTATTAAATATTCACATGGCTTTCTCATGCCAGTGTAAATAATAAAACATAACCTAAGTTTAATTACTAGTTAACAAAGTGAAAATCAACCTTAAGACTTTATACAATATGAATATTTACTAATTGACGCTAAACCAGGCTATGTAGAAAAAATTCTTAAAAAAAGATGTAGACTACGTGTTAAATTTTCTACAAATTTAATTTTCTACTACAAGACCAATACTTTCGTCGTTAATTCCATAGGCTACTAATGCCTCAATATTTAAAAATCCCATTTTTTTAATGATTTTGATGAGGAAAATACAGAACATCACTACTAATTGACGCTATACTAGTATAATAAATGTCTGAAATAAAAGTTGTTGGTTTTTTAATTTTCTACAATCTTTAAACGCGTAGGCCTATATATAGCCTAATAGCTACACAATATTGCTCTAAAATGCATAGGCCTATTGAGGCAGCAATCTTAAAATAAAATTATCTCAATAAATTTATAGGGATTATATTGAATATTAAATATAAAAAATATATAAAATAAAATTTTACAGACGAAATTGGTAAAACCGAAACAACTAAACTTAAAAGTTAAAAATTAATGTCTAATCGGTCCTAAATCATAATAATCGCTTAAAAACAATCATTTTTATAAAATCATATTCAAACCAGCTGGGAACTACGGTTTCCAAGTTTGCGTCATTTAATTCTAATTCAAATATAGGCCTAGCTATCCAAATTATTCAGTATTTTCAGTCAAAAATCCTTCAAGCTCTAAAAGCTCCGCTCTAGTACACGACAAACCATCGCATTTAAAACGACCTATTTATTTCAACAGTTAAAAAAGAAATTTTAAAATTTAATGTAGCATATAAAAACGTTTTGAATCGCACTATAGGCTAATTTTTTGGTAATAGGTAGGTTACAATTACTGGACCATAGTGGTACTATACTAAAACGTGGACGTCCGAAGGACTTATTCCTTTAGTAAATTAAATTACCTGCCTTTGTAATCAAAACTTAGCTTCATATAATTATGTAAACATTAAATGTTTTCATTTTGTAAATGATCCCTTACTGGGAATTACCTTTTTATCTTTAGTAGCCTATTTGGATAAATAAATCTATTTTGATGTTATTTAATGAGCATATTAGTCTAACAAAAAACATAAACTATTTAGGCTGTAAATGCAAAGCAAAGCGTATGGGATTGTCAATAAATTAATAAATAGGTTTATGAATTATTTATTAGACTACTTTTTAGAAGAAATAAAAATAAATAGTTTCTTCTAAAGTTAGAAAAATAATTGATAAAGTAATCAATAACTATGTCTTATTTTATTTTTATGCCACAATTATTTTTATTCAATCAACCTCTTCCGCAAGCAAACAATGTTCGGTACCTTGGGCTATAATTTAGATAGGCAGTTTACATGGAACAAGCACGTCAACCAAAAGCGAATACAGCTAAATAACAGACTGAAACAGTTGTACAGGCTTTTATCCAACCGGTCGAAACTACCCATAGCTTCAAAACTCTTGACGTATAAAGCGATGCTTCAACCGATCTGGATGTATGGTAGTCAAATTTATGGTGCAGCAAAGCCATCAGTAATTTCACGAATACAACGTTTTCAAAGTAAATTCTTACGACTGATTAAGTTACTAATTGCCCAGTTACGTATCCAATAGAACACTACACGATGACTTAAGCGTTCTTTACGTCAACGACACATATCTAAAACTGTACCGCAGGTTTAGAGACAAACTTCAAAATCATAACAATCCCTTAATATGCAATTTGAATTCTGCGGACCAACCAGGAATCGCACAGAGACGACTGAAACGCTGATGTTGTAGAGACATGATGCATTAACGCAACTCTAACATTAGGCTATAGTACACAAAAACATAATTTAAACGAACACATTTATCGTTATCTGGAGAGCTATCGCTGGATGGTGTCCTCCTCAAAGTCATCAACGCGGTTGGATTTTTTTTTTTGGTAGGCTAAGTAAATTTACCTGTGAACGTTTTTGCTAGTAGTTGTTCTCGTTAGAGTTGCAAAATCAATAAAGTAATTTTAAAAAAAACTATGCCTTAAATATAAGGCATAGTTTTTTTTAAAATTACTTTATTGATTTTAATTATTATTAAATCCATTTATTATTTAATTTATTATTAAAAAATTTATTATTAATTATTAAAAATTTATTATTATTATTTAAAATTTATTATTTAATTATTATTTATTTTAATGCTCCTATTTATTTTAATAATAAAAAATAGAATAAAATTATAGTTTAAAAACCTATCATAAGTAAGCATCGGTCAGGGTAAAATCAATAAAAACAAACTCTGGGATTTGCTGACGATTTTTCCTTGTTGGAAAGAGATATAAAAAGCGTTAAAAATTAAATAACAGGTTTAGGGAATATATGACTTAAAATTTCATATGAGAAAACATAAATAATGGCGTTAAATCTATTGTGTATCAATAAAATCCAAATTAATGATGGAAGTATGAAAAAAGTGCAAAAAATTAAATACTTGGGTGAAATAATAGATAATAAATTAAAAGAAAATTTCTCTAGGAACAATAGAGCACATGAAAATGAAAAACGCATAATAAATTTTAACTAAATCCACAAATATAACAATAAATATGTCTCTCTTTTAGTGCCAAAATTAGACTTATAGAGTTGTGTATGTGATTGACGGATGAACAGCGGACGGCAAGATGGGAAAATATGAAAAATTATTGGCAGAGAAATGGGAAATGAGAAAATGGGAGCCAAAGAAGACCAATCAAATAATCGACTTAATTGACCCAATGAGGTCAAACAAGATAAAAAAAATGATAGGTTGTAACTATTCATACAAACTAAAAATAGAATATATAGGCCTACATTCAAACTATATAAGTTATTAAAATTTAACACCATTTATTTCATTTGATAATTTAGTATTAGGGTTGTTTACTAAGTTTCTTTTTGACATCGATTAGTTCTAAATTATTCAACAAGCAATAGTAGAGCTCTGTATAATTATGTTCCAATATCGTGTATTTTCGTAATTAACTCAAAAAAATATCGTTTAATGTTAATTATTTAATATTCTATCGTAAAAGTAACTTTTTTTAGTTTATTTCAAGGAGGATGGCACGATGGTTTTAACTCAAAATTTCGATTTTTGGTTTTTCAATAATTTACGCCTAGATCTACCAGAAAAAACCTTAAATTAGGCCTACATCAAAAAATAATTTTTTGTATGAAAAAATTAAGTTTTTATCAAGTTTACACAGAAAGATTGTGTTACCGAGAACGAACATTTTTCACAATTTTATACTGCTCGTTTTAGTGCAAAGAGAATTTTAGTTTTTAAAATATCTGCATCACTGTTTTTTGTATTCTCAGCTGTTGGTTCATCTTTCTAAACAACTGTTAATGGGAAATTTACTTGTTTGTGTACATTTTGTTTTTGATTTGTGCCTTCTTGTATCTTGCGTTTTCCCGTAAATTTAGATTTTTAACACTAGGTATATTTTTTCAGAAACCAATAAACCTATCACGCTGAAATTTTATCAGTTAATTATGTTGTATATCCACATATACCGACAGTTTTATGACTTTCCAGGTGCTCAAAAAATTAGTAATATCCTACGCAAAAAACGTAGAAGACAATTTGTAAAAATGAAATTTTTAGGTACATTTTTTACAAGATTGATAAACGATTGGGAAATTAAACTTTACTTACGTATAAATGTTGGGTTTTTCTAGCTATTGACATTTTTGCAATTTAATCTGTTGAACCATAAAATTAAAAACAGAATAACGATACTGTAATATAAAATTTTTACAAATTTTTTTCTACGGTATTTTACATATTAATAATTTTTGCAGAATTTGAGGAAGTCATAAAAATGCCAGAGTATGTGTATATGCAAGATAAATAACTGGTAAAAATTTCAGCCTGGTAGGTTTAATGGTTTCCGAGAAAAATGAACCTAAATGTTAAAAATTTAAGTTTGCGGAAACGGGCGAAAAAACAATAGGCACAAATCAAAAACAAAATGTATACAACACAAACAAGTGAATTTCCTATCAACAGTTGGTTAGAAAGATGAACCAATGGCTGAGAGTATTGAAAACAGTAATGCAGATACTTTTATAGTACTAAAATTCCCTTTGCTCTAAAACGATTCGTATAAAATTATGAAAAATATTCGTTCTTGGTGACACTATAATTTTTCTGGGTAAAGCTCCTAAAACCTAATTTTTTTTTATTAAAATACTATTTTTCACGTAATTTAAAGTTTTGTGGTTGAACTAAGTCTAAACAATTGAAAAACATAAAAAACCAAAAATCGAAATTTTCAGTTAAAACCACCATACGGTCTCACCTTAAGAGAATAACACCACTCACCATTAGGACTTCAATGGTATTTTTTTTTTTTTTAGATACTAGACTAAGAATAAATTTAACGAAATTAATTAATAAACTACTGGAAACTATAAATTTAAGAAATTATATTTTTTAATAGGCCTATACAAATCTTTATCTGTCTGGTTAAAAACAATTTTATAACAATTAGTCAAAAATACCCTAGTTTTTATTGTGAATATTATTAAAATATTTTTTTTTTAAATTGTAAATATCAAAGAAAAAACTTATAAATATATCTTATTGTAAACAATTTTTTACGATCTCTTTTTTTTAGGTTACAGCATGTAAAATCGTTTAACACGTTTAATGCCATCCAAAAATGTTATTCAAAAGTGCTACTAACTTCTAACCAAAATTGTGTGATGGAGTAGTATTAAAATTACTTTTTCATTAATTTTTTTATCTCGTTTAAAATTGCCGGCACATTCATGAATTCATACAAAAATAAAACAAAAAAATTGCTTAAGTAATTTACTCTACTTTTATGTAAGTTTTATCATATAAATAACCTAAAAATTTATTAAATATATAATTTTTCAATAAAACAGTAAAATTTCGTTGAAGAATATATTCCAGTGGATAAATTAAAAAAATGAACAATAAAAAATAATAACAACAAACTAAGAAAAATTGGGTAGTAAACATAGGCTAAACAAAGACTTAAGTAGGGTACAATTTTTTAATTTCTCCAAAACACCGTATTATAATAAAATCTTAAAAAACATTGACATGAATAACAAGAATGCAAGCAATCCAAAATAAAATAAAGTATAAAAGTGATTTTAAAGTTTGTTAAAATCTGCAGGCTACAATAATAAAAATTTAAATTTAAGTTGGATATTTCTAAGCTTTATAAAAAATTTGTTTTATCTTCAATTAAATCGTTAGATCTCTACTCTATTTTCTCCAGTTAGGACTACAAATGATTTATTTAAAAAAAACATTTATAGGCTGTAAGTCATATTTTATTTTTCAACAAAACAATGTAGTAATGTATTACGTTCACTAATTAATTCGTTATTAGGGGTACTTAATATTAAATTAATTAAGAAGCTTTTTTAGTTATTTATGAGCAATAAGAATTTTTGTAAAAATTGAAAAAAACTTTTTTGACAAGTAGACCGATTTTCGCGAGATTTTGTATGAAACCCATTAAACTCTGTATAAATTTAAAAAATACTTAAATAAAAAAATTGAAATATTAAACATTGTTTTTTAAAAATATTTTTCTATTCAAGGTTCCTTCACAAAAACTAATAACAACGAGGTTATTAGCGACCACAGTACAAAACTACAAAAACATTTTTATTGTTTACGTAAACTGAATTAAAAATAATGACAAAAATAATAATTAAAAATAGTGGGTTCGAATCCCACTCAGGCCCGGCATATTTTCATACGTTACAAAAACTCATTTCATTCTTCACAGTTTATACCCCAACAACGTCGTCGCTAATGACCGTTGCCGTTGATGCAACGTTAAATAAATAAATAAAAATATGAAAAAAATAATGACAAAAATTATGTTTGTAAAATAAAATGTGTCATAGCAAGAGAAATTTTTACAAAAAGTTGATGTAAACAAAACATTTAGGGACAGTATTTTCAATTATTTAGAAAATTAGAATAGATGGAAAAACATGATTAAAGTGTAATATATTTAGTTTATTTAAACTCGCATCAACAAATTGGTTGTTAGCGTCTACGGTGGACCAGACTGTAATCGGAAATTGAACCTGGGATCTCCGCGTTGTAGACTATATAATGTCATTTTTAATTATTAAAAAAATAGATAGATAAAAGAGGATTAATATTATATTTCTTATAAAATTTTTGTATTATTTGTTGCGATATACTTTAATGTTGTTTTAAAATCTAGATTGAACGTTTCTGTTTATGAAGTTAAAACTATTTATGTGAATTTAAAAAAAAATTAAATATTTACTTTCATATATTTAAAAAAAAATGAATTTTATTTTATTTAATAAATTTTTTGAGGGTTTAACAAAGATTTTTGTACAAAAATCCTTTAGATTTTTGTTTATTGTTTTGTTAAAAAAAAATTTAATTTAATATTCGTATATACAGAACTATGATAGTATTTAGTTAGGACTAGTTGTCGAAGTGACTCGCACTTGAGCTCCACTAACAGTAACTATGTGGTGAAAACTACGTGAACTTTAAAGTTACCTTGTGCCTCAGTGGGGACCGATGTAGAATCTGCATCTCTCACCAGACGGCAGCACTTCCTCACCCTAAAACAGCTTTCTTTTCAATAACGGCACGGTTAAAAATGAACGCAGGACGTAGTACTGTTCGCCGTGCGGATGTAACAACGACCGAGATGCGCGACGCGCGCATCATTAGGGCTCGTCCCCGTCATTCTATTACTATTACTAATATACAACTACTGCTTCTGCTTACTCCTGCTTTAAGGGGGAGGGTTTTTTTAATTTTTCTCGCAGTCCCCAGATGGCAGAGTAGTGCTGTTGTCTCCTGCCTGTAACAATGACTCATTCTACCGCTTGATAATTCTCGTCACCAACTCACAACTGCACTACCTAATGGATGTTATCTCTTTACCACTCACTGTTTAATCAACAATTTCACCTTCGTATTAAAACATTCATTCATAACAATAAATTTATTTGTCTCACAAATTTTTACCCATAAAAGTTTAAAATACAAAATTTTGTTACCTTCGTGTCATGAAAAAAAAACATCTAATTCACTTTACCACTTCAGAATACAGGATGATTATAAATGAAATAGACAGTTTCGATAGCTTATAAAAATTTATTTTTGAAAAGTTAATGTAATTACTTACATGATTATATAGAAGAATTCATTAAGTTTTTATTGAAAATATTTACAGATGTTCAAAGTGTGCACTATTTGTAACACGACATAAATCAACACGGTAGTCGAATTCTTCCCACACACGATTAAGCATATGACAGTCAACTGTAGCAAGAGCATTTGTGATACGTTGTTTTAGATCATCGATATCTACAGGAAGCAGTGGTACAAACATTTTGTCTTTTACATAACCCAATAAGAAAAAGTCGCAGGGCGTTAAGTCTGGACTACGAGGTGGCCACGGCGTAAACACAATGTTTTCCTCAATTGCACGGCCGATCCATCGTCTAAGAAGACGTTCATCAAGATAATTTCTGACCTGTAAGTGCCAATGAGGTGGAGCTCCATCTTGTACAAAAATGAAGTTATCACTATCTTCCTGGAGTTGAGGCATTAACCATTCGTTTAACATGTCCAGATAAATTACTCCGGTTACTAACACTTCGTGAAAGAAGAACGGCCCGTAAACCTTTTCACGAGGTAACGCGCAAAAGACGTTTACTTTAGGGGAATCGCGTGTATGCTGTAAAGTTATTTGTGGGGTTTCTGTGCCCCATATTCTAACATTATGTCAATTAACTTTTCCACAATGTAAAAATTACATTCATCACTGAAAATTAGGCGATTGAAGAATGCGTTGTCATTTTCAACACAATGTTGCATCTCCAGACAAAAAATTTTATGTAGCCTACGGCTTTATCACTGGTATTAAAACTTTGTAATTACTAACTGCAATTTATAAGGTGTCTTTTTCAAACGTTTTCGCAGATTTTTCCCCACAGTTGGTTGAGGAATTTGCAATTCTAAACTTGCTGATCTAGTTGATTTTTCTAGACTTTGTACGTAAACATCACGAACACTATCAATTTGTTCTTCTGTAACAGAAGGTCTTCCAGTACTCTTCCTTTTACGCTGAGATCCACTGTTTTCAAAATGTTTGTACCAGTTATAGATTGATTGCCTTGTTGGTGGTGGTTTACCGATCTTGTTCTGAAATGACGTTGCACAACCGTAACCGAGTTTGTTTTGGCTAATTCAAGAACTCAATAAGCTTTCTCCACTTGAGTAGCGGCCAGTTTGCTAGACTGGTCGTTGTAATAGCAGCCAAAAACAAAATGCTAGCAACAGTTGTACCAACATAAACTTTAATAAATTCCATACAAACCTATATCATTTACTATATTCAAATACACCAGTTTGATGTTTAAGAAGCTGCCGAAAGTGTCTATTTCATCTATAATCACCCTGTATTGTAGCCCTGGAACTAACAGATTGAGTGCAAATAATTTAACACTTCACCTGTCTGTTATGGTAGTTAGTTCCAGGGCTACGAAAAATAATTTTATTTCTCTTCGCATGGTCAGCCAATATGACTGAAGCATTTAAGAACTGAAGAGGTAGAGGTGTAAAAGACAATAGTCGCAGTTATCTTCTCTGGAAGTAATTAATTTCATTATAAAGCCAGACCCTGTGGTGAATAAAGTGAAGGTGTTATTTGTAGGGTGAAAAATATCCTTGTCCTTTTCAGAGGGCCTGGCATGCTGAAAGTATATATTTCTGCTCAGTGAGGAAGGCACTTGTAACCATCTCACTCCGTGTTTTACTTAGTAAATTCTCCCACCCTTTCGGCTGATCACCTAAACAACAACAAGAGATTATAAAAAAACCAAATTTTTATTTTATTTTTAATGATATCTCTACTTGAAATTAGCGTATCATCTAATTTTTTTATTTTAACAAATATTTATATTGTTCTTTAAAGAGCTGATTACAGATAAATTCTGTAAAAATAATGAAATAAATTAATGTACAGTGTAAGTTAATGGATTTTTTTTCAAATCCCGTCATCCAATTATTAGCCTACTACAAAAGTCAAACATATTAAAATTGTTTTTAAGATTTTTTTGTAACGAATGATAGGCCTACCTAATAATGTATTTCTACAGTGGAGTAGACAAGGTCACACTGAGTAGCTCTTCTGTAATAACCCTACAGCCAGTATTGGACAGTAAAAAGGGGGTTGGGAACACGTCGTCTCAACGCTTTTCCTGGACATTCTCCGTCCTAAGCAGCTTATAGTTCAGCCTGATTGGAAAACAGATGCTACGGTCCTGTTATTGAAAATCAATATGTCCTTATCGTTGGGTCAAGATGTCTCTATGTTTTTTACCATTCTTCTCAAGAGGGTGCTAAAACCTCACTCTTACAATTTCCTTTTCGTATTCTTTATTAACAACCACCGTATGTCTTATAAAGCTTTTATCGTAGTTTATTTTTTAAAAAAAAACATTGTGGTTTTATTCAATTTTTTTCACGCAATGATGAGATGTTGTTTACATATTTCAGCAAGTTGTTTATATAAATCAATGTTTTGTAGGTAATTATTCGGCAAGACGATAAATAATTTACCTAGGGTACATAAACAACTAACGTGGGATAGGTATGAAATTTAAATATCAGGAATTGAATAATAAACTTAAAATATTATATAATTTGTCATCACGGAGTTCAAAATTAAATTTAAAATGAAAATGTAAATTTTATGTAAGCAATAAAACCCTCCACGACGATTTCAAAATTCCGAAAGTAAAGGAGCAAACCGCGTTCTTGTATAGTAAATTTCATGAAAGACTAGATGACCATCCAAACCAATTAGCCCGTGAACTAACTACAAGGAACTTCCCAACTGTGCGACGTCTAAAGCGAAAATAAAGTGGAGACCTCTTGGTTTGAATAACGGACAATAATGCCTGCAGTTATAATCGGAGAAAGTACCACTGGGTACCTCTTCTCCATAAGGTGCAATTCCCCACGGCCATTTAAATATCATATACGGAAATTGTGCAGCTCAATGTAGGTCTACAATACTGTAATAAAAATTAAAGACAAAAAAAACATGAAAATATAAAAGTAGGTCTGTAATAGGTATAATTTTTTTGTCATCAGTCTCTTGATTGGTTTGATGCAGTTCTCCAACTGCTCTATCTTACGCAAGTCGTTTCATGTCTACATTTATCTACAACACCCTATATATTTTGTAATTTTCTTTATATAATCTAACCTTTCCTACCCCTACAATTCACTCCCTCAATATTACCCTCCAGTTTTGATAGAGCAATACCTGGAAATTATTATATTATGGAATTATAATTATACTATTACATTATAAAGACAGGTACAATAGACCTCGTTCAAAAAACAGAAATACGAAAACGCTGAAAACATAATTCATGTAACGAGAAAAAGGAGATATATATTTTTCCAACATGTGGCAAGAATGATCTGTAGTAGATTGACAACACGAATTTTCGATACAACCATAAATCTCAAACCCAGCATGATTTACAGTTATATTGAATGACCTTAAGGGGAGATTGCACGATGGTTTTAACTAAATATTTCGATTTTTGGTTTTTTATATTTTTCAATAGTTTAGGCCTAGATCTACCAGAAAAACATTAAATTACGTCAAAAAATTTTTTTTTGAAAAACCAAGTTTTTATCAGGGTTACCCAGAAAAATTATCATGTTACAAAGAACGAAGATTTTACAAAATTTTATACTGCTCGTTTTAGTGCAAAGGAAATTTCAGTTTTTTAAAATATCTGCATCACTATTTTTAATATTCTCAGCTGTTGGTTCAGCTTCTAACGAACTGTTGATGGGTAATTTATCCTACTTGTTTGTAGATATACATTTTGTTTTTCATTTGTGCCTTCTTGTTTTTTGCCTTTCCCCGTCAATTTACATTTTCGACACTTAAGTACATTTTTACCAGATACCAATAAAACTATCAGGTTGAAATTTGCACCAGTTAATTATCTTGTATATCCACATACACCGACATTTTTATGACTTCCTCAGGTGCTCCAAAAATTAGTAGACTAATACGCAAAAAACGTAGAAAAAATTTGTAACAATGTTGTGTTATTCGTCATTTTTTTTAAAAATGTTATGTTCCAAAAGATTAAATTGAAAAAATGTCAGTAGCTAGAAAAACCCGAAAACTATAAGTGTGTTAAGTTTCATTTTCCTATCTTTTACCAATGCTATGAAAAATGTACCTAAAAAGAGCAAATTTAAAATTGGCGGGATACAAAGTACAGTCTCCCCTTAAACATGCAAAAATCGAAGACAAAAAGTCAGAAGACCTACAGAATAGGGATATTTTTAGATAAAAAAGACAGCGAGTGATCTTCGGGGGAGATAATGAAAAGAAGAGATAAGAACACCACAACATTGAACAACTTAAGAAGGAAAGATCTGAAAAAATAAAAAGATTGTGGGAGAAAAGGAAACGTGGACAAAACATGAAGTAATTAAAATATTGATTTGGCGTCAATTACTGATTTCTGTACTTTAAGTCGAACATATGTTGATTTTCTGCGTCATTCAATCATTATTACAATTAGATTATATTTTTAATTTAACATTGTTTACTCATGACTAAACATAAGTTACGTCTTATCATTCATTAATTACATTGGCAAGAGAAAATCTGGTGAGTATTTGATGGTGTCTAAGAGAGGATTTTATTGATTTTTATGGTGTCTTGTTTTATAATTTTAAAATAGATCTGTCGTAAAGAAATTTTTTTTTTATTCACACACATAATTTCCAAGTTACAAATTTTACAATGGTTTTTGAAACAATAAAATAAGTTAGTTACTTATCCACACACAATACATTTTCTAATTAAACTAATTTTATAACAATAATTAACCAAACTTACAGCAACATTATCATAACACTATAATATTATATGTTATTATAACACTAACTGGGAAAAAATGTGGTTAGGTACCTCATTGAAAATCGTGTTGAGGCACCAAATTGACAGAAAACAAGGAACTGTCTATTTAAAACAAACAATTATTGTGATTGCCGGTTCTATCTGATTTCTATTTATGGAGTTAGGCGTCTTGAATTTGATGAGGTAGACCCAGTAATGTGTGTTCATCACCTTTCCTAGTAGCTTACCCAACCGGTAGGCTTATTACTTAACTTCAAAATATATTTCCCACTAGCTGATTGAATGAATTACTCCTAACGCGTTACACAATTAATATTGTTGTTATTTCATTTAATAATTGAAAAATTAAACCAATTACTTTTCCCCTTGTATAAGGCCAATTTTAAAACTATTGAGGGATTTTAAACGTTTTTGAAAGCTCGTTTTGCAGCCCAGTTCTCAGCATTCTCTCACTGTAGGCCTTTCTCCTTTCTTCTGTCCACCCCGTGTTCTGTGTCTACTCTTCATGGAAGCGCTTAAAGTCCGTAAATATTTATCTGAATTTGGTTCAGTTCGTTAAGTTTTCTCAATTTTTTCAATACTCTTGCTGACTTTTTTTAAACCATTTATTAGACACCTTAGGTCTGCCTATTTTTTAGTGTCTTAAAAATTTGTTTTGTCAACCAGTTGTCATTCATTCGATATAGGTGTCCGCAAAATTTAAGTCTTCATTTTTTAATCGTTTCCATTAATCGTTAGTTTTCCTTGTACAGATATTCTCGACCTCGTAACCTATATTGTCCGTCGTCTGTCTTCGGAAGTATTTTCTTGTGGAGGATCTTTCTTTCAAATTTCTCTGAACCATTTATTCTTCTTCTTTTTCAGGTGCCTATCCGTTCCGAATGTTGGCGACTTTCATAGCAATGCTCACTTTGTTCGTTGCGAAAAAGCTCTTCTGAGCTCTTTCCAAATCAAGTTCTCAGATTTAAAAGTTACGAAATCCTTCTTCTGGCAGGTCCTCGTTTTCCATATTTTTTTTACCTACAGAAAGGTTTGTAGTAACGAATATCATGATTCATTTCGTATGATATGTTCAAAATATTGGAGGTTCCTACACTTGATAATGGAAATGAAATGACTTTTGCATCTTTCTTCATTCCCCTGAAAACCGCTATAGCCTATTTGGCATTCGAGCAGTCCATGGCACCCTCAACATTTGTTTGTACAGCCACATCTTAAATGCCTCCAGTTGCCTTGTAATCGCTTTAAAAATGTCCAGGACTCTACACCGGATAGGAGCTCAAAAAATACATAAAAACTGAAATGCCTCATTTTTTTTGAACCAATCACTTATAAAATTAATATCCCAAAATTTTAACGCAATCAAAATGCGATGATTAAGAAATATATTTAATTGAATTTTTATTATTTCTTAATTAATAGTTAACGAAAAGAAGAGAGTAACTTATGCGCGCATCCCCTATATATATGAAAAAGGGGATGAAATATTGAAGATTAGGCTCATAAGAGATTGTGTGAGAGGGATTGAGTGATTATGAAAGCCCGAAAAGAGGGAGAGAAGTCGAATAATAAGTGGAGTGCAAACATCAATAAATGTGCTTCTCTATACAGAGCTAAAAGATAAGAACTGAATCCCTTAGGTCAATTTTTCTTTCTTCTAATTATTTTTCTTATTACATTGTTTACAGATGTATATAACTTCTGTAAGTATTATATGTTGCTGGATTACATAGGTATAAGAAAAATATTAATACTTATTTCTAACTTGAATTTTATCTGGAGAAAAATATTAGATAACATTTTTTGATAATTTATTAAAAGTAGTATGTCTAAAAAATCGAAATACTGTAAAGTTGCAGGGCAACTGACTCACTCACTTATTCATTGACTGACATAAATTCTAACCCATAAAGAAGCCTTGGACAGCAAAACAACTAAGGAACTATTTTCTTTGTATCAGCTGAAAGTTTCCAAAAAAATATCAATTTTTGGTGTCACCGTTGCCCCCTTTGATTAGGTACTGTATTCCCGGCTATCAACGCTTCCAACTTAGAGACAGAGGAAAGCCGCCAATAGTTCCGACAGGGGCGGTAGGCCTGAGTCGGCAATGCAGAGGGCTTGTAACCGCCCCCACCACTGCGCACTGGAGACTATATAAAGAGCGTTCCACTGAGCCCGAAGTGATTCCAATCCACTCAACAGCTTCTACGAAACATCCACCATCGGCACACGGCTACGGGACTCCGACGAAGACTCATCGACGACCTTGCAAGAGAGAAGATGATGCTTCTGCTAGTCGATCCGACACTGTAAGCCGTCGACCGGGATCGTCATCGCCTGCTGCCGCGACCGATGCCCACAGCAGTCCCTCGACCGAGCCTTGCGCCCACCGGATTCCGACGAAGCAGCCATCGACGCACTACTGCGAGGGAAGAAAATGATGTCTCCGCAGAACTACGGCACGCCGTATCGCCCACCTCCTCGGCCGCCTCGACGACTACGACCGACTCTTCCCACCCAGACAAACACCACTTTAACAGCCCTTTTCAGGGCACCAAACATTTAAGGTTTCCTCGCGCCGCATAATGTCGCCATCCGGTGTCATTGGGTACGGTCCAAAAGTGCCTGGCAATTCCACAAAATATGAGTTATTCAATAACAATGGACAACGGGTTATTCATAATATTTCCATCTTTATTCAGTAACATGTGTCTATGTTATGATTTATGTACTAATGAAATACTACATAGGATCACTGTACATATACGAATACAAAAATTTTCCCACCCCTTTCTTGAAGGTTCGGACGTCTGACCAGACTTTAGCAAGATAAATCGAGGACCTACTGTAAACATAAACGTAAAACAGAAAAACTGATATACCGAATTGTAAATTTGTGTAATACGAAATAATGTAATTAGCCTAAATGAACATAAATTATTGTAGGCCTAACTAAAATGAAAAGTATAAAACAATAAAAATAAGAAAGACAAAAGATTTTTATTGAATAGGTGTAATAGGCTTGGGCGGGAAGTGGAATCCTTTTTAACAGACATTTGAATGGCTGTAAAAATGGAGGTAACAGTTTTATAAGAATTCATTAGCGTTTTAGGTATTTACGACATGAGTGTTAGAGTGTGTTTGTATTGTTTGTTTCTGAATGGTAAAACGGAACGGAAAAGTGAAAGAGTTTAAAGGGGGGGAGTTGTGGGAAGGGGGATAAAAGGATAAAGGTGCGAGGGGGGTTCAGAAGAGCAGGCGCCAGTTCGGTTCTCGAGACAATCCCATGTACAACCTTTTAATTAACGCTGTAACGTTTTATTGGGCAGTATCAAGTCTGCCCTGCATACTCAAACTAAAATCAGCCTTTGTTGACGCCGGCCGGCAAGTCGACGGGTTTGAAAAATAAAAAAAAAACAACAAATACTTGCTTATTCGGGGATTAATCTGGTGCCGGTGACATCTCGACCGCTTCTATTTCTTCCCCACGCCTTATTATTTTATTGTAACCGTATTTTTTTTTATCGATTTCACTTTTTTGTTTTTGTTAGATAAAACTGATGTTTGTATAGCCTATCTAGAGAGATATATATCTTTGCCATTGCCAACCTGATTCTCCTCATTTTTCTTTAGAAACCAAAAACATGATGCAGATAATGAGTCGTGAGTTCATTCTTAATGTAGTCCAGCGGTCGGTTCCTTTTTTTAAGATTCAATCTTTCTGTTAACGCCTTGTCGAATCTTAGTTACGCTTCATTCATCTTTCTCCTTTAATTATAGTTTATAAAATAATCATTAAAAGAATATAAAAAAATAACTGTCTTCCTTAAAAGGAAAAAAAATATCAATAACTCGACGATTTCTGGATTAATTCAATTATGTCAGAATCTGTAAAATAATATTTTAAAAATAATTAATTTGAAGAAAATATTTTATTGTTTTCCAGGTTTTCATTGTATGCTCTTATTTTTCTAGGTATGATTTTAATATTAGTCTGCAGTTCCTTAGGTAATCAGTCGGAAGGCTGGTTTGAACCCCTAGACTAGAGGTTTTATTAACTAAAACGGGAAGTGAGTTGGTTTACCATGCCTTCCACACCAAGTGGAAAAGTATCCTTATTAGAATGTCAGGCCCTCTAGAAAGCTACTTTCCATCCTGAAAATAACACCTTCACTTCATTCACCACAGAGTCTAACTGCATAATGATGAAATTCATTAATCTCAGAGATGATAACTCTGACTAATGCCTTTTAAAATCTCTACTTCTTCTATTGTTAAATGGTTTAATCATGTAATTGGCTGACCGTGTGATAAGAAACATAATTACTTTTTGTAGCCCTGGAACTAGCAGATCGAGTGCAAATAATTAATTTAACGCTCTACCTGCCTGTTATTGGCATTTATAGATAATATTAATAGTCTATCCAAATATTGTATTTTGAAACATTTCTGAGTTTACTTTTCAGAAAATTTTGTTTTCCTGCCTTGTTACTCTTTTAATGGACTTATGCAGGCCTAGGATACTAAATACCTAAATTATTTAAGATTCCTGTTTTTTTGTATTTTTTAACATTTTTATCCTAAAATCGCTACCGACTGGGGATTTAATGATAGGTATCGATTGGTTTTACAATTAGATTTAAAAACCAAAGTTCTGTTGGATGGGTAAAATAATGAATAATAGATTTCAAGCCTACCATTGGTTGACCAAAAGGTGTGAATTGTAATTCGTTAAAAATATAAACCAATTACCTCGCTAATTGGTTATACAAATATTATGAGATGACCATCCGTTTAATGCCCTTGTGAATAAACATCCTATGTCAATCTTTATTTAATACTTGTAACGTCTGTTTACAAACAAATGTAGCCTAACATAAAAACAACTCAAACGGTGAACTTATTTTTTATTTAGTCTTCTCTCTTAAAAAAAAGTGTTAAATTAAACTCGCTTCAAAGGTTACCTGCAACAGAGGGAAATCTGGTTATATAAAGGTAAACTAAGGTAAATGAATTTTAGTTTAAACTTCAGTTGTTTTTGTTTTATATCACAAACTGATTAGGAAACTATTACCTGTATAAAATTGTTGTTGTTGTTTATGTCATCAGCCAAAAGGCTGGTTTGAACCCGTAGAGGTTTTACTTAGTAAAACGAGGATTGTGGTGGTTTACCTTGCCTTCCTCACGAAGTGGAAAAGTAAGCTTATCAGCATGCCGGGCCCTCTGAAAAGCACATATTTTCCACTCTGCAAATGACACCTTCACTTTATTCACCACAGGGTCTGGCTGTAAAATGAAATTCATTAATTTCAGAGTAGATAACTCTAATAAGTGCCTTTTACACCTCTACCTCTTCTGTTCTTAAATGATTCAGTCATTTAATTGGCTGATCATGTGATAAGAAACAGAACTATTTATTTTAGCCCTGCAACGAACAGATTGAGTGTAAATTTGACACTCCACCTGTCTGTTATGGGCAGATAAAATTGTTGTGAAAATTAATATAGTCTAATGTACTACCTTTTGGATTTCAAAAATATCAAACTTTACCGGGTGAAAAATTGTTTCTGAGGCAATGAAAAGAATTAAAATTAAATATCCATGGTTATTACATTGATGTAAAATTATCTGGAGAATCTGGAACTTTTAGTCGGCAGGCACTTTAAATACACTTTACGGTCCTTAAAATCTAAAATATAAAAATTAAGAATTTTTGAAGGTAGCACAATGCAAACATTTTTTACAAGAGCAGAGGTTTTAACGACTAAGAGGATGTAAAATGTAAATTTCTGTTGCATGGGGTTGGGAGTGAGCTAGAACGATTTAAAATTTTATTTGCAAGTGTTGTTATAGGGGCCTATGGCCTTGAAAAATTTCACCGTGAGGTCAGTGGTCACCAACTGGCGGATCGTGGTTCGGGTCCTGACCGCCGGCTCATTTTTTGCGGATCGAAAGCTCTAGAGAATATTTTTTTTTTGTATACAGATATTATTTTTGTTCGTGATGTTATGTTTTTACGTTTAGGTTGTGTACATCCCTAGAGAAACTGACAACATCACATAAATGTTGATGTCAACATGACATAAAGTTACCTAAGTTTCAAGAGAGTTGTTGCTCATTGGACAAATTTTGGCGCTATCAGGTAGGTAGGTATTTGTAGGCTTGCCTGCAGTAATTTTAAACTATTGTTACAATTTATTGCTCAGACCTGTACGAAATCAACAACAAGGACTAAGATTTAACATAATTCCCGTACATAAATTATTACAGTTAGCAAAGGCGGCCTAAAGTAAAATTTTGGCCGCATTGTGGCAGTCTCGTCAAAAGTTTAAAAGGACAAATCAAATTTAGTTAATGACAACTGTTATAGGGATTAGAGTCAAATAACTACTTGTAAATTTTCAGGTTTTTCATCGCTTATATTCCGAGAGAAACAATTTCTTATAAGGGTAGTTTTTAGCCCTTTAAGGGAGCAGAGGTTAGTATCTCAAAACTGCCGTGGTTACCTCATCTTTTAACCGGAGCCACCATATTATCGGGTAATGTTGAAAATCCGTGGCAGGGGAGCAATTTACCCTTTTTAACACGCCCTTTGTAGGACTATCACGGTTTACGGATAGGAGTACCAGAATAGTACACGCATAACAATGTGCATTTCATCAATAATACTCATATTTAAAGGGATTGACAGTTGCATTAAAACCAGAAATGACGATTCAGTTTTGGTAATGTCAATCCCATGATAGACTGTTTGAACGTTGCATTAATGTATTCAAATCTGTCCCATAAATAGATTAACTTAGCATAGTGTTTCCAAAATGTTTAGTAACTGTCCTAATTAAATAATTCTCATATCTCTCATTTTACAATCTATTTTTAGATAATTTTGAGCTTTTATTTTTGACAATTTTTAAAATAACTTTCATCTATCATTTCTTTTTTTCCGTCCGTCCGTCCGTCGCATCCAGATGTCAGAAACTACAAGAGATAGCAACAAACGGTTTCCGCATTCGTAATCTTCATAAAAGGACCACAAAAGTGGGCCTGGATTGAGTTTGAAGTTCTTATTCCTACTTTGATTTCTTGGCTTCCAGTTTTGGGCCACTACCGGTTGAAACCGGAACTTAAAACACAATAATTTTTGTATTTACTCTTGAATAGGAATCGAATGACACTATTTTTGTTTCAAAATTCCATCTTTGATTTCTTCATTTCCTGTTTTGAGCCATTTTTGGTCAAAACCGGAACTTAACCCAATAGTTTTTGTATTTACTCTTTAAAAGGAATCGAATGACACTGTTTTTGTTTCCAAATTCCAACTTTGATTTCTTCACTTCCGGTCAAAACGGAACTTCAAATCCAATCCAGGCTCACTAATTTTTGTGTAGATTATGATTTCAAAAATAATTTTGTTAATCTCTTGTAGTTTCTGAAATCCGGGTGTGACGGACGGACGGACATAGAAAAATGATAGATGACGAGTTTAAAAATTGCCACCAACAAAAAAAAAACTGTGACAATTCCGAATGAAACAAGTATACAAATATCTTAGGTTAAAGTTAAACCTAAAATATTTTAAAATGTTGACTTTTAATCTACTGACTTTTTTGACAAGTTCGTAGTTTTGTAACAAATTGAAATGTTATGAATAATTGAAATCCTTTTTAAATTAACTTAACAATACAAACAAAATCAATTCAAAATACACGTTAAAAAATAAACAAGCGATATCTTGTGTAATTTTATCACACGGTGGTACGAAATACAGTTAGGTAGAGAGAGATTTGATGTTCAGTTCATATCTGATTCGAATGATAAAATAGAATTGATGTATATGTTACTCTATAACCTATCATACACAAATTAAACAGAAATGATTTATTGGTGTTGGATAATCTATCTAACTACCTATTCGAACACTGTATGATACTATCCACGTATTCTGAATACATGATGAAACTATAAAGCACAAAATTCTATTGATTCATCTCAGAACCATATCACTCAATCAAAATGTTCATTTACACTTTTACAGAATTAATAATAATAACGATATATAAAATAAAAATGAACATTGCGTTCAATAAAACTAAATTAACGTAATTTATCAATTGATTTGTTATTTTTTACCGTTGTTTTTTACTATCTCTTGCCCAATATAGATTTATAAGGGTAAGTTATTATATATTTTCATGGAAATTTTTCAAAATACGAGCTTTAATCAGAAATATGCTACACTTTTTCATACCCTCTGAATCCCCCAAAAAACATGTTTTTACCGATGATCGGTCAGTGTGTTTTGTGTGAACAAAATATCTCAAAAACAGAATATGGTACAAAGTTGAAACCTAAGACTTAAGTTAGAAGACCCAAAACAAATACTTTCATCAATCGGTCAACCGGAAGTAGTAGTTTATTCGTGCAATCTTTCAATTTTTTGAAATGTTCTCAAAAACGCCTCCGACTTTTTTAAAAATGGGGATATCGCTTCATTTACTACATTTTTGTACGCTCAAGATAAACATTTTACTTTAACATTGCGGAAGTTTAAGGTGCATTTGAGGCCAAAAACATAAAATCAAAGTTGTGGAAAAACAAAAATCTGCAGTGTTATTACAATCATTAGTTATTTATTTGATTGTATATTGCAATATATTTTGTTAGTTAAGTTTAGTTTAGTTTAAGCCACGTTTTTAAAACATTTTTTTAAATCAATTAGTCTATTGGTAAGTTAAGAAGTTTATTCGAATTACTAGTAGGCCTATGTAGATATTAATGTAAGTAGTAAATTTGTTGTATTTTTTTACATTTTATTTAAAGTCGCATCAACAGCTCGGTCATTAGCAACTACGGTGGGTTTTAACTTCTGAAAATTTTCAGACCTTAACCGAGAATCTAACCCTGGACGTCCGTGTTTTAGGCTATTGCACTACCACTACGCTGCGGAGGCGGCTTGTTCTTAATTTAGAAAAGTACATTATTTTTAAGGTGAAGCAGGCGTAGGGTGTTAAGTCTGGTCGGTGCTATTGAGGGTCGGAGGTATGGGATTGAAGGCTGGACTTCGAATACTTCGAATACCGTGGACGAACAGGGTCACAAATATGGAGGTCCTCAGAAGAATGGAAAAAGAGCTGGAAATCCTGCAGAGCATAAAGATAAGAAAACTGATATACTTTGGACACATCATGAGGGGGCCTACATACGAGATTCTGCATCTCATAATTCAAGGGAAACTCGTTGGTAAACGCTCGGTGGGACGCAGACGAATATCCTGGTTAAGAAACCTGAGAGAAGCGTTTAACTACTCGTCGCATCCTTTTCAGAGAAGCCGTAGACAAGGTACGACTAACCATGATGATAGCCAACCTTCGTAATGGAGAAGGCACCAGTAGGAGAAGAAGGCTGGACTTCGAAGGTGGCTACTATGAACAACGTAGAAGCCTTCAAAACGCAGAATTATCGCAGAATATTTAAAGTATTGTGGACAGTTATCGATATAGTAATAGAAGGAAGAAGTTTTAGGGCTGGCGGGAAGAGACAGAGAATTGTTGACCCAAATCAAACGCAGGAAACCGCATATCTAGGACACATAATGCGTAACCCAAAATATCAACTTCTACAGCTGATAATAGAAAGAAGAAATCGTCGTGGTTTCGTACTGTCAAGCAGTGAACGGGACTGAAAACTGTGGGGAGACCTTAAACACAGAGTAAGGACAGAGAGAAGGTAATGGAAGTGATCACTAACATCTGCTAGTTGATAAGCATTGGAAGAAAAAGACAGTTTATTATTTATGTAAAAACCAGATCCCGAACGAACCTGGAATAAACATTTTAATATACCAGCCTTCTTCGTCCTATGCAAACTTTTTTTGTTTTGTTTAACGTCCAACTGTTCTGCAATTACTGCTAATGCAGACGGTGAAGGATGAAATGATCTTTTGTAACTTACGAAAATATGCCGTGACTGAATGGGATTCGAACCCAAGACCGCATGATGAGAGGCCAGCACGTTACCAACTACGCCAATGCGGCTGGCGTCCTATGCAGACTTACGGAATAACAACTAGGCTATTCGATGAAAAACTTTTGAACTCGTCTAATACGACTATAAAACATCAATTTCTATTTTTTGTTTTTGTTCAATTATTTAAAAAGCTAACAACGTAGTAAACAATAGGTTCGGGTAATACAAAGAAAAACGTACTCGGTTTCTTTATTACAGACACTAATTACCAGCCTAATTTAAAATAAAAAACGATCACTAAAATTTAAACAAGTTGTAAAATCTTATATTTAACCGTTGTTATAAAATACGGGTTATTTTCTATTTAAGATAACACATTATTATTTTGTAAATAACAAAATATTTCACGAAAAATATTTGAAATATAAAATTCTTAACATCTCCTTTCTATAATGAAAAAATATTTTATTTCTACAAAATAATCTGCAGACAAAAATTACGGTATCTTCAAACAACATAATGCAAGATATACTTTTAAATTACTACAAACCCAACATAAACAATAAACATTACATAAAACTAATTAACTTTAATTAACATTATTGTTAAACGTTTATCTAAAACAATAAAAAATGTAAAACATTAATTTATTTTTTTTATTACCAAAAATAATTGCTTACAAACATTTATATTCTAACGAAAGTAATTGGACATTGTTTTTGTAATTGTAATAAAATAATTACAGTAATTTAATTATTTTTTATTACATATTTAATTGCTTTCTAATTCTATTATTAATTGTAATTTTTGTTAACCTACCCATGTTTTCTTTGTAATGAGAAATAATCTGAAGTAAAAGAAGTACGAAAAATATTAAAAGCAATAAGAAATTGTTAAAGCATGAACATTGAATGAAATAAATAAAGTTTAGAACAATTTTCTTGTATTATATTTTTAATTAGTAATATGTTGTGTATTAAAAAAGTACTTTCAACCAGAAGACTCCCGAGGAGGTATAGGGCAAGTCAAGTCAAAAAACTTTCATCATGTGGTCTTGGGTTCGAATCCCATTCAGGCACGGCATATTTTCATACGTTACAAAAAAATCATTTTATCCTTCACCGTCTGCATTAGCAGTAATTGCAGAATAGTCAGACGTTAAAAAAAAAGTCAAGAAATGATAAGTTAAGAAGTACGTACACCTGAAAATATTTTTTTTGTAATCTTTAATAACTTTATTTGCAACTATGTACTAAAATACACTGCCCTTGGCAGACAGGTGGATTGTCAAATTATTTATACTCAATCTGTTAAATGCAGGGCTAAAACAAATAGTTCTTTCTTATCACATGGTCAGCCAATTAAATGACTGAATCATTTAAGAACAGAAGAGATAGAGGTGTAAAAAACACTAATCAGAGTTATCTGCTCTGAAAGTAATGAATTTCATTATACATCCAGATCCCGTGGTGAATGAAGTGAAAGTATCATTTGCAGGGTGGAAAATATGTGATTTTCAGAGGGCCCGGCAAGCTGATAAGCGTACTTTTCCATTGAGTGAGGAAGGCAATGGTAAACCACCTCACTCCTCGTTTTACTAAGTAAAACCTCTAGAGGTTCAAACCAGCCTTTCGGCTGATGACCTTAACTACATACTAAAATACAACGAGCAAATTCGATAAAAGTAAAGAAAGGATGACAAGAAAATAAATGAAAAAGAACAGTGATACCAATTATTGGTATATGTTCTATGAGATAATTTTCAAAATCCATAAATGATAAATAACAACATTACAAGAAATGAAGAAAAAAATATAAATTAAAAAAAAATCACTTTATAGAAGATCTCGGGCCCATTAACGTTTCAACCTGCGTTGCGGATTCCCTGGTAGTGAGGCATTTGATAGTTTGGTGATCAATTCGTTGGGGTGATCATGCATTTTCTGTGAAAATACTGTAGCTGGACTTAACTACTTCACTTACAAATGGAATTTTAAGGCCATCATGTAGAATTTTTTTGTTAACATAAAAAAGTGCGCGGGTAATAATAATAAGTAATAATAAAAGTATGCAGGTGTAATAATTACACGTAGAAATTTTGATTGAAATGTTTGTAATTTTTGTAGGTTACTCGGTTTAGCTGTGCCATAAATTTGTAGCCCATAGTGAAAATAAAAAGATTATATATTTCAACCACATCTACTACTATAAGGCTACAATTAGGGTTCTAGACAATAAGAATTTATCTTCCAATATTTACACAATAGTACAGAAGAGGCTTTCTTAGCATTCTCTTCAATGTTTATTTATTTTGAGTTATTTATCTTTTTTGGTGGCAATTTTTAAATTTTCCTTTGTCCGTCCGTTCGTCACACCCAGTTGTCAGAAATTAAAAGAGGTAGCTACAAACAAATTACGGATTCGTAGCCTAATCTACGCAAAAAGTTAATGGGTCTAGATTGGGTTTAAAGTTCTGGTTTTGACCAGAAGTGGCCCAAAACCGGAAGTCAAGAAATCAAAGACGGAATTTAGAAACAAAAATAGTGTTATTATATTCCTCGTAAGGAGTAAATACAGAAATTATTGAAGTTTGGGTTTCGACCGGAAGTTGGAATTTAGAAACAAAAATTTTGTCACTCGATTCCTGTTAAAGGTAGATGCAGAAGTCACTAATGCTTTTTTCCGTAGGTTAAAAGTAAACCTTTTAAAAAATTTCCACCAGCCATGAGATATGTCGACTCATGAAAGGGATTTTTATTTTTATAGCATAATTTTTTTTGTATTCAACTTTATTTTTATATACAACCGTACATTTTTTTTAAAGCACTGTCACCGGATGGTGACGTTAATTTTGGTGGCCATGAAAAGGGCCGTTTCAGCGGTGGTCGTCTTGATGGGAAGCGTCAGTCTTAGTCGTTGTGGCGGTCGAGGCGCTGGGCGACAAGGCGTGTAGTCGTCCAGGGGAGATATCATCTTCCCTCGCAATAGTGCATCGATGGCTGCTTCGCCGGGTCCGGTGGGCGTAAGGCTAGGTCGAGGGACCGCTTTGGGCATTGTTAGAGTTAGCGGGCGATGACGGTCCGCTCGACGGCTTACGGCGACGGGTCGGCGAGCGGAAGCATCATCTTCTCTCTTGGGGGGTCGTCGATTAGTCTCCGCTGGAGTCCGGTAGCCGTGTGCCGTGGTGGACGTCTTGTCTGTTGTCTGGACCGAAATTGAATCTCTCTGTTGAGTGTAGCGCTCTTTATATAGTTGCCGAGAGCGCTGTGGTAGAGGGTGGTTATTCACTCGGCCTTGGCAACAAAGCCCTCTGTCGGTACGCAGCCGAAAGGTTTTTCGGTACGCCACCAAAGGGCCTACCGCGTCGACAAAGGCTGGGAGAAGTATTGAAGGCCGGGAACATAGTGAATGATTAATTAGAAGGGGTGGCGGCGACAGCACAACTAGTTAATGAGATAAAATGAATGAGGAATGGCGGGAATGTGACGTGAATCGATCCAGTGACCGATTTCGGCGTGAAATTTTGCAAGGAATGTGGTGCCAATATTTTTCTATGATAATGATTTATAAACTATGATGGATGATTTTTTTTTATAAAATGACACAGGCATGACAAGTTAAATTTATTTTTTTTATGGTGGTCGGAGGAGATTCCTATTCCACCTTCAATTCAGTCGTCTGTTAACAGGGAGATCGTTAGTTGAAAGAGATTGGACATTTGGATTTATGTAGTCAATTGTCTTTGTGTATAATGAGTTGTATGTTGCGTTTACAATGTCTCGAACCGTTGGTATTTTCAGGTCTTTGTGAAGGGTATGATTGGTTACGTAAAAAGGTGCGTTTGTCATTGCTCTGACTGCTTTTGACTGGTGTCTTTGAAGAATATTCAGAGTTGTTTTGTGACAGGCTCCAAAAATTGGACCACCATATAGCCAAATTGGCCGTACTAGTGATTTATAGAGGATGACTTTTAAGTGTAGAGGTAGCGAGGACTTGCGACCTAAGACGCCATACAACATACGAAACCGTGAGTCTGATATTGCTCTGATGTGTGCAACGTGTGGTTTCCACGTGAGACGTCTGTCAAGTATTAAACCAAGGTACCTAACTTTGTCTGTAACTGTAAGCCTCATAAAATTATTTAGAAATAAATTCTTGTACACTGTAAAAAGTTTCAAGTAATTTTTCAATTTTTTTTAAACCAATGCACATTAATCACGACGATTTAAAAATTTAGGTTATTTATTGATGTATTTTCTCCGCAATGATGTAATATGAAATCAACGTACAGACAACTAATTCATAGCGTTAACAACTCCGGTTTAATACTGTAGGCTATTAATTACGATTAATTATGATCTAAAATTTGATAATAGTCTAGCTCTTTAAATAACAGTGAATCAATTTTTCAAAATCAAACTATTTTTAAATGAAAATAATCTGGTGTACAACCCTTACACGATTTTCTCTTACAAAATATGTACATTATGAAAAATATAAGTTTGATGTTTAATCATTAGTAAATAATGTAAAATGAAAAACAACCTAATTTTGATCATGAGTGAAAGACGCAAAACGAAAATCAACCTCTATTAGACTTTAAAATAAGGAAAATCAGTAATTGACTAAAGTAGGCTCTGTAGAAAAAATATGCTAAAAATAAGGGTTGTAGGTTTTTTAATTTTTTATAAGTTTTGACTATATACTTTTGTCTAAAATGCATAGCCCAGACCTCCTAAGGGCACAATCTTCAAAAATCCCTTTTTTACCGATTTTTATACGCAAAATACGGAAAAATAGGCAAGGAAAATAAAGCAGAATAGGATTAAAAATACGGAAAGTCAGTAACTGCCTCTAAACTAGGATCTGCAGAGAAAAATGATTACTAAAATAAAAGTTGTAGGTTTATTAATTTTCTATTATGTAACTTTGATTAAAAACACGTTTTTTGTCGTAAAATGCAAGCCTAGTAAAAGTCGAAATCTGAAAAATCCCATTTTTACCGATTTTGACAAGCATAATAGGCCTACAGAAAATCACAAACTGACGCTAAACTAAGCGTTGTTGTTTAGGTCAACAGCCGAAAGGCTGATTCGAACGTTTAGAGGTTTTACTAAGTAAAAATGAGGAGTGAGTTGATTTACTATTGCCTTCCTCACCGAGAGGAAAAGTATGCTTATCAGCAAGCCAGGCCCTCCGAAAAGCACCCACTTGCCACCCTGCAAATGACACCTTCACTTTATTCACAAAAGGGTCTGGCTGTATAATAAAATTCATTACTCTCAGAGGAGATAACTGTGACTAGTGCCTTTTACACCTCTACTTCTGTTCTTAAATAGTGCAGTCGTATCGGCTGACTACGTGATAAGAAACAAAACAATTTTTTGTAGCCCTGGAACCAGCAGATAGATTAATTTAATACTCCACCTGCCCGTTATCGGTAGAAAAAACTAAGCGTTATAGAAAAAAATATTTGGAATAAGTTGTAGTTTTTTTTTCAAATACTTTTCTAAGCTACGTAAATAGTGTAAATGCGTGCGTGTGGTAACAAGTGTTTATAGATAGGTAGTCGTTTGGGCATACAAATATCTGGGAACCTGGGTTGATGACAAGAATGACCAAAGCAAAGAAATTAAAGTAAGAATTGAAACTGCAAGGCAAGCATTCATAAAATTGAAGACAATGCTAATAAACAAAGACCTTCACATGCCTCTCAGATTGAGGGCTCTAAGATGTTATATATTTTCCATCGTACTATATGGAATGGAAGCTTGGACATTGAAGAAACAACACATAAAGAAGATAGAAGCGTTCGAAATGTGGTGTTACAGGAGAATGTTGAAAATTCAGTGGGTCCAAAAGGTTACCAATGTTGAGGTGCTACGACGTTTAAATAAGGAGTTGGAAGTTATGAAGAGTATAAAAACAAGAAAACTAGAATATTTGGATCACATAACCAGAGGAGAAAAAAAATATGAGTTGCTGAGAATTATTATGCAGGGAAGGATCCGAGGAAGAAGAGGCGTAGGAAGAAGACGCATCTCCTGGCTGAGGAATCTTAGAGAATGGTTCAACTGTAGTTCATTGCAACTATTCAGAGCAGCAGCCAGCAAAGTGACCATAGCCATTATGATATCCAACCTCCGATAGGAGATGGAACTTTAAGAAGAAGAAGTCGTTTGGGTTCATAAGAACAATAATCCAAGTCGGCTAACAATTTAGTCAACTTTGTTTACACTTAAGTTTTGTAATTGATTAAATTTTTATAATCAAATAGTAGGCCTACCTATTTGTTAGTAGAATTAGGCTAAGTTTAATTATTAATTTCGTGAACAAATTATTGTAACTTAATAAGTTTTTATAAGTCTGTTTATTATTTAATAATCCCAGATCCCGAACAAACTAGGCTTAGGTGTAACATGCATTATCGTTGGTGTCCGAGAGCTTCAACGACCGTGAAAAAATGGGTTGAAGGATGAGAAATCGTAATAGACCAAACAAGCCCATTACTTGACGTAGATATTAGGTGTTGCATAATCTAAAACTGTAGGCTGTGCCAATGTTCGTATCGTCACACGGAACATGAAGTTGATACAATTTAAAGCCCTGAAATCAAATTTTAGTTACATCAATTTATGTACAGCACATAAGTTAACTAGGACTGTAATGCACGTTTTAAGTTCAATAATTCAGGCTAACAGATTAGGAAATTATGTTAATTAATTCTGATACAACAAATTATTAAGTTAACTGAATGAGAAAGAATTGATAAGTTAAATACTGTAATACCACGTCAAATTTATTCGTTTTATTGTCATTTTTAATTACGCCTCATGTTGTCGTTTGTTTTGTATTGTAGTTTGTATTGAATATTGTTCTGTAGTTACAGTTATATCAATGCACGATCATATAAATCATGTATTACTTTAGTAACTTCACAAGGTGTTCAAAAAATAATTCCTTATTTTCGGAATTTCTAATTTAGAGAAATTCATTTGATCAATGAGGAACTCATTGATTTAAAGAAAGCCTTTGACAATCTGGACTGGAGTAAAATATTTAAAATCTTAAAAAGATTAGGAATTAAATACAAAGAAAGGAAAGTTACCTGAAGTCTGTATAAGAATCAAACGGCTGTTTTGAGAATTGAGGGGTGCAAAAAAGAAGCTGCTGTAAGAAAATATGAACGATAAGGTTGTTCATTGTCACCACTACTTTTCAAAGTGTATATAGAAGAGGCTATAAGTGAAATGAGGAAACATTTGACGCGAGAATAAAATTTCATTGAGAAACAATAAAACTGCTAAGATTCGCCAATGATAATGTAGTGTTAGCCAAGACAAAGAAAGAACTAGAGGATATCTTAAATGTAATGGATGAGATCATGAGAAAAGATTACTTCATGTAATAAGAACAAAACGAAAGTGTTGTAGAGTAGCAAGAGTGGTTTAGTGGGGATGTAAAATTTAAAAGTTGGAAACGAAAAAATACAGGAATTTGGGGAATTCTGCTATTTAGGGAGTAAAATGACAAAGGAGAGTAAAACCATAAGTGATATCAAAAATGGGATTGCTCATGCTCGAAGGGCCTTTGAAATGAAAAACAGCTTACTGACTACAAAAATTGATTTACAGATTAGTAAAAATTTCTTAAAACAATATGATTGAAGTGTAGCATTATACGGGAGTAAAACGTGGGTTATAGGGGCTGTAGAAAAGAAGAGGATAGAAGCTTTTGAAATGTGGTGTTATGGGTAAAATGATAAAGATTAGGTGGGTGGCCAAATAAGTAATTTAGAGGTTCTTAGACAAGTGAATGAAAAAAGAAGTATATAGGCCCTACATGGAAACATCTTACCAGACGAAGGGATAGACTAATGGGGCATATCTTAAGATATCCAGGTCTATCAATAATGGAGGGTAATATTAAGGGCGTAAATTGTACGGGGAGGCAAAGTTTAGAATATTCAAAGCAAATTATAAAAGATTAGGGTGTTACAGGTATGTAGATATGAAACGACTTGCACAAGATAGAACAGTTTGAAGAACTGCATCAAAGCAGTCCGAAAGCCTGATGACAGAAAAGCTACTCAAAGATTCAGTGCAAAAAAAACTTTATGAGTGTAGATGCAAAAATATATTTTTAATCCGATTATTCTGTTTTATTATCCTACTGCATTTGGTATTTTAATTACTTTATTTTTACTTTCTCTTGCCATATATGAGTATTAGGGAACAAAAGTATTGTTTTCAAGTCGAATTTTCACCGGAAATACACGTTTTCAGGTCAATTGAACCAAAAAAAGTTTTTACCGATTGGTCTATATGCGTGAGGAGAAAATATCTTAAGACTGGAGTATCGTACAAAGTTGAAATTCGGAGCTTAAGTTAGGTACCACAAGAGGATCCGATTTGAACATGTTCATCAAAACCGGTCAACCGAATAAACAATCATGAAATTTTTAAGTTTTTGCAAATTTTTTATAAAACAAACTACTTCTACGATTTTCTTTAAAATCGCCTCATTTATTACATTTTACTGCTCTACATTATAAAGTAAGCGCTTTACCTGCTGAAATTTTAAGGTAGCTATGCTCTCGTGGTAAACCCTTGTTTTATGACAGGCTTGTTTTGTTTTGATTTGAATACTAGACAGAATACGAATTTTGTTAGTAGACAGTGGTTCGTACCAAGAGTAAGACAATCCGGCATGGTTTGGGTAGAATGGAGACTGTGAGGCAGAGGATTGAACCATTTTGGGAGAGGTGGTTCCAACATTTAAGCCGCATGTCAGAGGATCGTTATTCGCTACTGCCCTTAAGATATCGTCCACAAGGAGAACGTTGTCGGTAAGACCACGAAGAAGATTGATAGAAGCTGAAACAGGGAATGTCCCTAATCCGTAAAAGAGTAGGTGGTTGTGGTGGTGATGGTGGTGGTGCAGAAGAAAGAGGAGAAGGAGGAGGAGGAGAAGAAGAAGAAAAAAGAAGGAGGAGGAGGAGCAGGAGGAGGAATATGATGAGGAGGTTGAGGTGGAGGAGGAAGAGGAGGAAGAGGAGCAGGAGGAGGAAGATGATGAGGAGGATGAGGTGGAGAAGGAGGAGGAGGATGAGGAGGAGAAGGAGAAGGAAGAAGTAATGGAGGAGGGGTGGATGAGGATAAGGAGGAGGAGGAAGAGGAAGTGGAGGTGGAGGTGGAGGTGGAGGAGGAGGAGGAGGAGGAGAAGGAGAAGGTGAAGGTAGTGGAGGAGGAGGTGGATGAGGAGAAGGAGGAGGAGGTGGATGAGGAGAAGGAGGTGGATGAGGAGAAGGAGGAAGAGGTGGATGAGCAGAAGGAGGAGGAGAAGGAGGAGGTAGAGGTTGAAGTGGAGGAGGAGAGGACGACGACGACGACGACGAAGAAAATGTAGAAGTCGAAGAAGAAGAAGTAAGTGGTTACCGGTGTACTTTGACCAACTAATCATGCTCTCTCAGGAATTGTCGACCTGAGTTTGTAAGCGAGTACACCTTATTACACGTCATGTATATTATCATCCTTATCTCATTGGGTGATGGGGTTGCTTATTGTTCTGAATTGAACAGATTGCAACATACACACATTAGGGATCAAGAAAAAATTAAATGTTTTATTGTAAAAATACCGTGTTCTTTTCCACAAGGCTATTATACTGTGATAACTATTTAAAAAAATCTAATATGACTATGTACTTGTAAGTAAAACACTACCAAATTATAAGAATACATTTTTATGCCCCCAGTACCAATGTATATTCATATAATTATAAATACAGCAAATTAAATATCAAATCGATACATATCGATGGGTGTACACGATCGATATCATGTTGCTTCAGTGGGGTTACAACTTGAATAAAGAATTACAAGATGGCGTCCAAGTACCTTGGTTTTATTTTCATATATGATACTTGTCAATTGAGTTAAAGTATATTTGAACATAGGTAGGAAAAATAAGGTGGTGGGTGTCTATACCATAAATGTTTGATTTCTATAGGTTACATGTTTACATAACTTATGTAAGAGCACGGACGGACGGACATACACAATTTTTGTTTTATATCATCCATACAAAATATACGGTCAAAGAACTAATACAATATAACAATACTTTACTCTCTTCCTCCCCTATCATTCTCTCGCTCTCTTAAAATATCTCTATCTCTGTCAGATTTATATGAACAAATATAATCCTATTTAAATGAAAAATTAAAATGTATCATTGTTTTTTATGTTCATACATAGATTTTATACTTGTCGCCTATTATTTTATTTTAAATTCCAATTATCAATTCAAATAAGGATCATTTTATTTCATTGTTCTAAAAAATGGTTTTTGTCTTGTTTTTTTTTATGAATGTTATTATCATTGTGTTTTTATGTAGGAAGATTTTTAATTTTTAAGTTGTGTTTATAGCTTAAAATTTCAATGTATGTATTATAAATTATTGAAGTTGTTTTTTTTTTTTGGAAATTATTGTTTTGATCCTTATTTGTTTGTTCTCGTGTTTTACTACAGTCTTGATATTGTCAGTGTATGTTTTTCATATTTTTTAATAAGAGAATTTATTTACAATCTGTTTCAAAAATAAAACAATCAATAGATTTTGTAGCAAATTAGAATACTGGATTTCTTTAATTGAAGGAACAGGCGTACCAACACTAATCACATCAAGTAAAAATATGGTATAGCAAGTAATGATACCAACCTAAATCATATGTGTGTTATATAATGATGTTTTAAGCTTGTTTCCTTGTCTATGATAAAAAATATATAAATTATGTAGATATTTTTAATGATTATTTAAATATTCTATATATCTTTAAAACATGATGAACAGTAAATCCAAAGAGATAAATATTAAATTAAATAAATAGTGTAAATCAACTGTGTTTGAATTCGGCTTCATGTTCAAAAAGGTTAAATAACATAGTGCGGTTAAATTTAAACCAATGGAACATCGAAGGTTAATGGAGTTGTTGAATATATAAAAAACGAAACCATTTTTTATTTGAGGATGGTCTGAGATCATCAAGAAGAGTACATGAACTAAGAACCTCCAACAAGACAAAACTACCGACGATCAAAAGTGAACAGCATGAACAATGATTGTGGTAAAACCTTTTAATTTTAAAATAAACGATAAATAAACTTTAAGATCTCTTAAATTAATATTACTTAAAAAAAGGAAAGGAATCTAATCATAAATCATTTAAAAAATATATTTAATGTATTACTAAGGATACTCTCATTTTTATATCTTATTTTAAATTCTATATGAATAAATTTTGTTTTTCTCAGCATAACCTTTAAATTCTGTTTTTTTTATTTAACTCCATTTTTGGCTAGCTCATTTTTGGCCCATATTTGGTTAAACACTCAAACGACTTTCTTTAACCAGTATAAATAATGAACCATGTAAACTAGTTATAATTATTAGTGAACAATGTAAAATGAAAAACATAATCTGATTTTAATCATTAGAGAATGATACAAAATCAAAATGAACCTAAAAAAATTATTTTAATTTTTGAGGCCAACAAAAGGGGAAACGGTCGAAAGGTGCCTTTATTAAGCTTAAATGTCACTTAAAGTTAAGAAGTATTGTTGAGATTTTTTGAATGTAGTTAAAAAATGTAGGATTGAAAGGGAAAGAGTTTCTTCTATCCGGACCAACAAGATTATACAAGTTGTAAATAATTTTACCATTTTCTAAAAGTAATTTTAAAATAACCTAAGAAAACACGATTACTTTAATCATGACATAAAAATTACCCGTTTTGTACGATTAGAAAACCCAAAACGACTATACAATAGAATGTAGGTATAACTCGACTTCACTAAACCACATTTAAATTAATGTCACCGTAGAAAATTTGCATAATAATACTATAGAAAGGGGGAGAACGGATTTGAATAAATTTGCAATTTTCCATCAGAAATTTATCAGATGTTACATTTGTTGTCAACTGAACTAGGCAGAATAACCCATCTATCTATTCGGTTCTATTAATCTATTATTCAGTGAAATACAAATTTGATTTCATTACGTAAATAGTGCTCTGCGTATAAGTCCGTACTGAATACACCTAATGGAAATGCATTATCAAAAGCTAATCGATTACCTACATGCATTTAGTGCAGTGATGCTAAGGTTGCCTAACCTGCTTTAATACTATCAAATACAAAACAATACACACTATTTTCACAAATTGACATAAATCAGGACATTTACAAATTATGTACATAATATATACATCACAGTAGTCAGTTACACTATACCTACTACGTGTCTTGTTTCGTTGTTAATATAGTTAGTATTAGCCTGTAGATTCAGAGAATACATGTGTTACACAATGTATCTATTTACATAAATATTCTCTATTTAATTCAATGAAGGTTAGTAAAACTAAAAATCTGGTGTGGAACACCCACATGATTTAGCGCTTGCCAATGAAAAATAGAAAAATAATTTTAAAGAAATAATGAAAAATTAAACCTAATTTTAATCACAAGTAAAGAAAGTAAATTAAAATCAACCTTTAAAGAACGTAAAAATCGGAAATTACTAGTTGAACGTAGTGAATTTATATAGTTCATAACGGTTGGTTGAGTTTTAAATTATTTGCACTCGATCTGTTAGTTCCAGGAATACAAAATATAGTTCTGTTTTTATCACATGCTCAGCCAATTATATGACTGAAGCATTTAATAACAAAAGAGGTAGAGGTTGTAGAATAGCAGACTATGATTGACAATATCGTTGATCGAAGGTCAAGTTTAAAAATCAATTGTTGAAGAATTTAAAAAAAAAATTAAATAATCATCATATTTAATCATCATCAGAATAAATAATTTCCAATTATTATCCAAATATTTTAAATAAAAAATTAAATATATTAAACTAAACTTTAAGAAGAAAATACAGAAACATAAATAATTATTCCAGAAGCCAAAGATTCAAATTTATTGGAACTGGAGTCATAAAACAAAAGAAGGTATAATTTTAATAGATTAACAAATAATAAAAAGGAAATTAGCAGAACATCAAGATACAATTGAATTATAAAACTGAATTAAACAACTTAATGATTTTTAAGACAAGCAGATTAAATTATCAGAGAATCGAATAGATACTATAAAATCTTGCAACAATGGTAAAGCCTCATATTCGATCCTGGTCAATCAAACAAGGCACATGGTACAGCAGAGACTTCAAGAAAAATAAAGAATCGTAACTATTAATTAGCCCTAATTATTTAAATATTTAGAGCTCAATAGATAAAATATAAATTCAATTTAACATTTTATGTTATAAATATAATTTAGCAAATATTTAGAATTGTAGACTAGTGTCATCAAAAAATTAAAATTCAAGATCAGTAACATTTTGTAAAATTCAATTTTGTCAGTAAATTTTCTAATTTCAGTCGTTTTCATTAAATATCAATTTATTAATTACCACTTTAAATTTGTTTGCGTTTTTATTTCATTATATTACAAGGTGTAAAAGACACTAGTCAGAATTATTTCCTCTGAGAGTAATGGTTTTCATTATACAGTAAGACCATGTAGTGGTAGGGTGGAAAGTACATACTTTTCAGAGCCAGACCCTCTACCAGTTCCAGGGCTATAAAAATAATTCCGTTTCTTATTACATGGTCAGCTAATCATTTTACTGAAGCATTTAAGAACAAAAAAGGGTAGAGGTGTAAAAGACCCTAATCGGAGTTATCTCCTCTGAGAGTAATGAATTTCATTATTATACAGCCAGACCGTGAGGTGAATGAAGTGAAGGTGCCATTTACAGGGTGGAAAGTAGATGCTTTTCAGAGGGCCTGGCATTCTGATAACTATACTTTTCCAATCAGTAAAGAAGGCAATTTTTAACCATCTCGTTTTACTTAACAAAGCCTCTAGAGTTTCAAACCACCCTTTATGCTGATGACCAAAACAATAACGAATTTCAAATTGTTTACTAATGATTAAACATAGGTTATTTAGGTTTTATTTACATTGACAAGAGAAACTCGTGTGAGTGTTTCATACCAGATACCTTTTTTTAAATAAACAAAATGCGTAGATAAAAAACTTTTAAAATCGGTGAGATGTTATTGAAATTCATGATAAAAATTAAGTTATGAAAAAAAGAGTTAAGAGGAAAGTTCTGTAGGTATGGAGATCTGTAAAGTTATTTTATTAATGGTAAGATTGATATTTCATAAACTTAATTGTTTTATGGGTTACATCCATTTGAATTTGATTTGATAAATAATAAATTTTATATATCGGTTAAAATATCAACAGGAGGTATCTATGATACAAGAAACAATACACAAAATGTATTTATAACCAATTTATGTTTTCAATTTTATTTTTGTTTTTTTTATGAATGGGTCGCGTTTATGAATATATGTTAATGTTTTATTTGTAGTTAAAAAGTTGTCCTCACCATCAACGACTGACTTATTTATTTAGAACTAGACCAAGAGATATTATAGTCTACCCTACTAGGCTTGTTCTTGTAAATACAGAGAGCAATATGCAAAGCTAACTGCCAGTAGGACTCCTGGGGATTAATTTACATCGACGTACGCATGGTCTTCTCTTGCATGAATGATGTTTTCTACAACCTATATACTACATTGATAATATTTGTTGAAGGCATACCATAGGGTGCTCAAACATACTGCGTTAATATCTGAAGAATATTCCAAATGGTAAGAATATTCCATAGGCAAGAGATGTAAAATATTTAGGAATGTACTAGATAGAGGTCTGACTTGGCGCAAACACATTCAAATGAAAAGGAAACAGCTGGATTTAACCCTTTCAGTGCCGAAACAATATTTAAAAGTTTCATCTAAAGCCATTTAATTTTAATAAGGGTGTACAAAAAGTGCCTACCCTTATTTTCAAAATTGCCATTGCCAACCCAAATTTCAACGTTACAGAAAAATAAAATTTCCAGGTAAAAATTAATTTTTATTATGTTTATAGAATAAACAAATGGTTCTAACACTAAAAATATTCAAAATATTTTTTTTAAATTTTAAGTCGCATTGACAGCTTGGTCATTAGCAACTACTGTGGGTTTTGGCACCTTAACAATGGTTTTAACGTGTTAAAATTTATTAGACCCTAGCCGGGAATTGAACCCGTGACCTTTCATTTTGCAGGCTAGCTAACCGCCACGGAGGCGGTTTCAAAATACATTACCTATTCCATTAATTTTTGTTTAAAAGTTGTTTTGTAAATGTTCGGTTATCCGGACGTAGGCACTTTATGCATAACTTACGGTGTCCGGTAAACCGGATATTGTCACTACGTAAAAGTTATCGACGTCCTGTTTTCCGGACGTTGGTACTGAAAGGGTTAACATTTAGGAAGATGTATTGGCTCGTTGGTAGGGGTTCCCAGCTTTCGATTGACAACTAACTACTTTTGTACAAATCCATGCTGAAGCCGGTTTGAACCTACGGGATTCAGTTATGGGCCTAGTTATGGGGCACAGCATCGTCTTCAAACATCGAGATTCTGCAACGGTTTCTATTTAAAGCTCTGCGGACCGTACTAAATGCACCGTGGTTTATAACCAACGCCGATATACATCGTGATATGGATCTGCAGACGGTGCGAGAAGAAATACGAAGTAAATACATCAAACGTTTAAACAACCAAGTAAATCACTTAGCACTGAATCTCTTAAACAGTAATGATGTTCATAGACTAAAACGCGCCCATTACCGACAGGTGGAGTGTCAAATTATTTACACTCAACCTGTTCATTGCGGGGCTAAAATAAAGAGTTCTGTTTCTTATCACATGGTAAGCCAATTAAATGACTGAATCATTTAAGAACAGAAGAGGTAGAGGTGTAAAAGACACTAATCAGAGTTTTATCCTCTGAAAGTAATGAATTTCATTATACAGCCAGACCCTGTGTTGAATGAAGTGAAGGTGTCATTTGCAGATTGGAAAATATGTGCTTTTCAGAGGGCCCGGCATGCTGATAAGCGTACGTTTTCACTCAGTGAGGAGGGCAATGGTAAACCACCTCACTCTTCGTTTTACTTAGTAAAACCTCTTCAGGTTCAAACCAGCCTTTTGGCTGATGACCTAAACAACAACAGACTAAAACGTGCTACAGTACTGGATCTCCCAGCGCGATTCTAATAGTGTGAGTTTAAATATTGTCAATAATATAATGTTAATATTCTGTATATGACTGGCGTGTTTGAGTGTAACTGTTGTAGCCTAAATGAACATTTATATATAATTATTTCCAGTATACTTCGGTGTAGGTCTACATAAATATTTCGGAATCATGTGCTTATTATTAATTATTTCTCATTTTGTTTTTCTTCATTTTAAAGGAGGTTTTTGTTAATTTTTTTTAAACACTATCTAATTTAGATTGTAAATAATAATTAAGAATAGTATAATAGGCCTACGTTTTAATGTTATAATTTGTTAATTACACCAGTGGGTTGTAATTTTTTCAATTAAATCTAATCGATAAGTTGCATTTATTGTTATACAACAGATTATGCATTAAAAAAAGTTCTGTAAAAAAATATCTAAAGGTTATATGTGTTCGATAATTTTCGACGTGGAGCGAGATTTTGAAAATTTTAAATACCTAGAATGTGAGTAAATGTAGTCTACGCTAGAAATGCAGATATGACCAACAAACTGAATCGTTTTCTGAACTAAAACAGCATTTAATACTTTTATATTACATTTACTTAATTCTTAATCACAGTATTGGGTAAAAAATATTCGTTGTAATAGTTTTTTAATAAAATGTATTAGTCAATAAGCCTATAACTATATTTAACCTATACGAGTATTAAAATATTTAATTGTATTTTTGGTTTGTGAGAACAGTTAAAAACCTAAGTAAAAAAAAAATCTGGTGTGAAACACTCACACGACTTTCTCTTGCCAATGCAAATAATTAACAATATAACCTAATATTAGCAATAAAAAATTAGAAATAAACAAAAAATTAACCTCAAAAAAATAACCTAATTTTAATCATGAGTGTAAGACGCTAAATGAAAATTAACCTCAGTTTGGCTTAAAAATACGGAAAATCACTCTTTCACGCTAAACTAGGCTCTGTAGAGAAAAATGCTTTAATTAAAGTTGTTGATATTTTAATTTCCTATAAATTTGATTAGGCCTATATACACTTTTGTCGTAAAATGCATACTAAGGCCGAAATCTTAAAAAAATCGATTTTTCACACGTTTCCGAAAGAAAAAAAAACAGAAAATCGCTAATTACCGCTAAATTAAGCATTATAAAAAAAATGCTTGAAATAAAAGTTGTAGGATTTTAAATTCTCTACAACTTTTATTATCTAAATTTTTGCGCTAAAATGCATATTAAAGCCGAAATCTTAAAAAGAAACAATATTTTTACGTGAAAACAGCCTCTCCAAGAATTTCAGCAGACATTTCGCCTACACTACCTTGTAGAGCACAAAAAATGCAGTAAATGAGGCGATTTAATAAAAAAATCGTAGGAGTGATTTTTGAGAAAATCGCAAAAAGTGAAAAATTACACGAATAAACTACTACTTCCAGTTGACTGATTTTGATAAATATGTTCGTGTCGGGTTCAGTAGTGGTATCTAACTTGAGTTTCAAGTTTCAAGTTCGTACGATGTTCCGTTCTTGAGATATTCTGTATACATACACACAGACCAATCGCTAAAAACATGTTTTTTGGGTTCAGGGGTCTGAAAACATGTAGATACGGTGAAAACTCGATTTCGAAAAATCGACATGAAAACAATAGGCCTACTTTCCTTCCTATTTATTCATATAGGCAAGAGAAAGTAAAAATTATTGTTGAGCTAATAGATTTTAATGTAGCCCTAAAGTTTTTATCTGAACATCTTTCTACACAGTTTTTAAAATATGTGTCTATTTCTTGACAATAGAAACAACTGAATTTACTGTATCAAAATTATAGACCTTGTTCAAAGAAAAAACAAACCTATGAATCAATAAGCCTACATAATAAAGCACCTTCATTAGCCTATTTAACTCCATTATAAAACTGTAAATAAGTAATTACATAAACATTATCAAGCTTAGATTAAAACACTGCGAAATTAATTAAAACGTGTCGTATCATATTTCAATAAGTAAACACGTACCTGAGCCACGCTTCGTTAAAATAGGCTATCTTTGTACTACGCCTATTTTAATGAGCACGCAATTGTTATCTAGAAATTAATTATAATTAATTCTTAGAATAAATATCATATGGGCTGCAGTAAGGGAAGGTTGGTCAGTACGGGCAACTAACATATTTCTTGAATTTTTTTCGCTGTAATTGTTGTCAAAATAAATTCCAATGTATTTATCGTAAGGTGAATACAATTTTTAAAAATAAAAACTGTAAAAAGAAAATTTAAAGTAATAGGAAGGCTATATTTTTTATTTATTTACATGGATAGTTTCTGCCGATCTCAAAAAGTGATGGGCAGTTTGGGCCACCAGCTTTCTTGATATTTATTTTCACTCTCTTAAGGCCTATATATAAATGATCCAAATTTACTATGTTCTATTTTAAATATATAAATTATTATTTTACTAATTATTTGTTTACGTTAGAGCAATTGTAATCCCCAGAATAAATTTTTGTATTTTTTATTTTAACGTAGGCTGTATGAAAAAAATTACAATCTGTTCTTGTATGAACAATAGGTAATACACCTAAATATTAAAAATTTAACAGTGAATAAGTTACTAACCCACTGATTAGCAACTTAAATGCTAACAAATAACGAACAACACATTCACACAAGCACGCGCAAACACACACACACGCGCGCGCGCGCACATCCTTACTCAATCACAAAATAATTATTATTATATTACATATTTAGACATAGTGGATACCTTACACAAGTTGATATGAATTGGAATTAATAATTAATAACACATTTAAAATCTCTCATTTAAATTTAGAAAATCAGTTCGTTTTAATCTTAAATTGACACGTGAGCTATTATCGAGAAGGTCTAAGGCTAGGTGGTTTGGATGTCCTTCTAACTAGGTATTGACAGTATTTTTTACTAATTCTAGAAATTTCGTCTTTAACTGATGTGAGGCCGATGTCTTGAAAAATAAAGTCATTCCGATCGTACCGTGGGATGTTAAATATGGCTCTTACAACTTCATTTTGGAACCTTTCCAAAATTTCAATGTTTGATGTGCTTGCAGTACTCCAAAGAGCGATACCGTATGTCCAAATTGGCTTGATGACCGATTTGTATATGGTCATCTTACTGTTGACAGATAAATTTGAGCGACGCCTTAAGAGCCAATACATCTTGCGAAAGACGATGTCCAGTTGTTTTCTTTTCGTCTTGATGAGTGTCTTCCAGCTTAGTCTACGGTCGAGATGCAGCCCAAGGTATTTTACTTCACTGGCGTTTGGTATTAACTCACTGTTTAACGTTACAGCAGGGCACGTACGTCTCCGTAGAGTGAAAGGCATATGTTGAGATTTAGTTCCGTTAACTTTTATTCGCCATTTTCTGTGTTTCACTCAAACCATATATTATAATAAGTGGCTTGCGACTCAAAATTAGCACAATTTTCATGAGCCCATCTTGCACAAAAATGTCCAGTTCTCCAAAAAAAGTTCATTGCATATATGCAGAATGTTTAGCCTTATTGTCAAATAATTAGTATAATCATTATTTTCTAAAATTTAGGTTTTCTATAATAAGAGGAAACTTTACTAATTTTTTTTCCTATCTCCTTCTTCTTGAGGTGCCTATCCGTTACGAAAATTGGCGATCATTATGGAAATTCTCACTTTGCCAACACCAACACGAATGAAATATGAGATGGTTTTGTTTAACCTGGTCCTAAGATATTTTAACCACGATTCAATCCTTCATCTTCGGGAGTATCTTTCTCCGAAAATCTTCCCCTGCAAAATACAATGAAGCAAGGCAATCTGGCAACGTTCCACACAATATGTCCAAGTTTATGCGCAGTAAATTGTTTTCTTCTACATTAGTCTTCTTATATTTTTCATATCAAGAACGTTTAATTAGGCTAACTTACATCTTTTAGCTGAAAATATTGTTACACAGTCTAAGCAAAGATTCTTTCGGGATTTGGTCATTACAAATATAGGCTACTACAGAAACTTCTTTAAACTTATATAAATATTTCATTAACAAACTAAGCGATTAAATTACAATGCGAAAAATATAATTTCAACGTTTTTGTAAAAAATGTCAAAGTTAATGTAGGTTACTATAAGTAACCTACATTATAAGTACTGTACATTATAAGTACATTATAAGTACTGTAAGTTAATGTATGTTACTGGTAAATATCCTACCAGGTCTAAAATAATTGTGGTAGATGATGTGAGCTCGAACAATTATTACAATGCAATTATTTAGGTTGTCACATCGGATTTGATCAAGATTTTGACTAGAGAAGAAAGTTGGCAAATTCCAAGCAGGGTGCGGCAATATTAACAGAACCCTAGGCAGAAAAACAAGAAAAGGAACTCAAATGAAATTTTAAAAGGTGATGGCTGCCCAAGTCCTACTCTAAGAAATTGAGTCATGGATTAGTACCAAACCACAGGAAAGTAAGAGACAGGTGGCAGAGATGCGAATCCTGTGGAGACAAAAGGGTTGCAATCGTAGGGACTAATTAAAAATGAGAATATAAGAAAAGAACTGGATGTGTAGCTACAACCTAAAAGGGAAGATTGCAGTATATCTAAATCGTTGGAGGGAGCAAGCAGAGAATGGCTGAGCGAAGAATCCCCTCAATATTTTGTAATACAGACGAGAGGTAGGTGAGATGTAGGGAGGCCACGCAAGAGTTGGTAATAAGTCAGTAGTTTTGTCGCAGTTGTAAGTTGGAACAGGCAGGAGCCAAATCCTTGATTGTGAGAAGAAGAAGAAGAAGAAGAAGAAGAAGAAGAAGAAGAGGACTAATAAATTGCAACACATTATAATCCTTATAGCCTACAGCTAACAAATTATAATTAAATAACTTACACTAAATTAATTTAAAATCTTTATTACAAACTTAAAGGATAACTAAACTTAACTATGAATATAAAATTACAATCGAAATAATTGTACATTCAAAATATATTTTTTAATAGATATCTGTTTACCCATAAGGCAGGTGAGGTGTTAAATTATTATTTGAAATTTTTAAGGGCTATAAGAAATAGTTCTGTTTATTATCACATGGTTAGCCAATTATTTGACTAAAGCATTTAAAACAGAAGAGGTAAACGTGTAGGCTATAAGACATTTGTCACAGTTATCTATTCTGAGAGTAATGAATTTCATAATTATACAGCCAGACCCTGTGGTGAATAAAGTGAAGGTGTCATTTGCACAGTGGAAAGTAGATGATTTTCAGAGAGCCGGAATGCTGATAAGCGCACTTTTCCACTCAGTAAGGCAAATGAAAACCACCTCACTCCTCGTTTTACTTAGTAAAGCCTCTACAGGTTCAAATCAGCTTTTCAGCTGATCACCTAAACAACAACAAGCCTATTATTAGCCTACTGTTGCAACCAATATTTCTTTACAAAAGTCAAAGAAAAAAGTTAATTAAATCCATCATACAAAAAAGTAGTTTCCTCATTCAATCAAGCTTTTAAAACACCTTATCTATACTTCACAAATAGCCGACAGTAACCTTTCAACGTGACTAAAATCTATTAAACATCTGAAATAACGTTTTTAAAAGTTTAATCACATAAAATTATTTGTGGTGCTTTTAAGAAAACGACTCATTAGTTGAACTTTATTGCTTAAAAACTGTTGCAAAAATTTAATGACTACCTTTCTTAATATATAAAACTATAAACCTACCAATAAAAATAATTAACACAACATAATAAACCTAATTAATTGGTTTAGTCATCTACTAAACATGATCCAACGTGATATTTATGTGTTTACTTATTTAATTTATTTTATAAAAATTCATTACTTATTTTTACAGAACATAACACTATGAAATATGTATTATTTATTTACAACTGAATTCTGAAAAGGGGTAAAACTATAAATGTTTACTAACGAGATACATTTTGCACTTTCTCTTTATTATTTTTTTATTCACAAAATCTGTAACTACACTTTTACAGTCATTCAATTTCATCCCTATTTTACTTGGAGTTCACGTTGAATTTCAACACGGTGTGAAGGTTTTTATTTGTTAGCTGATCATATATCAACTGAAAACTATGTTTCCGCAAAAAACGCAATTTCGATAAAATGTCACTTATGAGATTCTGGTTCTTAACAGTCGATATGTTCTTTAAATTAGGCCTACATTATCTTTTGTTTTCAGAAGTTAAATAAAAATTGATTTATGAATTATTACTGCCAATCTATGAAAAAGTATCTCATTTCGTTGAAAAACAAGTAGGCTATAATTTTTTTTAGTAAAAATTAAGTCTGGTTTTTTGTTTGCTTACCTAAAGTTGCATCAACAGCTCGGTTATTAGCAACTTTCGGTGGGTTTTGAAACAGTGGGTTTTAATTTGTGAAAATTTCCAAATTCTAGCCAGGAATCGAAACCGGGACCTCCGCGTTGTAAGCTAGCGCGTTACCACTACACTAAGAAGACGGCCCAAGTCTGGTTTTGTTGTTATTTGAAATAAATAGTTTTAATATCATTTATTGTTTATTTGCTTAAGTTACATCAATTTTTTATAATTAAATTGTCTACGTGTTGAATATAAAAAAATTAATGACGTAGCATAAAGCATGTAACAAAGTTATTTTACGTTAGACGTAAAAAAGTGTTATTTTTGACTTCTAATTTTTGATTTTACGTCAGATATTTTTATAACTAGTATACTATGACTGATGCAACAGTTCTGGGACATTTTTCATTGAATTGTTGAGTTAAAAACCATATGATGCCACCAAGTTTGCTTCTCAATGAAAGCTTTAAAAATTTTAGAATGGTCTAATTTTACCGGAGTAGGCAAACTGAATTTTAGGTAAAAATCGCTAAAGAAGCATTTTTGGACCTATCTTTATTGAACATTTTTTTCTTATTTTTAGCTATAGACCTAAAATCACTTCCTAGAGTTTAACATGGTCTTTTTTAAAACACTCAGTGTGTGCTTGGAAAACATGAAAAAGTAGCAAATTTTTCACATTTTTAATTAATACTATATTTGTGAATTACTAGCTACTACCATGAAAATGGGTAAGGGTTTATGGTGCATAATGCAAAATGTTCACCTGAACGTGTTCTACAAAATAGCTACACATTTTCAAAAACATATATAACTTATATTATATTTTGAAGTGAGTAGATTTTTGTAAAAAAAGACAGTAACTTTATAGTTCGATTATCATCATCGATTTTAAAATAAATGCAATGAAATCTGGTTTTTTTGTATGATTCTGTAGGCTGTACGGCATTTAGATATATCATCATTTTTTCTAATTTTTTTGAGGAAATATTATTCTACCCGCGCGATGCATGTATGTGTACTATTATATACTAAATAAGGAAGCCATTTTAGGAGTGTTAAACGTCAAGAAAAGCCATTTTTTGATTTTCCAGTAGCTACAGTAGGCTACAGTATAGTGATTATAGAACTCGCTAAAGAAGCTTTCCCAGGTAGTCTATATGTTTAACCCTTTCTGTACCAACGTCCTGAAAACAGGACGTCGATATCTTTTACGTAGTAAAATCCGGTTTACCGGACGTCCGTAAGTTATTAATAAAGTGCCAACTTCCGGATAACCTGACATTTCCGAAAAAACCTTTAATGATAATGAAATAATGTACTTTGAAACCGCCTCCGGGGCGTAGTGACTAGCGCGCTAGCCATCAAAGCAAAAAGCCCCGGTTTCAATTCCTGGCTAGGGTCTGAAAATTTTAACAAGTTGAAACCATCGTTAAGGTACCAAAACCCACAGTAGTTGTTAATGACCAAGCTGTGGATACGACTTTAAATAAACTAAAAAAAACTATTTTTTAATATTTTTAGTGTTAGAACGATTTCTTTTTTTATGAACACAATAAAAATTAATTTGTAACAGGAAATGTTTTTTTCTGTAACGTGGAAATTTTGGTCGGTAATGGCAGGCTTACGCTGGCAAGTTTTTGAAATAAGACTGGCACTTTTTGCACACCCTTATACAAAGTAAATGGCACTTAAGATCATACTTTTAAAATATATTGTTTCGGCACTGAAAGGGTTAAATGAAAATTCTTCTTATTTTCGGCTATAGCCCACAATCCACCTTTTACAAACATATTGTGTATAGTACAGTTAATAGAATTATAGAATTTCGCTTACGTGAGTCATAAAAAAAATTAAAAAGGTCTTACCTAAAAGATTCCGTAAATATGAAATAAATTTGCGAAACTATCAATCCGCGGAAACCAAAAACCGCAGTTGTGAAGGCTCGACTATTAAAAAAACATTCATTTTTAATTGCTAAATAAAAACTGTATTTTTAATACATTTAAACAACGTATTTACATAATGAAACATTATAATTAATATAAATATAAAAATAATATAATTGATAAAGTGTTAGTCTATTTAGTAAATGAATGAATAAATAAATAAGTAAATACATAATAAATAACAGCCTTTATCAACTTTAAACGAAAATGAATTAAATGAAGTGTCAACATTAAAGGTGGCAGTTCAGTCATGCAAGTTAACAATTACCCCTTTTAAAATGATAAACGAATGGAAAATAACTTACAAAGGCGCCTTATGTATAGCCTATATAACTTTTTTTTTAAATAAATTAATAAAAAATAAAGTGACCAATCAGCGTTAAGCTCCGCCTTCTTTAAAACAAGCCTACATGATCACGGAGAGATGTAAACGTCAACTATTTTCTTATTTAAATAATCAATGCTAGATGAAACGAACCAATGTTATTATGGTCGGTCGCATGTTGTTATTTATTTAGTGTAGTCACTGTTCAAACACAACTACGCCTGATGAATGATTCCACTGTAGTTAGTGGCGTCATGGTGCCATTGCTTATTTTATTATGTATAGTACCTATATACACTCTACACTCATTACTGCTTTTCTGTGAGCTTCTAATATCGGTATGAATAATTTTGTCTAACCTTACCGTGGCACTTCTCCTCTTTCTCCTCCTTATACTCCTCCTCCTTCTCCTTCTCCTCCTCCTCCTCCTCCTTCTCCTTCTTCATTTTTCATACGTTACAAAAATCACTTCATCCTTGACCGTCTGCATTAGCAGTAATTACAGAACAGTCGGACGTTAAGCCAAAAAAAATTCTCCTTCTTCTTGTTCTTGTTCTTCTTCTTCTCCTTCTTTTCCCTCCTTTATTTTCGCCTCCTTCTCTTTCTTGTTAGCCAGCCCGTTCGCGTAGTAGTTAGCTCAACTAGCTTCTACGTCTGGATCCCGGGTTCGATTCCGGGTCTAGCATTTTTTCATCACTCATTTTCATTAGCCTATCATCATTATCCACCGTCTGCATTAGCAGCAATTGCAGAACAGTCAAAATCTTCTTCTTCTTATTTTTCTCATCGTCCTCCTTCTCTTCCTCCTCCTCCTCCTCCTCCTCCTCCTTTTCATCCTCCTCCTCCTCCTCTTCCTCTTTCTTCTTCTTCTTCTTCTTCTTCTTCTTCTTCTTCTTCTTCTTCTTCTTTTCCTCCTTCTTTTCCCTCCTTTATTCTCGCCCCTTCTCTCTCTCCTTGGCCGGCCCGTTCGCATAGTAGTTAGTTCAACTAGCTTCTACGTCTGGGTCCCGGGTTCGATTCCCAGTCAGGTCTGGCATTGTTTCATCACTCATTTTCATTATCATCATTATCCATCGTCTGCATTAGCAGAAATTGCAGAACAGTCAAAATCTTCTTCTTCTTCTTCTCCTCCTTCTCTTCGTCCTCCTTCTCTTCCTCCTCCTCCTCTTCCTCATCCTCCTTCTCCTCCTCCCCAATCTCTTCCTCCTTCTCCTCCTCCTTCTCCTCCTCCTCCGTTTTCTTCTTTTACTCCTCCTCCTTCTTCTTTTCATTGTTATGCTTAATGTGACTCTCCGTTCCGAATGATAGCGACTATCATAGAAATTTTCACTTTGTTCGCTCCACTGCAAAATACCTTTTACAAACCAAGTTCTCAGATTTTGAAGCCACGACACCCTTCTTCTGCCTGGTCCTTTTTTCCGTGAATTACATAGGTAGGCCTATCAAGTTCATTAATATGATCCCTAATGATCTTTTGGAAGATAGTCCTGTTCGTAAAAGATCGACCAAGAAAAATATAAATAATTGGGTAAAAAAATTAATGTTTTTGTACACTACATTTTTGAATTGGACGCTTTAACTAAATATCATCATTATAATTTAAAAGTTTTGGCTTTATTGTGAACGTTTATATATTTTTATAATGATGGGGTAAAGAAGTCCATAGTTATAGGTTATGAGATATTTTTTAGGTTAATTTTATTATTGATCTTATTGTTTGTTTGAAAATATTTATACTGTCCGAATTAATGGAACTGTATATTTTAAATTAGGTATTTGTGGAAATAAATAATTAGTAATTGTTAAGATTAAAGTAATTCTGTTTAATATTTATCAAAACCAGATCCCGAACGGACCTACGTTCAGGTGTTATAATACTTTTTTTAGTTTATTTTAAATCCCATCAACATCTTGGTTATTACGTTTACATTGGGTAGAGAGATAATGAGTTTGACTTATAAAATAATTTTACACCACCGGGTTGGTCTAGAGGTAAAGTCGTCGCCAAAATCAGCTGATTTTCGGAGACGAAGGTTCCTGGTTCAAATCCTAGTAAAGGTAGTTACTTTTATACGGATTTGAATACTAGACAGTGGTTACCGGTGTACTTTGATGGTTGGGGTTCAATTAACCATACTCTCTCAGGAATGGTCGGCTTGGGTCTCTACAAGACTACATCTCATTTACATATCATAGACATCATCCTCATCTCATTGGGTAATGGGGTTGCTTATTGTTCTAAATTGAACAGATTGCAACGTACACAAATTAGGAATAAAAAAAAAAAAATTTTCCAGACGCTGGCCGGGAATATAACCTGGAACTTCCGTGTTACAATATTACTGATTTATTTTATGTCACAAACACGTTATAATCATTCCTTTTGTGCTTTTATCATTGGCTGATTCAATAGAAAATTTTTAAAATTGAAGAAAAATAAAATGTAAATAAAGAAACAAATCTAACTTAAAACAAATGTAAAAAGAAATGGAGCATATATTTGTACAATGAATTCATTGCCTACACTTTACACTGAACTAATTGCAACAGATGTTAAAACTCTGCAGAAAAGAACCTACCTACATACATTAAAATAGTTAGAAAAACATTAAAAACAACCACAAAGTGGTCTCGTTACAATTTGTAGGCCTACAATGTAGGTTTCTATAAATACATTGTACACACATTCGTTTGTTTGCATACATTTACGCCATAATACGCAAAAACAAATCCTACGTACCTATGTAGTATATTTGTACCTACGAATGTACGTACCTGTGTTTCTACATATATTTCTTGTCACACATTGTTTTTTTTTGTTTTTTTTTTTTTTAATTTGTGTAAATTAGTCTTTCGCAGATTTAGAAATAACAAGAATAAAGGTGGTTTGAATTATCCATTTGATAAAATCTTTTAATATTAACTTATTTTGTTTACTTTTTACTTTTTCTTGCTCGATATACGAGTGTATAGGGAAAGAAATTATATGTAGGCTAGCTACTATTGTTTTCATCTGCCTATAACAGACAGTTGCCCATAACAGACAGGTGGAGTGTCAAATTATTTACACTCAATCTGTTCGTTGTAGGGCTAAAATAAATAGTTCTGTTTCTTATCACATGGTCAGTCAATTAAATGACTGAATCATTTAAGAACAGAAGAGGTAGAGGTGTAAAAGACACTAATCAGAGTTATCTCCTCTGAAAGTAATGAATTTCATTATTCAGCCAGACCCTGTGATGAATGAAGTGAAGGTGTCATTTGCAGAGTGGAGAATTTGTGCTTTTCAGAGGGCCCGGCATGCTGATAAGCATACTCTTTCAACTCAGTGAGGAAGGCAATGGTAAACCACCTTACTCCTCGTTTTTACTTAGTAAAACCTCTAGAGGTTCAAACCAGCCTTTCGGCTGTTGACCTAAACAACAACACATAACAGACAGGTGGAGTGTCAAATTATTTACTCTCAATCTGTTAGTTGCAGGGCTAAAATAAATAGTTCTGTTTCTTGTCACATGGTCAGCCAATTAAATGACTGAATTATTTAAGAACAGAAGAGGTAGAGGTGTAAAAGACACTAATCAGAGTTATCTCCTCTGAAAGTAATGAATTTCATTATACAGCCAGACCCTGTGGTGAATGAAGTGAAGGTGACATTTGCAGAGTGGAAAATATGTGCTTTTTAGAGGGCCCGGCATGCTGATAAGTGTACTTTTCTATTCATTGAGGAAGGCAATGGTAAACCACCTCACTCCTCGTTTTACTTAGTAAAACCTCTACAGGTTCAAACCAGCCTTTCGGCTGATGACCTAAACAACAACATTGTTTTCATATCGATTTTTCGAAATCGAGTTTTCAACGAAAATACAGCCAATTCCGGATAATTGGATTACATCGGGACCGGAGCATTTTGACCCAATTAAACGGCCTCCCCTAATAAACGAATTCGTAACAGTGGCGTATACGATACTGTATTCTATTAAAATTATCACATACATAAATTGTATATTCAAGTTCTATCCATATACACACGAAATAAATAAAAGGGTATCAGAACAACGATTAACTTTACCAAAACCTTTTGCCTTGGTTTTAAGCATTGGACCATTGACACTAACACCTTGCGAAGTTACAATGGCAAACCATAAATTCAACGCTTCTCAACAAGAAGACCATTCCTTCACGTTTTCTTTTCTGAGATGTTCCATGATTTTTTAATGCCCACCCTCGGCGTATTTTCTTTTTTTGGAGCATGATACAAGACATCGTAATTTTCGGTACACCGGTTATATCCGATAGTTTACGTTGGCTTAAGTTAGATGGATACCGTACCGTAACAGAAGAGATAAGAGAGCTGAACCTCCGGTACCAGCTAAGATTAAACGACCATCAGAACCACCTGTCATTAAATTTGCTGGACAACAGTGACGAAACGAAGCGCTTCAAAAGACATCACATCCTCGGTTTAGACCAATGTTTTCAATCCATACACGAAATTAAGTTCACAAAATTTTCATCTTCATCGCTACTTTTTAATCTAAAGTGAAATATCAAAATTTAATTTTCTTTTACTTCTCTGTTGTTAACTTCTTTTACATTGTTTACTTCATTTTTTGTTTACTTCTTTTACATTGTTATTGTTAATTTTGTAATTTTTCAACTTTTCTTAGTTTGTTATTAACTTTATTATCTAATTTTATTCAAGTGAAGTGAGAGGAATGGCTGTCTACTTCACTCAAGTCAGTTTAGTTCTCTTATAATGATTTACTTAAAGCCACATTGTACAGGCTGATTGTAAATAAATAAGTTAAAAAAACTAATAACTTTTGGTGTCTTCAAATGTAACTTAAAAATAATAACATAAAGTAAATAATTTTTTGACTTATCAAAATATGCCCATAACAGGCACGTGGAGAGTTAAATTATTTGCACTCAATCTGCTAGTTCCAGGGTTACAATAAGTTGTTCTGTTTCTTATCTTATGGTCAGCCAATTATATGACTGAAGCATTTAAGAGCAGAAGAGGTAGAGGTGTAAAATACACTAGTTAGAGTTGTCTCCGCTGAGAGTAATGATTTCATTGTACAGCCCCTATGGTGAATAAAGTGAAGGTGTCATTTGCAGTGTAAAAAGTAGTTCTTTTCAGAGGGCCTGACATGCTGATAATCATACTTTTCCACTCAGTGACAAAGAAAATTGTAAACCACCTTACTCCTCATTTTACTTAGGAAAGCCTTTCGAGATTCAAACAAGCCTTTCAGCTGATCACCTAAACAATATGTTATTCTACAATTATTTATCAAAATTTTGTCAAAAATTGTAATAGTTAAATTTTGTAGCACTATTAACCTTCGGTGACTTTAAAGTATAAATTAAAAAAATAAACAATTTCTTTTGAACCTATCAAAATATGAATTACATTACTAAAATAACAAATAGTTTATCTATAGGAAAAAATACAAATGTTCTGTATTTTATCCGCTATGTTTGTGATAAATAAATACATTTGAAATAAACTTATGTACAAAATATACATAGATATTCCGATTGAAAATACATTGTACCGCGTGCGGTGTTTATTTGAATTACACAAGTTAAACACAGTATAGTTTAAATCTTTTATATTGTATGTTTCGAATAGGATATAAACATATCATAGTTAAGCACACAGTATTGTTACTAGTTGTTATATTAAGTTAAGTTAAGCATAACTTGATTTTGTATCCAATATAAACTTAACTAGAAAATATATATCTATAACTTACAAATAAACTATGTAATGTATTTGCTGAGTGTTTTAAAGATGACTGGTATAACTACACAAGATATGATCTAATGTTGTTCGGTTTTTCTTGCCCGTCTCTTTTTCTCATCCGATCCGTTCACCCATGTTAGGTATTATTAGTATTAGGCCTATATATATGTAGATACATACCTACAAACAATATTCTATACCTACGTTTCTACCTTATCCTATCAATATGTTGTAAACCAATCCATTTTTAGCATTGCGTGAACTATGTTCCACATTCTATTCCGATTTTTATTTATTTTCCTCAAATATATGTTGAATAGACATTTGTAGATTTTTAGCTTTTATTTACATCTTGGTACACACTATAGGCTAACATGCAAGAGGCATGTTCAAACCAAACGTCATCAATTGAACCTTAAAGTAAAAATATGGCGTGAAGCACTCAATGACAATTAATGAAAAATATAACCTAAGTTTAATCGTGAGTAAACAATGTAATTTAAAAATAAACCCAGTTTTAATCATGAGTGAACTCTGAATGAAAATCAACCTATGTTGGAATTAAAATTTCAGAAAATCACTAATTAACGGTAAACCAGGCTCTGTGGAATTAATGTTTGAAATAAAATTTGTAGGATTTTTAATTTCCTAAAATAATTTTTATTATACAGGACCGGCATAAAAAGTGATGGTTTTGAAATGAATAAAATAAATCAAAAATAAGATGTAAAAACAAATTTATTAATAGATTTGAAACATCATTTCTTGCCATTTTTTATTAACGTACTTAAATTCTAAAATCCACTTATTTTGTTTTAAAAGTTATGTCAGTCAAATGATGACCCTCACTCTGCTCGCATTCATGTAATAGTACTTGGAAATTATACATTGCCTTCATAATCATGTCGTTCGGTATCGCCGCTATTTCATTTCGAATTGATAGCTTCAGATCTTCAGTTGTTCGAGGCTTTACGACATACACTTTCGATTTCAAATACCCCCAAAGAAAAAAGTCACATACCGAAAGATCTGGGGACCGAGCAGGCCATGAAAGGTCACCATTTCTTGAAATCACGTATTTTGGAAACATTTAACGTAACACATTCATTGACACTCTGGCAGTGTGAGCAGTAGTCCCATCTTGTTGGAACCAAACATTTGCAGTATCAACTTCACGACGTTGTACCTCTGGTGCAAGGAAATTATTTAGCATTTCGTCATAATGACTTGAAGTGATTGAAACTGCTCGACCGTTCTCTTCGTAAAAATATAGACCTATCACTCCGAATTTAGCCACTGCGCACCAAGCTGTCACACGTTCACAGTGAAGTGGTTTTTTCCCTTTTACCCCCAATCATCACGAGTACTAATCACGCCGCAAAAGAAGGTAAGAGGCTGTATTTTATATTTCTTTACATCGAATTTCGGGTACACCAACCAAATAAAAATTCCACAAGATGCACAGAAGGCCGCGTATACAGCTCTAGAGGAGGGTCCCGCGGGATTATTCCTCGATTCGTTTTTTGTCTCCGCTCGGGGGCAAACGCACCGCACAACCCCGGTAACATAATGCTTATGCCCTAAAATGCACATTCAAACGGTAATCTTAAAAAAAATTGTTTTTATCATGAGAGCATATTCCCCAATAAATTTCAGCAGACGTGCCCGTTTACCTTATCTTGTAAAGCACAAAAAAATGTAAATAGTAGATGAAGCGATTTTAAACAAAATTGTAGAAACTGTTTTTAAGCAAATCCCCAAATAGTGGAAAATTGCAAGAATAAACTAATACTACTTCCTGTAAACCGATTTTGATGAAACGATGTTCGTATTGGACAGCGTCATAGTGCGTACCTACCTAACTTAAGTTCCAAGTTTCAACTTTGTACTTAATCAACATTGAACTTAATAAAATTCATTTATTATTTATTACACTAACAAAAAAGTTATAATTAGCTTTTTGGATGAACTAATTAGCAGTAAAATTATTAAATTTTTCAAGTAAAGAACCATACAACCTGCATAAAATAGAGCAATGTCGTATTTGAGCAGAGCAGAATGTTTTCAGTTTATCTTATTATTTTTAGTTAAATATGAAATACACGATTGAATTATATCAATTTAATTTAGATTTATAGATAAACCAAACAGGCGTTAAGTGGAATAAGTAAAAAAATAATAAACCATAGAAATAAGAAAGAATTACGTGAGGTAAATAAAAAATACTTTTGTCTATACGTATAGACGTAGTAGCCCAATAACAATGCGATCAATCAACGTTATTTCGCCCTTCTTCCCTATCCCCCATATTGAAACAGTGCACTTAAGACGGTGGAAATAAGAAACAGGGATAAAAGAAAATATGAGTCAATCTTTTTGACTCTGTTGTTTGAAAACACATACAAACGTCAGCCAACTCATACGGCAATGACGACGCCTTGCTCTGGACAATCTCTCTTCCCACTAATAACAACACGTTAAGCCTCTTATAAGACAAGACCTAAGGGTGGTAATTCCAATCAAACTTTAGCCTGTAAGCTACCACACTACCACTACAACTACTGTAACTCTATTGTCTTTTGTTTGACACAAAACTTAATAAAAAAGAAAGATTTAATAAATTGACTTTTAACAAATTAAGAACTCTTTTATTTGTTGTTTATATCATCAGCCGAAAGGCTGGTTTGAACCTCTAGTGGCTTTACTAAGTTAAATGAGTCGTATAGTTGCAAAACCAGATACATCCATTTTTTTTTTAATAAGTTTTTATTGTTTTCTTTAGCACTATACCTTAACGCACGTTTTGCTCCAGTGAGTTTGTTTCAAAACCAGCTATATTCTATTTAAAATTGATGTCCAACACGAGGGTTAGTTGCAAAAGCAGACAGACGACAATGTCACTTGCAAAACCAGATACATCCAACATAACCTAACTTGATCATGTAGGCATCCTTCGCATCCCAGAAAATATTACATTATTTCGTTTAGTCTGTGATGGATGCGGAGGGCAAAACAAAAATATCAAAATGATGGGAATAATATCTGTTTGGTTTTGTAATTATGCACCAAAGACATTAAAAAATGTAGAGTATATTTTTCCAGTTGTGGGCCATTCTTTTTTACTACCAGATCGTATATTTGTACGAATCGAGAAGGAAGTAAAAAAATCGTTTGATCCTATTTCAAGTCCAGATGAATACAGAAAAATATTTTCAAACTACGGCACTGTGATTAATTTAGCCGACAAAGTGTATGACTGTAAGACGGTGCTTCGAAATATTACTTTACCACCAGGAAAATGGAATTTTCGTTTCAATCCTACAAAGAGATTTTATTTTATAAGAAATGAAAACCAGAACAACATACTTGTTAGTGGGGAAGTTCACTACAAATAAAACCTAGGAAAATATAAATCAGTTTTAAGAAAGGGGTGCGTAATAAATGACGTGGAATGTCCAGAAATCATACAAAGTGGCAAAAATATTTTTCCACTTAAGGTGCGCGACGTTACCAATTTACTTTTGAAACATTTTCGTCCTGACTGGAAATGTACAGATTCCTTAATATATTTTAAAAACATACTAGAGAATAATCCATTAGGAGTTGAACCGACTGAAGAGCATGACAGTGTTGAAGATGGTTGTGCAAATCGTGATGAAGTTGATGATTTTATGGTGTAGTTTAAATTTTTTAATAAGTAATCTATAAAGTTTCACGTCATTAAACCAAATTAATACAACAGCAAAAGTTATTATAAACAGCATAGAGTATCTACGCATAAATCAAATAAACAGTAACATCAATAGTAAAAAAAAGTAATAGTAATAGTAGTTTAGTAAATATTATGTATTAGTTGTAGGTAAGATGGTCTAAATCAAAATAAAACAATGCTTGTATTTTGAAATAATAAAACGTAAGTAACAAAAAGTAAAAATAGATGGGTATGATTAATTCAAAACCAGATAAATCTATTTAATAATTTGCAAAACCAGATAGATTACGATTTCTGTTGCAAAACCAGATACATCCAACGCAAATTTTTGAATAACTTAAAAAATATTGATTTTCTGAAACTGAAATCTTTTGGTGTGCATGTACAAATTAGCTTCGATATGAGGGTATAAAGTGAAACATGCAACATTTTCATCCATCTGAGATACCAGTTTTTTGTCATTCCTGAAAAAAAATATTTTCTGGATATATCTGGTTTTGCAACTAGACGACTCAAATGAGGAGTGACGTGGTTTACTATTGCCTTCCTCACTGAGTAGAAAAATATCCTTATCAGCCATCCAAGCCCTCTCTAAAGCATCTACTTTACACCCTCCAAATGACAAATTCACTTCATTCACCACAAGTTTTGGCTGCATAATGAAATTCATTTCTCTCAGAGGAGATAACTGTGACTATCTTTTACTCCTCTACCTCTTTCGTCCTTAAAATTTTTAGTCATATCATTGGCTGCTGCCCATAACAGACAGGTGGAATGTTAAATTATTTACACTCAATCTGTTCGTTGCAGGGCTAAAATAAATATATTTTCTGTTTATTATCACATGGTTAGCCGATTAAATGACTGAATCATTTAAGAACAGAAGAGGTAGAGGTGAAAAAAAACACTAATCAGAGATATCTCATCTAACAGCAATGAATTTCATTATACAGCCAGACCCTGTGGTGAATAAAGTGAAGGTGTCATTGCAGAGTTGGAAAATATGTGCTTTTCAGAGGGCCCGGCATGCTGATAAGCGTACTTTTCCACTCAGTGAGGAAGGCTGGTAAACCACCTCACTCCTCGTTTTACTTAGTAAAACCTCTACAGGTTCAAACCAGTCTTTCAGCTGAGACCTGAACAACAGACTGATAATCTACTGAATGGCATTGGTTTTTGATATGAAAGCTTGAAATTCCAACACAAATCTTACTAAAATGTCCATCGTTATCAATTGATTTCCTAAACAAGTTCTTTTCTTAACAGATTTAACTTAAATTCTTGAATACATGTTCTACCCCGGATTTTTATTTAATGTAGTACTTCTTAGGGTAAAACCGTATTGATGCTTTAAACTTATAAAATGTTCACACGGATGAACACAAAATCAATGTATTTATTTTTTATTAGAAAATACATTTTTGTACACTCAATTATATTATGACTAAATTATGCACACCTACACACATATATAATACAACAAAATTAAAGAACATGTTAAGACAAAGATGGAAATATTATAGAGAATTCTTATTGGTCGATTTGTGTGTTCGGTGCAAACTAAAACTCCACTCTTCGGTCATGTTTCATACATGCTAAGTTTGTAATGCTGTAATGTATATATAGTACCAGTGGATAGGTTACGGAGTATGTAATGTTGTATTCTGTCGTTATAACCAATGTGTTTGAATCTGTGGTGTGCACAGTTTTGTATTGTATTCTTACTATGGTTAATAACAATACAACACGAAGTGTTATTTTAGATCAGATAAAACTATCAACTCTTGTTTGACTTACTTATATAAAACATGTTTTTTAATCTTATTTATTTTTTCTTATGTTTTGTAAGTACAATAATTTTAAAGTTTAAAAAGTGGTAAGTTGTTGGGAAAATTTCTATTTTAAATTATATTTTAGGTAAATATTATTAAAGTAAATATATTTTTCATTTTTTATTTTATTTTTGATCTACGATTGTATACAATTAATAAGTTTTGAACGAGATGAAATTTTTAACCCTATAGCCGGCAATAACATTGTTCTAGACCGGTAGAGAATTTCTAGCATATGGGTCACCAAACCGTAAAGATATCATTAAAAATTTGCTATAAATCACAAACCTTATCACGTGATGTATCAAAATAACAAGAAAACTTAGGAAAATAGTATAAATACATTGCTGAAATTTTAATCTGACAGGTAAGGATGCTGAAGCTATTTGAAAATAATTTTAGACAAATATTTTTCTAAAATTTCAGATGACGCTACTGTTTAAAACTTTCTTATGCTCTACTTTTAAAATTCATTACATATAAATCATTACGTATAATGTTTATTTCAAAATAAAACAAAAAAGAGATTCTATGTTCAAAACTGAAGAAAATATGTACAAAAACACATCATGTAAATTAAGAAATAACCAAATTCAGCTGTAGGATGGCGTTATTTCAACAGAGAAAAACAGGCAGAATATACAACTAAAACTATTGTATTATACGTAAAAATTTACTTTATACATTACTAAACTATCATACAAAAGAACAACGCTGTCTGTAGATGAATTGAAAACTAAAACGACAACATTGCAAAGCTATAAAGCAAATCCGATTTTGCGACGCGACCGGTTCAAGAAGCGGTAACATCGTCTCAAAATCGACAATTGCCGGCTCTAGGGTTAAATAATTGACATAATGGCTTAGAGAAACCCTTTACTAAATGTTAGGACTCAAAAAGGTATTACAAATAGAATTTTAATTGAAATTTAGAATGTAGTAAATTTAATTAAGTATGAAGCAGAAGTGAAGGAAATAAAAACTCCAAAAAACTATAGTGATGGACTATTGGCGTCAGAGTTATTGAGTTACGTTTAAACATATGCCGAATTATAAATGAGGTTGTTAGGGCTAAAGCTGAAGCTGATATTGGGCATTGTGGAAACATTGAGCTTTAAATATTTAGACTGATGTTGAAACATGAGGAAGATGCCTGAAGATAAACTACCAATATTGATTTTTACATCATTACATATTGAGTTATATGAACAGATTACTACATTTGCCGGTAACAGGCAAGTGGAGTGTAAAAATATTTGCCCTCGATCTGCCAGTTCCAGGGCTACAAAAAATTAGTTCTGTTCCTTATCAAATGGTCAGCCAATTTTACGACTGAAGCATTTAGGAACAAAAGAGGTAGAGGTGTAAAAAACACTATTCAGAATTATCTCCTCTGAGAGTAATGAATTTCATCATTATACACTCAGACCCAATGGTGAATTAAGTGAAGGTGTCATTTGTAGGGTGGAAAACAGACGCTTTTCTGAGGGCTTAGCATGCTAAGTAAGTATACTTTTTCACTTAGTGAGGAAGGCATGGTAAACCACCTCACTCCTAATTTTACTTAGTAAAGCCTCTAGAGGTTTAAATCAGCCTTTCCGCTGATCACCTAAATACTGATGACACATCATTGCATTTCTTTTTATTCTCGAACAATCGAATCAGTGTTTATTGCCTGACATCCCAAAATAGAGTGCACAAGGTTCTAACAAGAATTGTATGTTAACAAGATAAGAAAAAACTTTACCTAAATTTTTACACAAAATTTACAATAATATTCCAGAACTTACACACTGAATCTGTTGTTGTTTAGGTCAACAGCCGAAAGGCTGGTTTGAACCTCTAGAGGTTTTACTAAGTAAAACGAGGAGTGAGGTGGTTTACCATTGCCTTCCTCACTGAGTAGAAAAGTACGCTTATCAGCATGCCGGGCCCTCTGAAAAGCACATATTTTCCACTCTGTAAATGACACCTTCACTTCATTCACCACAGGGTCTGGCTGTACAATGAAATTCATTACTTTCAGAGGAGAGAACTCTGATTAGTGTATTTTACACCTCTACCTCTTCTGTTCTTAAATGATTCAGTCATTTAATTGGCTGACCATGTGATAAGAAACAGAACTATTTATTTTAGCCCTGCAACGAACAAATTGAGCGTAAATAATTTGACACTCCACCTGTCTGTTATGGGCAGCCCACACTGAATCTATTGATTAAAATTAGGTTATGTTTTGTATATTAGATTGTTTACTGATGAATTTACATAGGGTTATGTTCTTCAATATTTATATTGACAAGAGAAAGTCGTGTGAGTGTTTTACACCAGATCTTATCACAATAACTGGAAGCGACAGAGCAGACGGTAAGAAATCGTTACATCCTGATAGCCTAACGCAAACTACTAAGCTCGTGTTTCCGTAAGTATATTTTATAATACTTAGAAAGTCATGTCTCGTACGTGTAATAAACAGATTAGACTATTGAAATATACCAAGAGACACTGATCAAGTGAAAAGACATTGTGTCAAACGAAAGACGAAGGTGGTGGTTTACAGGTGATGTAATTGCCTGTAATTCTTGTCATACAACAAACACATAGATTAAGACGTGACCGGAAACGACGACATGCGCATCACGTATCTATGTGACGTCATTTCCTTGCATTTCCTGCCACGTATTTTTAACATCGATTGTATTTAACATCTGTACACAAATATCGTGCTTAAAAGTCTCAAGACAATATATTTACAATATGTTTTAAAAAGACAATATCTATTATTGTACAAAGATTTTAATTGTACGTGTTAAAACTTATTTATTTGTCTAAATCCATGCGTTTATTTATTATTTTCTTTTATCTGCTTAACAACAAAGGATTGTCAGGAACAATAATGCATTTGCACTTTATTAATCTCTTGATGTTGTTTGTTAGGTCATCAGCCGAAAGGCTGGAACCTCTAAATGCTTCACTAAGTAAACCGTGGAGTGAGGTGGTTTACCATACCTTCATCACTGAAGGGAAAAGTATCCTTATCAGCAATTTAGGCTCTATGTAAAGCATTTACTTCTCCCCTGCAAAAGAATAAAAGCCATGTTCTAGGGTAACTAATTCCGGTTGATAGATTTTTATGAAAATGTTCGTGACGAGTCCCGTTGACTTAACTTACGTTTCAAGTTTCAACTTCGTACGATTTTCAGTTTTTGAGATATTTTGTTCAAACAATCACAGACAGACATAAAGACCAATCGGTAAAAAAAACATGTTTTGCGGGTTCAGGGGGCCTGAAAACGTGTATTTTCAGTGGAAACTCGTTTTTTTGTAAAATCAACATGAAAGTATTTTTTTCCTTTTCTGTTTATTTATATAGAGCAAGAGAAAATAAAATGAGCTTTAAGATTATATCCTAAATCAGTAACGAGTAATACAATACGACCCAAACCGTAGATAAATACAGGCTAAGAGATACATGGAGTAGTTATTCTAGTTGTTGAGATCTTCAGCTGACAGGCTGGTTTGAACCTCTTCAGAGTTTACTAAGTAAACCGAGGAGTCAGGTGATATACACGTATATGGGATAAACATACCCCTTCCTCACTGACTGGAAAGATATGCTTATCAGCATGCCCGGCCGTCTAAAAATTATCTACTTTCCACTTTACAAATGACACCTTCACTTCATTCACCACAGGGTCTGGCTGTACAATGATGAAATTCATTTCTCTCAGAGGAGATAACTCTTAACTAGTGTCTTTTACACCTATAGACTATCTTTTCTGTTCTTAAATGCTACAGTCATATAATTGGCTGATCAATTGTTAAGAAACAGAACTATATTTGGTACTTGGAACTAGCGGATCGAGTGAAAACAATTCAACACTGTATCTGCCTGTTATAAGTAAAATTTCTTGATCTCTAGCTAAAATATACATGCAATGAGAAAATACTGTAGGCCTACTAGCGATGAAAAATTTACTATTCCTGGATTTTTAAAACTGTTTTTTTCATTTTATGACTCCTTAAGACAAAAAAATTCTGATGGGATAAACAGAGCACTTTCTCTTGCCCGTGTAAATAATGAAAAACATAATCTATGCTTAATCACGAATGACACTAATGAAAATCAACCTCTGTTGTACTTAAAAATACGGAAACTCACTACAGATGCTAGGCTAGGCTTTATAGAAACAATTCACCGAAAATAAACTTTTTCAGACCCCTTGATCCCAAAAACATGTGTTTACCGATTGGTCTGTGTGCATTTGTGACCAAAATATCTTAAAAATAGAATATCGTTCAAAGTTGAAACTTAAAACTTAAGTACGTAAACTTAAGTACGTGTTAAGTTAGGCGAGTGGACCGGCCAAAAAAAATTTCATCAAAATCCTTCAACTGGAAATAGTAGGCCTAGTCTATTCGTGAAATTTTTCACTTTTTTGCAACTTTCTCAAAAACGGCTCCCAAATATTCTTTAAAATCGCCTCATTTGTTACATATTTGCTGAAATTCGTGAGGGAAAGGGTATTATATTTTCATAGTAAAAAATGTTCTCCTTTTAAGATTGCGGTCTTAATTAGCATTTTAGAGCAAACCCATAATATACGTAATTAAATTTCAAACACTTATTTACAGCACTTGGTTAGCGTCAATTAGCGATTCCGTATTTTTAAGTTCAACAGTACTTGACATTCATTTAGTTTCATTCAGTTCTAATTTGTTTACTCATTATTAAACAAAGGTGATTTACACATTTTTTTTCATTAGTGCGAGAAAGTCGTGTGAGTATTTTTGTTGTTGTTGTTGTTGTTGTATTATCTGTACGTTAGCATTAACGTCCTCTCGTCAATATAAATATGGACGGAATCGGTAAGGAACGAGAAGGTATGATGGTGACTGAACAAGAATAAAGAACTCCTTAACATTATAAAAATTATAAAGCTGCAATATCTCGGACACTAATCGGGAACGATCATAGGTAGTTCTGTTGCAGTTCATCATCCAGGGAAAAATAGAATAACGAAGAGGTCCGTTACGCCGACGCATACCTTGGCTGCAACATCTCAGACAGTGGTTTGGAAGAACATCAACAGAACTCAACATCCATAGTTGTAGACAGGGTGAGAATTATCATCATGTTGCTGACATCAGGGACGGATGGATACACGAAAAAGAAGAAGAATAAATATAAAACTAGCCAGATCCACTGCTGAATAAAGTTAAGTGTTGATTGCGGATAAAAAGGGTAAAATGTTTTGTAAGAATGGAATAGTCATAAAAATTGTACTTATTTTTAACTGAGGAATGAGACTGATAAAAGTCCAGGGACCCTAACGTAATTATTTTCTTCTACGTAACAAATTTTTCTTGTCTGAACAACTTTTTAAATTTGTAATATGTTTAGGGAGGATAGTATGCCCATAACAGGCAAGTGGAGTGTTACATTATTTTCACTCTATCTGCTAGTTCCAAGGCTACAAAATATAATTCTGTTTCATATCATTATGGTCAGCCAATTATATGATTCAAGGATTTAAGCCGAGAAAGGATTTAAAGATTTAAAGGATTTAAGGATTTTCCTCCGAGAGTAATTAATGAATCATTATACAGCCAGACCGTATGGTTAATAAAGTTAAGGAGTCATTTGCAGGATGGAAAGTAAACGCTTTTCAGAGGGCCTGGCACTCAGGGAGGAAGATATGGTAAACCACCTCACTCGTCGTTTTACTTAGTAAAGCCTTTAGAAGTTCAAACCAGCCTTTCGGATGATGACCAAAACAACAACAGGAAGGAAAGTAAAAAGTGAATTGTGTTTTAACAGTGTTAATTAGTATACTTTTCTCACGGTTAAAAAATTAAATCTACACTGAGATTATTATTTGTAAATAAATTGTTAAAATTTGCTTCAAAGTAGTAACAAAAATTAATATTTTTCTGAATAAAAAGCTTCATTAATGAACAAAAGTTGTAGAATGTATTTACAATAATTTTAGGGAATTTTGTATCGTACCTTACATGTAAAACATTTATTTTTGAGGTTTATTCAACTTTTAATTAAAATAAATAAAATATTTCATAAGTTTTTACAAAAAAAAAATCATTCATACATTTAAAACAAAGAAGTTCGAGAGTAAATTTATTAATAATACATTTTTTAAAGTAATAATGAAATTTTAAAAATTTATTGATAAAATTTGGCGGTTTTAAAACGACGCGTTAAAGTTATTCCATTCGGCGGAATATTAAATTGATTACAGTGAGAGAAATGCACATGAAATTGTGGAGACCTCTGTTGGAATTCTGTCGCAGCTGAAAGAATCGTACTTTAAATAGTCACAGCCTCTTTTAATCCTACTTCTTTTATCTTTTAACACCTGAATTTTTTTTAAAAAAGAATTATTTTTACTCTGTTTTTGTTTTTTATTACTTAAATTTAAGTAAATATGTCCCTTTACGTTCTACTAATTTTATTCTCTCTATATGGTAATTTATGTTTTTCTGTAAATAATTTTAGTAATCTATTTATTGGATAAGTTAAACAAAAAATTATTGTAAGTTTTTTAGTTTTTTTAACGGTTTATAATTGTAATATTGAATCCCAATGATAATTTTATCAGACAAACCTCAGAATAATAAGGTGACAAGGAAAGGAGGAAAAATTACTTTTTTATCATTTCAGATTTATTGTAAATTAAGGGGAGCAGACTGATTTTAATAAAAAATATTGATTTTTTAATTTTACCATATATTTATCGATCGTTTTCCGCTATTTAAATTGATATATAACACGACATTCGTTGCTTATTCTGTTGAGAAAAATTATGTTTTTATGTTGATGGGGTATGTAGTGGTTATTTCGATATTTTTTCATGTTTTTCATTCTCGTAAATTGTTATTAATATAATCATGTTACTGCTCTGACATTACGAAGATAACGTTCACATAAAAACAATAATTTCTAGAATGCATAGGAATCAGCTGTAAAACAAGATAAATATTGGTGTGTTTTTGTTTGGAAGTTAATTCCAATTGGCAATAGGTGTTTCTGTTATGGTAATATGCGTTTACTACATTCGCATTTTCCGCATATTGTATTTTTTGACTTTAGGTACACTTATTTCAGGAACCACCCCACCTAGGAGTGTGCAATTTCACACACTACATTTTAGTAATAAGGTGTGTATTTACTCCAGAGGTATTTCAAAAATTTTGGAGTTTTTATTTTTTGGGTGTCTTTTCATAAAAAAATGCGGGCTACATTTGAACATTTTTTGAGAATAAAAATCATTTTTAGATTTGATAAAGATAAATAAAAAAGCTCTGGTATAAATTTGTTAAAAGGTACCGTCCTAAAGATGTCCTAAAGCTCAGCTTTGTAGCTTAAATGGTTCCTACAAAAATCTACCTAAGTTAGTATTGCAGGTATAGGGATAATCAAAATGGTCCGCTCCCCTTAACTTATTATTCAAAAGTTTCTCTTTAAAATGATGTAGTTATTATACGCTTTCGTAACTTGAAAAATATTTTTTTATGATTTTTGAAAAAAGTGCTTGCATTCCCCACTGAAATCGGATTAGGCCTTACATCGAAAATGTCTTTCTTCAATTTTTTTTTATTTATTGTCGCACAGCAACAACAGATACCATCATATTTAGTCACATCAAAGCTAAAAATTAATAGCGACTACAACAATTAAACTAAAAAAATTATTGATACATACGAGGTGTGGCTATTAAATAACGAGATTGACGTAAAAACATTTATTTTAATTTTATATATAATCACTTATTGTCACCTTGTTGGCAGGCTTACGCCTGAAAGTTTTCGAAATAAGGGTAGGCACTTTTTGTACACCCTTATTAAAATTAAATGGCTTCAGTTAAAACTTTTAAATATTGTTTGGCACTGAGAGGGTTAATTCTGTACAGTTATATGTTTAGATAGGAGGTTGTAAAATTTTGGGGCCAAGTGAGGGAAGTGTCGCTCATACGAGTATAGAGCACTTCTCGTTTTATCTGGAAGAAGTTCTTGTTTGTTTCTTGTGTCGTACTTATACAGATCTATTTTTGACGTTTGATTCACTCTTATGTAAATTTTTTAAGATCTCCCTTACAAAGAGTTGTTTGACGTTCATCACTTGAAATTGTGCAAAATGTTTGTCTGGTGGATTACGAGGCGGTTTCTACTCATTAGGTCAACAGCCGAAAGGCTGGTTTGAACCTCTAGAGGTTTTACTAAGTAAAACGAGGAGTGAGGTGATTTACCATTGCCTTCCTCACTGAATGGAAAAGTATGCTTATCAGCATGCCGGGCCCTCTGAAAAGCACATATTTTCCACTCTGTAAATGACACCTTCACTTCATTCACCACAGGGTCTGGCTGTACAATGAAATTCATTACTTTCAGAGGAGATAACTCTGATTAGTGTCTTTTACACCTCTACCTCTTCTGTTCTTAAATGATTCAGTCATTTAATTGGCTGACCATGTGATAAGAAACAGAACTATTTATTTTAGCCCTGCAACGAACAGATTGAGTGTAAATAATTTGACACTCCACCTGTCTGTTATGGGCAGTTTCTACTCATAACTTTTAAAATTAGTATCTGTAGGCCTACTAATATTATCTTGTACTAACTTTACTTTATTCAACTTTACAGCACAAGTTCTCGAACAAGACTGATAAAAGATTTTTAGTACACATCAATTTTTTTTACAAATTTATTTATAATAAATAAATTACTTACATCAATTAATACAGTTAGTAAATACAGCAAAAGAATTAGCCTTATTAAAAACAAAATTAATCACAAAAATATTATTTTACATAGATTCCAAAGCTAGCCTTCTAGAGGGTTTCAAACAGAATCTTCCAAAACCTTTCAACATTAGCCTATAGTGTGTGAGTACGGTTATTTGTACACGAATGCAATATTCGTTATACTGTTAAAAGTTAATGCTTTTGTTTTGTTCTCTTACTGTTATCGTCGTATATGGTTTTGCTAATTACAATAAAAAGGAGCGCCAAAAACATATCGAATTTTCATTGAAAGGCATGGATCGACTTTAAATTACTCTTTGCTCTTACTCCAAAGAACTAGACACCATAAACCCAGATTGATTACAAAACAGTTTTGTACGATTAAATTTTGAATCGAATTTTGATCGATGGTTAAGGGGGTACAGACGTTTAAAAATGAAAAAAATTGATTTTCTTTTTATTTTATTTTATTATTGTCTATAGTTTTCTGATTAATTTGGTATATAAATTGTAGCTGTAGTGTAATAGTAAACCATTAGAAATTAATAAAGGAAATGATCATACCTACCAACTTTTTGGACTTATGACTTGTTTGTTGCTTACTTTTTGTTTCGTTTGAATTCTGTTAGTATTACAGTTCTTTCTCTTACAGATTGAATCGTGTGCAAGAATTAGCTGTCATGTGAATGCTTTGTTTATGGGAAAGTAACCTAGAAATTTGTGCTTTACTCTTTGCGTTTACTGTGTAGGTTTTAGTATTGCTTGGTACTTAACAGTGTTGCTTAGTATTCTTTTGAAAAACGGTGGTTTTTGGGATATTGTGTTTTTTCCACTTTGGTACCATTTACTTAGAGACTAACTAAAATATCTCCTTTAGTTTTTTGCCAGAGTATCTTCATGACTTTATTTACTTGGTATATCAAATAATTTGCTATTATTTTCTTAATTTTATGAGCTAGATTGGTAAATATTTCAAAATTTGGCCAATTTACGATAAAGTCGAAAAAATATTGTTTAAAAAATTCAGAATTAGAAAAATCAAAGTATTATTGGTATACACTATAAAGCACAATTCAATAAATAAAATGGTTATTGTTTGAAATCTCTATCTGTAGTAGTTAACTGAAAAAATAGTACCAGAAAATTACTAAATTAACATTCGGGAATAAAATCGTCAGTACCCCCTTAATTAAGCGGAAGATTACCTTCAGACAGCAGTTAAATTCTAAAAGTTTTGTACCAAAATAATACATCTAAGTCAGTCATTTATCGTCAAGCAACAAACAAAGATATCGCACCATTATCGCCTAGGTTGTGTTGGCGGTATTTATTACCACAGGTATAAATTCTTAATATGAATGTAAATGTAACTTGTAAATCCGTGTTAACAGCAAAAATTATAAACATTTTTAGCAATTCAAATTAAAATATGTCACATAGATTTTTTGGGCCAATTGTAGATCAAATGTGGTGACTTTAAGTGGAGACTGTACTTTGTATCACGCCAATGTTAATTTTGCTATTTTTAGGTACATTTTTCATAGGATTGGTAAAAGATAGATAAATGAAACTTTACACACTTTTAGTTGTCGAGTTTCGCTACCTACTCACAGTTTTTCAATTTAATCTGTGAGCCCATAAAATTGAAAACAAATTAACGAATAACATAAAATATTTACAAATTTCTTTATACGTTTTTGGATATTAGTAATTGTTGGAGCAACTGAGGAAGTCATTAAAATGTCGGTATTTGTGCATGTACAAGATGAATAACTGGTAAAAAATTCAGCCAGCTAGGTTGAATGGGTTCCGAGAAAAATGTACCTAAATTTTAAAATTTAAATTTATGGGAACAGCCAAAAAACAAAAAGGGAACAAATCAAAAAGAAAATGTACACAAACAAGTAAATTCCCCATCAACAGTTGGTTAGAAAGCTGTACCAACAACTGAGAATAACAAAAACAGTAACGCAGATATTTAAAAAAAAACTAAAATTCAATTTGCTCTAACACGATTAGTGTATAATTACGAAAAATATTGGTTCTTCATGAAATGATAATTTTTCTGGATATGCTTGCTAAAAACTTAATATTTTCATTAAAATAATTTTTTGACGTAATTTTATGTTTTTCTTGTAGATATAAGTCTGAACTATTGAAAAACATAAAAAACCGAAAATTGAAATTTTCAGTGAAAACCATCATACAGTCTCACCTTTTAAACGTTTTTGGAAGCTCTTTTTCCACACCACATTCTCACTATTTTTTCACTGTAGGCTTTTCTCCTATCTTCTGTCCACCTAGTGTCCTGTATTTACTCTTCACGAAGCCATTAATGTTCGTAATTTCGTTGTCTGAATTTGATCCGGTTTTTTCAATATCCATTTTAACTTTTGGAAACCATTTATCCGACACCTATTTTATTGTTTATTGTCATAATAATTTGTTTTGTCAACCGGTTATCATCTATTCTACACAGGTGGTATCCGTAATATTTTTATTATAAAACATTTTTGAAGATATTTACGTAGATATAAAACACAGATATAAACATAGATTCAACGTAGATATAAACATTTTTACGTAGATATTTTTAGAGTAAAAAAATATTTACACAAAACAAAATGCAAATTAAATTTAACGACTTTTTAATTTAAATAATATATTATGCACAGGTATGTTGATATTAATTAATTTTCATTTTTACGGTGTAAAAATATTAAAATAGTATGAATAACACTACTAAGTTTTGCTGTGTTAATTTTATTAAGTAAATATTTAATAGTGTTACAAGAAACATTATAAAACGGGGTCGTCCTGGGTTAAAGCTGAGCTGCGAGCTAAGCTTTTAAAGTTTATTATTAATATTTGCCGGAATAGAACTTATGTAGAAGCCTAACTGAACATGTTTTACTTTATAAGTACATCAACAAAAACAAGTACAAAGTACATAATATAATAATATGAGGTAAAAAGGATCCTTCGTCGTAAATATTAAGTGAGTTTTATTAAAGAGTTTAACAAGGATAGATGGGTTGCAGTCTCAAATATAATTCATTCAAAATATGTTGCCGGTACAGTTTTACAGCTTTTTGTTAACAACTTATTACACCCTTGAGTGTTGTTGGAACGCTGTAAATGTTCACACCTTTAATCCTGTACGGTGTTAACGTGTATACGTTACATTTGTATTGTGTACATCATCAGAATTTGCGTACTAAAAACTTTGCATATATTCGCCCGCTGCTGCCACCAACGCCGTCGCACTCACACTGTGTTCAAATAGCACGCCTAGGGACTTTACTTTGTGCTCCATCCTCCCTAACCTTTAAAACATGTTAATTCAATTACAAAATTCGCTTTAAAACTCATAAACCAGCACTTAAACATCTGCCCGTACCCCCTTTAACAACCCCCCCCCATATTCAAACCCATACTCTAAACGATAAAATCATATATTCCATTGAATCACTCAAATACATAATCTACAATATTATCTTCAAAAATTGTATTAATAGATTAAAAATAATCCTTACATGCGAGGTGTGGCTATTAAATAACGAGACTGACGTTGTAAAAAAATTTATTTTTATTTTATACATAATCACTTATTGTCACCTTCAATATACATTCCTACTCTATCCCTTCAACGCTCCACGCGAATTTTCCATTGTTGCAAACAGTGCTGGAAGTCATCTTCTCTCAGCTCCTTCAGGACACGTGCCGCTTTTTCTTTTACAGCTTCCACAGACTCAAATCTTGTCCCTTTTAATGCAGATTTCACCTTAGGGAACAGGTAGAAGTCATATGGTGCAAGATCTGGTGAATAAGGTGGATGTTCTAACACTAAGATGCTGTACTTGGCATAAAAAAATAATAATAGCAATATTGCTGTAAAATAATAGCAATATTGCTGTAAAATAATAGCAATATTGCTGTAAAATAATAGCAATATTGCTGTAAAATAATAGCAATATTGCTGTAAAATAATAGCAATAGTAGTATTCCATTTTTTTACTGTCTGTACTTTCTTTAAAGATGTAAAATTAGTGCAGTTTGATTTCATAATACTCGTATTTAAAAAATATTATGAAATCAGGATAAATCTCGGATAAAGCCGAGAATGTATTTAAGAAATCGGAAGTTACGGATTCTGAAGCAGGTACTGTTAATTAGCATGTTCTTATATTTAATAAAATATCCACATTATCAATGAAATTTACATTTTCCAAACTTAAAAATCGGTTAATTATAAAAAAAATCTGTGTTCCCACAGATTTTTAAGAAAACAGTAGGCTATCATTTTTTAATCACCCACAACAGTCCAGCTCCAAGGAATTTTAATGCATAAAATAAAACAAAATGTTTAGTGGTAATATTAAAAATACAGTAGTATCTCATGGTTCTTGGAACTTTCTAGAAATCCATTTTAAAACAAATGGTAACAAAACATCGAAATGTTCAACATGATGTTATGTTAAGTAACAACTGGGATCATTGCTACCGAAAGAGTTTTAAGTTGTTTTCATGTAGTTTTAGTTTACCCCCAAAAAAATTGGAATTAATTATTTTTATAATTTGGTTTTTAGTCGGAAACCCTTTGTAAATTAAAAAGTCTAGATTTTAATGTTTTGTTATTTTACCAAAAAATTCCTAAACATAACAACTGGATGTTTAGGAATTATCTAAAATTTTAATTGTTAAAATAAATAATTAATGTAAACAACAAAACCGAAAACGATAAAAATATAAACAATGTTTTCTTTCTTGTAAAAATACTTTAAATAGTTTTTTTAAGTAATAAAAAATATAAAAATTTAATGGACAGTTATTTTTAAAAAAACTAAAAAATGAAAAACCTTTTAAAATATTTGTCCATCAATTTACTGTTGTTGTTTTTTTTTTTGGTCGTTGTTTTGACACGAAAACGTTGGTTTTTTATTAGTCTATTATTTAACTTTAAATCATATAAACAAACATTAAATAGTACAATGTAAAAATAATGCATCAAATTAAAATACTTCATCACACATTAAAGAGACAATAAAATAAATAAAATTAAAAGAATAGACATAGCTAAATGACGGTAAAGATATAAAAAAATAATAAAAAAACAAATAAAAGAAAAACTGTTAGGTTAATAAAAATATTATTAAGTTAATTAAAAATTGAACTAAAGAATTGAAGTAACAAAATTTTCTCTAATTAGATTACAATGATTTTAAATGTACCAATAAGTAGGCATATTTGGTAAGTTTTAATAATGTACTGAAACACCCAAGCCTAGGTTCGTTTGAGATTTGGATGGAATAGATAATAAACAGACTTCCTTCTATTACAATATTTTATTTACACAATTAATAATTTGTTGTCTTATTTAGGTCATCACCCGAAAGGTTAGTTTTAACCTTAAGAGGCTTGAGGAACCAAATATACCTATTAAGTACCAATTATTGTCTTCCTTACTGAGTGGTAAACTATGCTTATCAGCATGTCCGGCCCTCTAAAAAGCATTTAATTTCCACCTTACAAATGACTTAATTCACTACAGGGTCTGGCTGTACAATGAAATAATTCTATACTCTCAGAGGCGATACGCTGATTAGTGTATTTACACCTTTACCTTTTCTGTTCTTAAATACTTCAGTCATTTAATTGGCTGACCATGTGATAAGAAACAGAACTATTTTTTTTCAGTCCAGGAATTAACAGATTGAGTGCAAATAATTTAACATCCACTTGCCTGTTATGGGCAATTTTACAATATACAATTAATTATGAAATTTAGCCTACTAATAAATACAATTAGATGTTCGTTGTTGTTTAGGTCAACAGCCGATAAGCTGGTTTGAACTTCTAGAGGTTTTACTGAGTAAAAACAAGGAGTGAGGTGGTTTACAACTGCCTTCTTCACTGAGTTGAAAGAGTATGCTTATCAGCATGCCAGGCTCTCCAAAAAGCACCCACTTTTTACCATACAAATGACACCTTCACTTCATTTACCACAGGGTCTGACTGTATAGTGAAATTCATTACTTTCAGAGGAGACAACTTTGACTAGTGTCTTTTTCACCTCTACTTCTTCTGTTCTTAAATAGTTCAGTCATATAATTGGCTGACTATGTGATAAGAAACAGAACTATTTTTTGTAGCCATGGAACTAACAGATCAAGTGCAATTAATTTAACACTCCACCTGCTAGTTATGAGCATATAATTAGATTACTTTATTTAAATTAATTACAAAACTTAAAGCTTAAACTTAGTTAACTAACAATACAGTGATTTTACAATAATTAATAATTATTAATAAAGGTAAGAGACAATTATTTTTTCTTACCTACAAGGAAATACAATGTGCACAGCGAGTAGACCTTTTCTTAACGTATAATGTAGTCCCTATACAATGTATTCACACTGATAGTAACTGAAACTAATAGAACTCAACTAAGAAGGATATATTTTAAGTACAGACCACCCCTATTGTTAAATAATGTATTCTGAAAATTTTATAAAAATTTTTTCTCTTAAACCACATACCTGCTAGGTGAGGTACGCCACCAAGAGGTACCTCCTAGTGGTATATTTTTCGTATAGACCTAAAGGTGGTGTCCGTTATTTAGATCAAGAGGTTTCTGCTCTATTTTTGGTTTAGCTAGATTCACGTCGTACAGTTGGGAAGATCCTTGTAGCTGAATCACGGGCCAATTAGTTATTTAGTCGTTCGCGAAATTTATTATTAAAAACTTACAGAAATTATGCAGAAATTTAGTGACTAACCTACATTTTTCATTTAATTTTATACGAGTATTATTCACTACCATCATCATCACCTTCCATTGTCTTCCATTGTCTTCTCTGTTTTTTGTTAACTTCTATATTTTTCTTTAGATATCTGTATAGTATTTAAAAATTTCCCATAACAGACAGGCGAACTGTCAAATTATTTACACTCAATCTAATCGTTGTAGGGCTAAAATTAATAAATGTCTTTCTTATCAATTGCCCATAACAAACAGACGAAGTGTCAAATTATTTACATTCAATCTAATCGTTGTAGGGCTAAAATAAATAAATGTCTTTCTTATCACATGGTTAGCCAATTAAGTGATTGAATCATTTAAGAACAGAAGAGGCAGAGGTGTAAGAGACACGAATCAGAGTTATCTCCTCTGAAAGTAATCAATTTATTATACGGCCAGACCCTGTTGTGAATGAAGTGAAGTTGTAATTTGCAGAGTGGAAATTATGTGCTTTTCAAAGAGCCCGGCAAGCTTACTTTTTCACTCAGTGAGGATGAAAGTGGTAAACCACCTCACTCCTCGTTTTCTTAGTAAAACCTCTACAGCTTCAAACCAGCCTGTTAGCTGATGACCTAAACAACAACATATTTAAAAAGATGAGGAATTTTTTTTGAATGAGGAAATCCGAGTCCATTTAAATGACTCCTCTCTCGAAGAAACAGTCAGCAAATACAGAAGGAAGTTGGAGGAATATTTAACACGAATGGTGAAGATGGGCAACAAATCTACATTTAAAATGATAACATAATCCGTGACAGGAAAAGAGGAAGAAGAAGGTATTTTCGGTTTCAACTCTCACTGGACAGAGTCCAGTGAAGTTTTGTTTTAAATGTAGCTCTTCACATGCAGATTTGACATCACCTGTTACTATTTTTTTCGAAATCCAGAAAATATAAAATTAAATTCTTTTACAACACGGTTCTTTGAAGATTTACCAAACAGATGCCTTTCTCTAATAACTTTGTAGGCTCCAAGAAGAATATTGGCACAGTCTTAGCCTACGATTTTTTCTTAGCTTTCAATTTAATTATGATGTTCTGTAAAATCTGGAAATTGTCAGCTGTTGGCAGATTCGTTTTAAGATTTGGGGATTTTATAAATTTTTAGGCGTAGAAATTGAAAGTGTCGCCCCGAGCCTGTTTCTTAAAACCTTACCGTAATAAAAAAGTAGGCCATGTTATTTATATTTGGTCGTAAAAATTTATCTATTTGTTCCCTATTCCAGCATATATTAACTGCTCCGTAGATATTTCCTTCTTTGTAACTTTTAATTTAATTTTGCTGCTTTTTAATGGCAACTCTTGTTGTTTAGGTCAACAACCGAAAGGCTGGTTTGAACCTCTAGAGGTTTTACTAAGTAAAGACGAGGAGTAAGGTGTTTACCATTGCCTTCCTCACTGAGTTGAAAGAGTATGCTTATCAGCATGCCAGGCCCTCCGAAAAGCACTCACTTTCCACCCTGCAAATGACACCTTCACTTCATTCACCACAGGGTCTGGCTGCATAGTGAAATTCATTACTCTCAGAGGAGATAACTCTGACTAGTGTCTTTTACACCTCTACCTCTACTGTTCTTAAATAGTTCAGTCATATAAGTGGCTGACTATGTGATAAGAAACATAACTATTTTTTTAGCCCTGGACCAAATAGATAGAGTGCAATTAAAATAACACTCCACCTGCCCGTTTTGGGCATGGATACTACATGGGCATGGATACTTTTGGGCATGAATACAATGGCAACTATAAAAACTAATTAATACTATTTTTCATTTATATTTATATATTTTTTGACTTCATTTAGTAACAAATACAACTGTATATTTAAATAATTAATAGTATTTATGATGTACGTATCTATTGTCCTGTTTTCATCTTAATTGAGGAAATCACTGAATGGTAGACCCTTGTCGCTGTTGTATAAGATCCTCATTACAGCATCTTTTTAATCTCCTTATTAGATTTTGTGGTATGTGTAGTTGTAACAATGTTTTTATCTCTAGATTCATGTGACCATTAACCATTAATAATTTAATATAACTTTTGTTATACCCTATAGGCTAATGTTTTTTTTGTCTTTAATAACTTTATTTGCAACCATATATTAAGATACAACGAGCGAATTTGATAAAAACCTGAAGAAAAAATAAAGATAAAGTTAAAAAAAAATAAATCACTTTATAGAAGATCTCGGGCCCTTTGACGTTTCAATCTGCGTTGCGGATTCTCTGGTAGTGAGGCATTTGATAGTTTGGTGATCGTGCAATTCGTTGGGGTGATCATGCAATTTTCTGTGAAAAACGCTGCAGCTGGACTTAACTACTTCACTTATATACGGAATATTAAGATCATCATGTAGAATTTTGTTGTTGACATAACAAGGTGCGCAGGTAATTAAACGTAGGAATTTTGACTAAAAGGCTTGTAATTTTTTTCCAAGTAGTCGGAATAGTTCTTTTAGTTTGGAGTTCAAAGTCTGTCTTTTGGTTTTTATATCACCAGGTGAGTTTCTTGTCAAGGTGAAGTTCAAGGTATTTAACTTGTTGTCATTGTGGTATCGGTTTATTGTCAAGGAATAATTGAGGATATTCGCCTTTCCGGAGAGTATGGTAAAAGGTGACGTGCACTAATTTTGAAGCGTTGAATTAGATCTTCAGATTTTTAACCAATAATTTAAAAAGTTGATGTGACTTTATAAATTATTACTCGCTGCTTCTGGCTTTACATCAGAAGAAAGGATGACTGAAACGTCAGCATAAATAGCCAATGTGGTGTTAGCAGATGCAGGTTAAAGTTAAAATATAAAATTTTACCAAAGATTTCCGAATCGCCGTATTAATAACTTTTGGGTACTTTGAGAGATACATCTCTTTTTTTTATTCCTAATAAGTTTACGATGCAATCTGTTCAATTCAGAACAAAAAGCAACCCCATGACCAATGACATGAGGATGACGTGTATGATGTGTAAGTGAGGTGTAGCCTTGTACAGACCCAGGTCGACCATTCCTGAGAGAGTATGGTTAATTGAACCCCAACCATCAAAGGACACCGGTAACCACTGTCTAGTATTCAAATTCGTATAAAAGTAACTACCTTTACTAGGATTTGAACCAGGAACCTTCGTCTCCAAACTTAGCTGTTAAACAGCTGATGTGAAATACATGAGCAATTTTTATACATTTTTGAATATAGTAGATATACTTTTTTGAATAAGATTTACATGAATATATTGAATTTATTTTTGTACTACACGAAGTATGGTAGACTAAAATTTATATGATAGGGTTAGTTTTATTACAGTAACTTATTTTTTGTGGGTTGTTGCGAGTTGTGTTATGTAAATTATTTTGGGTAGGTATTATTATTATTATTATTATTATTATTACAACTACAAAGATGGACGGTTTATTAGATATGTGCATTAGAGTGTGTATTGGTTAATAAACAACGTTTGTGTGTTTGGCGGCCCGGCAATCGAGTATGACGACGCGAGCGAGTCAAGTCGGTTGTTCCATCGAGCAAGCGAGCGACCGGGTCAGACAGGCCCAACTGAAGAAGTATCGTTCATTTGTCTCGGGTGTCATCATTTACAGCGGACTAAGATCGAGCCCCTAATGGCCAAACCATGTTGGAATTACCAGAAACAAAGGCGGACACATCAATTCAGTTCTTGTTAAACTTTTTGTACGATATATTCCCCTTCCCTTCGCTAACAATACCACCTTCAAAAACCCCTTAATTTCTCATCGTTGCTTATACATCCAAATATCTTTCCCCTCCTCCCTTCTACAATAAAAACTTCTTTTATATCGATTCAATATATCGTATACTTCATTATGGTTGACAAGGTTTCAGAATCCTTCTCTCGTCCTATAACAATATTGTTACAAGATATCTTAAAATTTTTGGTAATAAAAATCCAGATCAACCTTTCGTTTCTTTTTAAATAAATGTTTATTTTTTACTATACAATCAATAGATTTGATATTTTTTCAATTTAAAATTGATAAAACAATAAAAACCAACGTAATCTATAAGTACTTTTATATTATTTTAATATTAAAGGTTTTTCGTAATTATCTGAACATTTTTAAAGCAATTGTACTTCGTCTTGTTAAACAGAATGCTTACATTTCTTTTTGATTTGATAAAAACTCCCTTGCTACTTTCTTGTTTTTATATCATAAAACATATAATAATAAATTCTACTTAATGTTGCTTGTTCATTTTCATATCTGTAATAGTTCTTTGACAAAACTGGATTTTTTCTTCTACTTCTTACTTCTTATTTATTAATCGCTTCTCCATTAGCCTATCATAAATACATAAAATTTAAACATTAATTAAATTAGTTTAATCTTTTTATTTTATTAATAATTATATGTTTTGATAAAAATTACATGATAATGTACTATGATAATAATTACATATATTATTCTTGTTAATTTGGTCGTAAAAATTTATCTATTTGTTCCCTATTTCAACATCCGAGTATATGTTAAACTGTTTCGTAGCTATTTCTTTTTTTTGTAACTTATTTAATTTAATTTTGCTACTTTGTAATAGCAACTGACAAAATTAATTACAAATTTATATAGACTTTATTTGTTTTCATTTAGTAACAAATACATACTCTATATTTCTAAAAGCAGCAGTAATTATTCTGTAAGTACATATTGTCTTGTTTTCGTTTTCTTTGTTTTAATTGAGGAATTTGCCCAGTGGCAAACCCCCGTCGCTGTTTTATAAAAGGTTTCAAGATATTACAAGAAAATGCCGGAATATGGATTCCAGTATATTTTTGACCTCCTTTTAATGGTTTTTGTGATAAGTAGGTCTGGTTTTGACAGTGTTTGTATCTATGGATTCGCTTAACCATTAACCATTAACAATTATTTTATGTAGGCTAACAAAAAAATAAATGGAGTTAATTTATTGAAGAGACACCAATAATGCTTCAGAAAATAAAAATTTTGTTAAATTAACTTTTTTTATTAATAACGCATTAACTTATCGTGACTCTACTCCAATCCCGTTTCAGTATTGTTAATAAATTGAAAAAATTCAGATTAAATACAAAGATATTTGCTCATGCCAAGCGTGCGGAGTATTAAATTATTTGCACTCGATCTGCTATTTCAAGGACTACAAGAAGTAGTACTGTTTCTTATTGCATAGTCAGCCAATTATATGACTATAAAATTTAAGAAACGAGAAGGTAAAGGTGTAAAAGACACTAATCAGAGTTATTTTTCTGAAAGTAATGAATTTCATTATACAGCCAAACCATGTGGTGAATGAAGTGAAGATGTTGTTTGCAGGGTGGAAAGTATATGCTTTTCAAAGGGTTTGGTATGCTGATAAGCATACTTTTCCACTCAGTGAGGAAGGCAATTAAGCCTCTTACTTCTCCTTTTACTTAGAGGTTCCCGGCCTTTAGAGGTTCAAACCAGCCTTTCGGCTGATGGGCTAAACAACAACACCAATAATGACAATGCTTAAGAAATAAAAATTGTGTTGGCCGCCTCAGTGGTCCAGTGATTAGCGTGCTGCACTGCAAAGCGGAGGCCCGGGTTCGATTCCCGGCCAGGGTCTGGAAAATTATTAAAAACTCAAACCCAACTTTTTTCTACCCAATTTAGTCGCTTATGACCAAGATGTTGATGCGACTTCAAATAAACTAATAAAATGTGATAAATAAAATTTTGAAATTAACTTTGTTTTTTATCTAAAGCCGTTTTGTCTTGTATAATCCGTATAAAAGTAAAAACTACCTTTACTAGGATTTGAACTAGGAACATTCGTTACCAAAAATCAGCTATTAAACAGCTGACTCGCGACGAAGACTACCTTTAGAGCAACCCTGTGGTTCAAAAACATAGGTTTTCGTTATTTACTATTTACATTAACATTGTAAACGCTCCGTGGTATGCCCGCAACAGCGACATCCATCGCGACTTAAAAGTGAATACAGTAGCAGAGGAAGTGTGTAATTGTGCTAAAAAAACATGAAAATCATCTTCACGATCACGTCAACATTGAAGCACTTCAACTGTTGGATAATAGTGTAATAGTCAGGCGACTGAAAAGGACTAAGCCTGTAGATTTAGTATGTTAAAGAAAACCAAAAATTATTGCTAAAAATGTTTTAGTTAGGCAACTGAAAAAAACTAAGACTGTAGATTTAGTGTGTTAAAATAAGATTACTAAAGTGTAATAGTGTGGCGAGTGAAATAACTAAGCTGGTAGATTTAGTGTTTTAAGGAAAATAATAAAAGTACTGTTTAACTATAAATAAGAATAAATTACATTCAAGTCATGTATATAGGTCTAATATAAGTTACTAAAACTAATGGTTAGCTACATGTAATATTAAGCTACTTTTAAGTCATATAGTCATGTAAGTTACTAAATTAATGTCTAAATTAACAATAGGATTAAGTTAGGTATTTAAGAAATTAATAAGTTTATAGAACACTGCGAAGTGTCATTAGAAAATAAGGGCTAGCACCAGTGGGTGACTGCATGATTATATACATAGGGGGAGGGGATAATATCGCTAAAGAAAAACTGTTCGCTAGTTTCAAGTAACTAGGTGCAGTAAATATACAATTTAAAAAAATCTATTTACATTGGTAAGAGAAATTCGCGTTAAATGTTTCACACTAGATTTTATAGATCATTTAGTGAGATATAAGAAGTTCATACTAAATAAGTGGTTTGCAAGAACAGATTTATAACACTTAAGTAGATTCTTAGTAAACCAATACTGGTGGGCTAAACCTAATTCCAGTACAAAATATTGTTTGCAAAACAACGGGTATCAAAATGTTTTATTTGTTCAGACCGGTAGCATAGTAGGTGGTAATAGAAACGTTACTTAATTTATTATTTAGTTTATAGAAATATCAGTGAAATAGTTTTGTGTATTCTTTAAAACTAACAACTGTAACATAAGACCCCCAGCAGTGGATGGATCTAAAACCAAAAGACAGATGACCTTACTAAGGTGTGGTCAATATGTGGCCCGAAATATTTTATTCAGAACTAGAACATTCTTGGTCACATCTTTTGTCACCCCTGACATCTTTACCATATTCTTTTTACATGGTTATTTATCCCTTGTAGCCTGTAGAATAACTAACAGGGTAGTTGTCCATCAGTTAACACTGTCTGTGTCTATAACCATTTTTCACAGTTTACCCTCAAATAAAATCAAACCCCTCAAATAAAATCAAACCCCTAAAAAACCATTGTTTCCCTTAACTATTTATAATACCGGGTAATCAAAAATTTTGTTTATCTATATAAACATAAATACAAACTCATTACTGATTTAATTTTTATTAACAAATTCAACATTAACTGTTTTTTAACGACCAATAAATAAAAATTGTTCAAATCTTGTGTATACAAATATTTTGATTATTTTTTAATTCAGTAATTACATTTTATTCTTCTAAATTTACGATTTCCTAATATTGTCTCATTCATTGATTCTCAAAGTGGGGGGACGCGATGAAGAGTTTGGGGAGGGCGTAAAGCTTAGTTTAAAAAATAACAGAAGTTTTGTGTACATCGAATAAATGAAGTGAAATTTTCTTTAGGCAAAGAAAACCTGATTGATCTTCAAAGTGACACTGCCTTGAAAAAATTTAAGGAATTTTCTGTTACCGGATGGCAACAATTAGTGGCGGGTTGGAACCTTTGCATTTTGGTGGTCCTGAAAAGGGCCACTTCAGCAGTGGTCGTCTTGATGGGAAGCGTCGGTCGTAGTCGTCGTGGCGGTCGAGGGGCTGGGTGACACGACGTGTCGTCGTCCAGCGGAGACATCATCTTCTTCCCTCACAGTAGTGCGTCGATGGCTGGCTTCGTCGGATCCGATGGGCGTAAGGCTCGGTCGAGGGACCGCTGTGGGCATCGCTCGCGTCAGTGGGCGATGACGGTCCGGTCGACGGCTTACGGTGACGGGTCGGCGAACGAAAGCATCATCTTCTCTCTTGCGCAGTCGTCAATTAGTCTTCGCTGGAGTCCTGTAAGAAATTAAGATACGCATAGAAAAAGCCAGAGTGGCCTTCAACAATATGCGAAAAATTTTCAAAACTCACGACCTTACACTTGCTATCAAAATGCGTCTCCTTCGATGTTATGTGTTCTCTGTACTGTTCTACGGCGTGGAAGCTTGGACGCTCACTGAGGCCTCAGCCAGGAGGCTTGAAGCCTTTGAAATGTGGCTTTATCGAAGAATGTTACGCGTATCATGGAGGGACAGAGTCACCAATGTAGAAATTCCTCGAAGGATGAATAAAGATAAAGAGGTTCTTGACATCGTGAAAGTGCGAAAGCTCCAATACCTGGGACACATTATGCGCAATGAGAACCGTTACGTGTTGCTCCAAATAAATTCTGCAAGGAAAGGTGTATGGTGCGAGAGGTCCCGGTAGAAGAAGGATTTCATGGTTGAAAAATCTAAGAACGTGGTTCAACCAGTCGACGACCCAACTTCTCAAAGCAGCTGTTTCCAAAGTCAGAATAGCCATCATGATAGCCAACATCCGAACCGGATAGGCACCATAAGAAGAAGAAGGAGTCCTGTAGCCGTGTGCCGTGGTGGAAATCTTGTCTGCTGTATGGATCGGATTGAATCTCTCTTTTGAGTGTAGTGCTCTTTATATAGGCCTAGTTGCCGAGAGCGCTGTGGTAGAGGGCGGTTATTCTATCGGCCTTGGCAATAAAGCCCTTTGTTGGTACGCAGCCGAAAGGTTTGTCGGTACGCCGCCATGCCGTGCTACCGTGCCGACAAGACCGGGATAAGTATTGAAGACCAGCAACACAGTAAATGGTTAATTAGAAGGGGTGGCGGTGACAGTTCGCTCACCTCCTTCTGGATAATACTCCAAAAAGATACCCTTTTTTTAAGTGAAATTGCCTTAAAAGTACTCATTCCCTTTGATACAACACTTTCTTGTTTAATTGAATTGTTTACTCTTGCTGCAATGAAGAGCAAATATCGTTCAAGATTACATGTGGCAAAAGAACTTAAGAGTTGCACTGTCAGTTCCACTCCACGTCTCAGAAAGCTTTGTGCCGAAAAAACAGGTTCATCCATCACATTAGTAGTCTTACGTTTTGTTTTGAGTTATATTTAACAATATGTAGCCCTACTTTTTAAAAATACAATGTCCTAGATCTATTTATAATTATGTATTTAATTATTTCAAAATTGAACCATTGTCCCATTAGGAACAGGCTTTAAACAAAATCAAAAGATCATTAGTTATTGATAATTGATTAATTAATCAATAAGTAAATAAATAATAGATCAATAATCATTAATTAATATTTTAATTAATTTTTTTTATCTTCTGAAGCTTTGGCCTACGCTAGTTATTCTATGTACCTGATCAATTGTAGTGTTTATTTTTTAAAGCCAAACTGATGGTTCTGAATTAGGTGTTTCTTTCAATAATTTATTGGCTTTAACATCTTAAGAAATAATTTAGATAATACAGATAATAGTGATAGTATGCATGGCAAAGCTTCAGTTGGCAATTTTCCTGGTTTCAGTATCATTATCACCTCTGCTATCTTCCATAGCTGAAAGCTATTTCATTTTAACAAACTTTTTGAATTACAAAAATTTTAAATTTTAACTAAAGTCTCTTTTAGTATGAGGGTATTTTAGAAGCAAAAATCGAAACAAAATCAAAAGTTTTAACTTAACAATCGTGTTATGCAGCCGTTATTCAATTAGCCACAATGTGTTTAATTATTTGTACAAATTTCACTGTCACCCTATAGAAACTTCTAAGGTGGTAGTTGTAAAAGGCTTTACCTAGGGTGCCTCTGATGCTTCAATCAACGTTCAAAACCTAATATCCGAGTGACATAACTTACAACTACAAGAAAACACAAAAAAATATTGTGGGTGGTCAGTTTCTACACAACAGAAACATTTGTAGTAATATATTACTTTGCAAAATCTTGACCTGAAATGTTGTCAAAAACAAGTTCCTTGACACAAATATGTCTCATTCTAAAACTAATCCTATTTCACAAACCATTTATTACAAAAAAAACATAGATAACTATATTACACTATTATATATTTTGGCAAGATATATTTGCAATTTTACATTTCGTTGTAAACAAAAAAATAACATAAATCTTTCTAAAATCTATCATTTATTTAAAGATTATCTTGTAATTAATATATTATCAAAAGGAAATAAAAACATGTATTCGGGCGTACTTTTGGGTTGTCCACAACTAATTTGTTGTAGTAAATTTATCTACAATTTTTACGTTAACATAAGTGAATAACATGAGTCCACTTTCTAAATTTCCTAAACAAATCTCATGTATTTCAAAGTTATGTAATAGAATCATTTAAATCTTTTGTTTTTTAGTTTAGTTTATTTAAAGTCGTGTCAACTGCTTGGTTATAAGCGACTACCATGGTTTATGCATCTAGAACAGTGGGTTTCGACTTGTGAAAATTTTCAGACTAAAACTGGTAATCAAACCCAAGATCTCCGCGTTGTAGGTTCCACTTCGCTACGAAGACAGCTTCATTTATGGGATATTTTTTATTTTTATGTCAAACTCTTTAATTTCTAATGTAGATTTAGGCATAGATTAAATTAAAATAAATATTACATATTTTTAGTAAATAGCTTACTATGTTGCATTTAAAAAAATATTATTTTATTTATTATTTTAGCTTATTTTATGTTGCATTATATGCCCATCAGGTATGTGGAGTGTTAAATTATTCCAGCGTTACAAAAAAATAGTTTTGTTTCTTATCACATGGTCAGCCAATTATATGACTGAAACGCTTAAGAAAAGAAGAGGTAGAGGTGTAAAAGACACTGATCGCAGTTATCTCCTCTGAGAGTAATGAATTTCATTAGGCTATACAGCTAGACCCTGAGGTGGAGGCGAAGTAAGTCAGTGATCGGCTGGCTTGCATGTGCCGAAGCATCACGTCCAAGAGAGCACACCTGCTCCCTTACTTTCTGTAGCAGTTTTTCGTGCCCGTGCCTCTGGAAACTCCTCGGCATCCTATGGTTACTTTTCAGCCATGCTTTGGTCCCGCCGAGGTGAGCTGAGATGCTGGGCTTCTGTCTGTCTATCCTGATCCTTGTCCCTGGCATCTAGCACTTTTTCTATCCGTGCTAGAGGCAACTTCTCCTACTGTAGCTTTTGCCCAACCCAGTGGTGTCAGGCGTTTACCGTGCCGAAGGGTGGATGGCACTGGGGCATTTAATCAGTGTCTTAACGGTGCCTGTAGGAAACTTGGCTAAATCCTACAGTATTTTGCCTTACCCCTGTACGCGGGGCTATGCAGGGGCGGACTGATTATTTCCCTAGCTGAAACGACAACTAAAAGTGGTTGTTGTTCCTTTTACTAGGAAAAGGAAGATGGCTCTAGATGCTTTGACTCTGGAAGGAGTGGATTTGAGCTACTCCCCTGAGGTGGAGTATCTGGGGGTTGTCCTTGATAGGGGCCTGACTTGGAGGGGCCACATGTCAAGGACTGTTGAGAGGGCTGCAAAGGCCTTATGGATGTTTAAGAGTCCGTTTGGGAGGACTTGGGGGCTTAGGCCTCGTATGGCAGAATGGGCTTATGTGAGCATCATTCTGCCAATGGTCACGTACGAAGCTTTTGTATGGTGGCCAAGAACAGATCGGCTGAGGAAGCTGAAGAGATTGGCCCGCCTAAGGACATGTTGTGCAACGAGCACTGGTCCAACGGCTACTATAGAGGCGTTGTTTGATTTGCCTCCTATTCATGTTCAAGTGAAGAAGGAGGCGATAGGAACTGCCTTGAGGCTGGAGGGCGGGTTCGGGCTCTCATCAGGGGAGATGGGCCACACCGAGATCTCCAAAGGGATTGAGGGGATGGGTGTGGTAGGTGGTCCTCGGGACCGTATGTACAGAGCATACGACTTCTCCGACACACTGAGGGTAAAATTTTTGATCGTCAGGAGTGGGCGGAGCGACAGCCAGTGATACCGGAAGGGGTTACCTTTTGGTACACTGACGGCTCAGTGATGAGCGGAAGAGCGGGAGTGGGGGCCTGGGGGGCCGGGGGAAAGATTTCCCTGGCCCTTGGGTGTAACATAACCGTCTTCTAAGATGAAATATTGGCCATTAAGGTCTGTGCGGCTCAGGGGGTCGCACACTTATATTTATATGCAGTTGCAAAGTGGTGGGCTGCAAAAGAAGAGCGCTGATGGGTAAGGTTGTGTAAACACCTTCTCAGATAAGTGCACTAGATCCTAGGCAGATCCTGCGCTTTATCGAAAGTGTGGGTCTTGCAGAAATAGGAATAGGGGCAATCACAAAAGATCTTTTAGGTCGCGGTGAGGAGGGGCTGCAAAAGCCTGAACGCCCTTATTGTAAAGTAAGTAAGTAAGTAGACCCTGAGGTGAATAAAGTAAAATTATCATTTGGGGGGTGGAAATTAAATACTTTTTAGAGAGCCTGGCATGCTGACAAGCATACTTTTCCACTCATTGAATAAAGTACTGGTAGACCATTTCACTCCACGTTTTACTTAGTAAAGCCTCTGGAGGTTCAAACCAGCATTTCGGCTGATGACCTTAACAGCAACAATACGTATTGCATTAACTTCTTGGTTATTAGCAACTGTGGAACTGAAACGGAGGTTTGAATGTATGAAATTTCCAAATTTTAGCCGGAAATCGAAACAAGGACCGTTTCATATCCAGGATGGCCTAACAACAAAGGCGATCAAAACAAACGTTCACAGTCACGCAAAATGTAGCCTACTATTACACAGTTCGTGATTAGGCTAGGAATTGTTCAAGTAATAGGTTGTTTATTGAAAAATAGGTTTATTTATTTTTGTACAGGTTGCTTTCATTTTGAAAAAATTGTGTATTGTCGGGGTGGAGTGTGTTGAACAGGGTCAGTAGATTGCGATGAATGAAATATTTTGAGTAAGAATTCTAAGAAATCGAATCTAGTCGAAAAGTTTTTTTTACGTTTTGTTCCTTCTACGATGTGTCAGAATAGCGGTGAATGTTTGGGAAACTGTTAAACCGCAAGTATCAAAATAGTTAACTTAAGTTCAAGTTTCAACTTCGTACATTATTCCGTTCTTGAGATATTTTCACCCACACACACGCGCGCGCGCGCACACACACACACACACACACACAGGCACACCTACATACCTATCGCTAAAAACATGTTTTTTAGGGGTCAAGGAGCCTGAAAACTTGTATATCCGTTGAAAACACGATTTCGAAAAACGACTTGAACAAAACACTTTCCTTTCCAATATTTTCATATAAGATAGGGAAAGAGAAAGTAAAAAAAAACAGGATAAAAGGAAACTCAAGCTCCAAAAAAAGAACTCGTATTGGGCTGTGAAACAAAAAATATACAACGGAATATAAAACCGCTTGGTTTATCGCAATATAAATTTGTGTTAAAATGATTTGTTTAAAATTTGAGTAATCTGTCGTGTGATTTAATTAGTGTAAATTTGTCATTCAGTTTATCAAATGATTATTTTTGTTTTATTAAAAAATAAAAGTATAAAAATAGTAATATGTTTCAATATGGAAGGGTACAACCGAGGTGGGAATGTGATGTTTAGGAATGGTGAAGTAGAGGGGGTGAGGGGGATCTGTTATGATGGATTATGTGTATTTGTTAATGATAATGACTATGGGTGATAGAATATAGGATGGGATTGGTTTGATGACAACCTGCAGGCGTACCAACCGACGAACAAATGACTGGAATAACTGAATAAGGTAGGCCTATATCGTGTGATATGAGATGTGTTAGGAATGTTGGTAACCCTGACAAAATATGCACACAGCTGTCTTTCTGACAGCTAGAATATATTAATCGCTAACGATCAATATTGCTTTGCTCTAGTTCATTTATCAAAACGAACTGTTAACAGTAACCATATGGAAATGACGCTACACCGACATAGGTAGATTCTCTCTGTCCATAGTAAATATGTACACTGACTCTTCGAATTCCAACACTGTTCTTCAAACCTTTTTAAGCATTACTTCACATCTAAGTTTGTTGTCATTAATGATAATCTTATAACAGATAAGTTAATTTTTCGTTAATTAAATCAGCTATTCAAATTTGTTACACCGTTTTATTTGTAATGGGTTTTTACGATATTTCATAATGATTTTATAATGTTAATTCATATTTTAAACTCTTCGTATACTTTATTTATTACTTTCTTTTGCCCTTTGGAAAGTAATTGTTTTCATGTCGATTTTTAGAAATCGAGTTTTTACCGAATATACACATTTTCAGGCCTCGGGAACACAAAAACATGTTTTCAGCAATTCATGTGTGTGTGCGTGTGCGTGCGTGCGTGCGTGCGTGCGTGCGTGCGTGTGTGTGTGTGTGTGTGTGTGTGTGTGTGTGTGTGTGTGTTTGAACAAAATATCTTACTAAGCTGAAACTTGGAACTTAAATTAGATAGCTACCACTACCGACCCAACATTTTGAAAACGGTTTGTTACGATTTCGAGAGATAGGTAGTGTTATCATCACATTCTCTAAAACGTCGTCTGTCAAGAGAGTTGGTCGACCACTACCTCTTCTCTCGCAAACACTACCTGTCTCTCGAAATCGGTTTGTTAGCCTAGAAATTGACATATTTTCTGGTGGAAGAACACCAACAAATTTAATTTGAAATGATTCGTTTACACCCGCGTACGATTTCGTAGAAAAAATATTGTTCAAGAATGAAAACTCGTTGTTCTAGGATAAAAGACATTCTGTTCGTAACACGACCGGAAACAGCACAAAATTTTACACAGCTCAAGGAGAATTAACTGACACTGCCGTACCTATACCGGTTGAGTAGGACTATCAATTTCTTGTCACAAAACAAAATTTCTCTTTCTTAAAAAAAAAATGACCAGACATTAACTATTGGGTAAAGGATTAAAAATTGGAACTGGCTTCTACGCCGGGGTCCAGGGTTCGATTCCCGTTCCAGGTCTAGCATTTTCTCATCACTCATTTTCATTTTCATCATTATCCCCCGTCTGCATTAGCAGAAATTGCAGTACAATCAGACGTAAAACAAAAAAAAACAAAAGGACTAAAAAATCATTTTGTATATACCTAATTAAGTTACAGAAAATTAAAAAATCTACAACTTTTATATCAATTATTTTCTTCTAGAGCCTAGCTCAGCGTCAATTAGTAATTATCCGTATTTTTTAAGTCGAACACAGGTTGACAGAGTACAGTGTATGTAATTATTATTATTATATTATTCCTATATATTATTGTATATATTAATGCTGTTATCCCGAAATTTAATTTGGCAATGACACAGTACAGATAACAGAAGAATTATATCTCTGTTTTATTTGTTATCTTTCTGAATTGAACAGTAGAAACGGAAAAGACATGCTAAACCATCTTCCCAAACAACGACAATATCCAGTACACAGCAGTATTCATAGTAGAAAGAAGTGTGGGTGAGAAATTCGGCGTGAAGCAGTAAATTAGCGAACTGTATAATAATGGCTTTGACAAGGGTAAAATAGAGTAAGAAGGATAGATTGGAGGGGTATGAAGAAGAACTGTTCAGTGTTAATGGTTTCCAGACTAAATTGAAATACGAGGATAGGAAACTACGTGGCAGAAAGTGATTAGTGTTCTCTTTTGCTTGATTTTCAAGAAAAAGACAACCTTATAGAAAGAAAACATGTATACAATTTTGTATTAGTTGGACAAAGAAAGATATGGTATACAAGTTACAGGGTTATATAATTGTTAAATTCTTAGTCAAAACCACCGGATGATGACTGGTTAGAAAAAAAACTATTCAGAAATTCATTTTTCAAAATTTAGACAAGTGAAAAAGCATTTAATTAGTGTGAAATATTTTAAGAAGTTAAAGATAAACGATCATTAGCAGGAATTAAAATTACGTAAAACATAAGATACTACGCTGGAATATTTAAAATGAATCGGTGAACTTTCTTTATACCAACCATTAGATTATAACGTTGTAAAATGTTGTGAAAAATTGAGGGTAAAAATTAACAAAACAAAATCTTCACTTATCACTTACATAGTATGCAAAATTGTATTAGTTGGATAAAGAAAGATATGTTATCAACTTACATGGTTAATTGTTAAATTCTTGGTCAAACAACTGGATGATGACTGGTTAGAAAAAAACTATTCAGATATTCATTTTTAAAAATTTAGACAAGTGAGAAAGCATTTAATGAATGTGAAGTGTTTTAAGCAGTCAAAGATAATCGATCATTAGCAGAAATTAAAATTACGTAAAACGTAAAATACTACTGGAATATCTTAAATGAATAAGTGAACTTTCTTAGGTTAACTTTCTTAACGCTGCAAAATGTAGTGAAACATTGAGTGTCAGAATTAACGAAACAAAATCTTCACGTATCACTTTTATAATTAAAAAATATTTTTGACCAGCAGGTACCGTAAACGATAGAAATGTACCCCAGACGGAAGATGTTAGGTATTCACTTACTTGGAAGAAACACATTCGAACAAAACGAAAGTACTTGGACATAACTTAGTCCATAACAGGCAGGTGGAGTGTTTAATTATTTGCCCCCGATTTGCTAATTCCATGGCTACAGAAAAATAGTTCTGTTTCTTATTATATGGTCAGCCAATTATATGACTGAATCATTTAAGAACAGAAGAAGTAGAGATATAAAAGACACTAGTCAGAGTTATATCCTCTGAGAGTAATGAATTTCATTATCCGACAAGACCCTGTCGTGAATGAAGTGAAGGTGTCATTTGCAAAGTGGAAAGTAGATGATTTTTAGACGGCCGGACATGCTGATAAGCATATCTTTCCAGTCAGTGAGGAAGGGGTAGGTTTATCCCATACAGTATATGTGTATACCACCTGACTCCTCGTTTTACTTAGTAAACTCTGAAGAGGTTCAAACCAGCCTGTCGGCTGATGATCTCAACAACTAGAATAACTACTCCATGTATCTCTTAGCCTCTATTTATCTACGGTTTGGGTTGTATTGTATTACTCGTTACTGATTTATGATATAATCTTAAAGCTCATTTTATTTTCTCTTGCCCCATATAAATAAATAGATAAGGAAAGTATTACCTTCAAATCGATTTTACAAAACTCGAGTTTCCACCGAAAATACACGTTTTTAGGCCCCCTGAACCCCCAAAAACATGTGTTATTACCGATTGGTATTTGTGAGTGTGTAACAAATCTGATTATCTGAATATCATAAAACTGAATATCGTACGAAGTTGAAACTTGAAACGTAAGTTAAGTAACACAACGGGACCCGTCACGAAATTTTCATAAAAATCTATCAACCGGAAGTAGTTACCCTAGAACATGGCTTTTAGCTATAGTTAGGTATTTCAAGTTCCTCTGCCTCGTACAAAGTAAATTGTTGTAAATGTACTACATAGCTTTTGAAAATAAATTTTATGGGTTAGTATAGTAAAACATTAGGAAATAACGTAGGGAATTCGTGCGATTTCACTTTTTATACAAAAAACGGCTACCATTTGGTGTTTATGTTTATTCATGATTAAAAACTCATTATAATTTTCATTGGCAAGAGAAAGTTATTTGAATGTTTCACACTAGATTTTTAATATTTGTCAATAACTGATGTTGTTGTTTAGATCATCAGCCGAAAGGCTGGTTTGAACCTGTAGAAGTTTTACTAAGTAAAACGAAGAGTAAGGTGGTCTTCAATTGCCTTCCTCGCTGAGTGGAAAAGTAAGCCTATCAGCATGCTGGACCCTCTGAAAACCGCATATATTCCACTCTGCAAATGACACCTTCATTTCATTCACCACAGGGTCTGGCTGTATAATGAAATTCGTTTCTTTCAGAGGAGGTAACTCTGATTAGTGTCTTGTACACTTCTACCTCTTCTGTTCTTAAATGATTCAGTCATTTAACTAGCTTACCATGTGATAAGAAACAGAACTATTTATTTTAGCCCTGCAAAGAAAAGATTGAGGGTAAATAATTTTACACTCCACATGCCTGTTATGGGCATACAACAACTGATATAATAATTGAATCAGTCATTTCAGAAAGCCCATAAATCAAAATTTTACCTAATTTGCTTTTGTACATTTCCGGATTGTTTGAATATATATTGTTTTGTTATTTTGAATATTGAATATATTGTTTGATATAAGGCTTATCCTAAAGCCTTTTTTCCGTTTGAAAATAAAATTGGTGGTATTTTGAAGCTGAAGTCCAACACTTTAAAAAATACAAAGTTTCTGCGCAAAAATCTTTAATATAGGAGAAAACCACTATAAATTAATGATGGTGACAAAAAACGGTAAATATTTCAGACAATTTTGTTTTTAAGTCGAAATTTCAATTTTTATTGCAGCAAAAAGATTCCTTAAGTTATAGTGTAAAAAATAAATACGTTTATTATTGAATAACACAATTTTCTTGTGGTTTATAATAATTTCATACAGAAACAACAATAGTCAGCATTTTGAACAACCTAAGAGTAAAGTTAGTATTTTGACTTATGTGCTTTCTGAAATGATCAATTCAATTTTAAAATGCCACAAAATTTAATTATTTTATTTCACCACCGGCCTTAATTCACTCTCGCAGTACAGAATGTAATAATAATAATAGCCATGTACTTCCGTGTGGATGTTTTATGCAGGTTGTATCAGTCTATCTGTCCGTCCGTCTGTCTGGTGCCATGTGGGTGCGGTAGTTATAGGTAGGTAGGTTGTCTTTGAGTAACGAATAAGTTTGTTGGACGTAGGGTGACTGATAGTATCATTCTTGGCGACAACCTAACTCTATAAAAACGTCTGTCATTGTATTGTGCGGGAAACACGACTACTTCTTTCACTTGCCACTAAAATATTTCTCACCATATACCACTAATGTACTAAATAAAATTCTAATTGAGTTCAGTTGACTTCATTGAAAATTTAAGGTTGGAAACCTGGTTTTATATAAACTTTTTTTTAAGATTTTAGGAATTTTATTATAACTTAATTCAGTACAATTGTGTGAAGCTAACTAACAAAAAAGTATCACAATGTTGTTATTTTTAGGTCATCAGCCGAAAGGCTCGTTTGAACCTTTAGAATCTTTACTAAGTTAAACGAGGAGACTTAATCATTGAGTGGAAAAGTATGCTTATCAGCATGCTAGGCCCTTTAAAAAGCATCTATTTTCCACCCTGTAAATGACACCTTCACTTCATTTACCACAGGATCTAGCTGTATAATGAAATTCATTACTCACAGAGGAGATTATTCTGACTAGTGTCTTTCTCTCCTCAATCACTTCTGTTTTTTTAATAATTCAGTCATTCAATTGGCTGACCATGTGATGAGAAACAGAACTATTTATTGTAGCTCTGGTTTTAGGAGAACGAGTGTAAATAATTTACCACTCCAGCTGCCTGTTGTGGGCATTACTCGACATCTGTTTGACTTAAAATTACAGAAAATCAATAACTGACGCTGAATTAGGCTCTGTAGAAAAAGTGCTTAAAATAAAAGTTTTAGAGTTTTTAATTTCATGTAACTTTAGTTATATATTACTTTGATTTTAAAATACATACTAAAGCCGCAATCTGAAAAAGAAACAATCTTTACCGATTTAAATGAGAAAATAACTAGTTGACAACAAAATAAATATTGTAGAAAAAATGTTCGAAATGAAAGTTATAGGTTTTGTAATTTCCTACAACTTTAATTAAGTATATTAGTTTTTGCTCTAAGTACTTGTTTTTTTAGCCTAATTGTGAAATTAGTTGTTAAAAATAAAATAAATTTAGTATAATTTGTACGAATTGATTGTTTGCTGTTTGATTGAAAAAAGTTTCAGGTCTGAAAGGGTTAACAGCCATGCATTTTTTTAAAATTTGTTTCATTAAATTAATAATAACTTATTTATTGAATGGATGACAACCGGTTGACAAAATAAATTTTTAAAACACATAACAATAGACCTAAGGTATCGGATAAATGGTTTAAAAAAGTCAGAAATAATATTGAAAAAACCGGAATAAACCAAGAAAACAAAATAAACCGATTCAAATTTAGACAACTAATTACAGACTTTATGGGCTTCCATGAAGAGCAAAAACAGAACACCGGGTAGACAGAAAAAAGAAGGAAAACATACAGTGAAAAATTATGAGAATGTGGGATCCAACTTTTTGGATCCCACATCTGGAAGTTCTTTAACTTCCAGAAACGTCTGAAGTCAACTCACGTGGTCTAAAATTGGACCTATACGATGGGAAAAGAAATTAATATTTAAGGGGAGACTGTACTTTGTATCCCGCCAATGTTAAACTTGCTATTTTAGATACATTTTTCATAGAATCAGTAAAATATAAGGAAATTAAACTTTACACACCACAGGTGTCGGATTTTTTCTCGAGCTACTGACTTTTTTTCAATTTAATCTTTGGACCATACCATTTTTTTAAAATATTACGAATAACATACAATTTTTACAAATTTTTTTCTACGTTTTTTGTGTATTACTAATTTTTGGAGCACCTGAGGAAGTCATAAAAATGTCGGTATATGTGGATATACAAGATAATTAATTGGTAAAAATTTCAGCCTAGAAAATTTCAGCCAATGGGTAGAATTTCAGCTAGATTGGTTTCTGAGCAAAATGTAACTAGTGTTAAAAATCTAAATTTACGGGAAAACGCAAGAAACAAGAAGGCACAAATCAAAAACAAAATGTACAAAAACAAGTAAATTTCCCATCAACAGTTGTTTAGAAAGCTGAACCAACAACTGAGCATACAAAAAACAGTGATGCAGATATTTTAAAAACTAAAATTCTCTTTGCACTAAAACGAGCAGTATAAAATTGTAAAAAATATTCGTTCATGGTAACATGATAATTTTTCTGTGTAAACTTAATAAAAACTTAATTTTTTCATACTGCAAAACAACAAAATCATACAAAACTAACAAAATCATTTTTTGACGTAATTTAATGTTTTTTTCTGGTCTAGGCCTAAACTACTGAAAAACATAAAAAACCAAAAATCGAAATTTTGAGTTAAAACCATCGTACCATCTCCCCTTAAGGAAAAAAATCGCCAATTAAAATACATTGGACCGGATTTTGCGTTTGAAGTGTATTATTACCTAGGAATAAAATATTTAAATATAACAAACTAATCCAAAAAAATAACAAAAAACATAAAAAATAAACAAATTTCATTAATTTAAAAATGTGGTAACATTTTTAATAATTTTATTTTAGTTACCCCGTAAAAATCATATAAATAAAAACAAACGGAAAAGTGTAATTGCACTGAAAAGTTAAATAGGCATGCTTTATGTTTAATTAACAAACAAACAAAATAAAAACAACAAAACATTTTTAAATGAATCGTAGGCTTCGTCTAAACTATACATGAAAATATGAAAAAATATGTACAAAAAATATTTTGTGAAGTTTTAGGCTATATATAATTAACTGTTAATTATTTAAGTGTGAAATAAAAACTTTCAATTCTTCTATGTAAAATTTAATTTAATTTATATCATAGAGAAATATTTTTCCATATATAAGCGTATAACAGGAAATTCATTTTTTATAAAAGTGTTTTAATTAAAAACAATTACTGTTCCTTATTATAATAATGAATGATCTGTTAAAAAAATAAAGCTTCAGGTAAAATTCAATTATTTATTCATGTGTTTTATCTACTTTATATTTATGAATTTTTAAATTAATTAACTTTAAAATAACAACGAATTTAAAATGTTGTAAATTTGTTAAATGTAATTAAATTCTCTTTTAGAAAAAAAAACCTTTAACACGGTAAACATTTCAATTTGATGAAGAAGATGCTTTGGTAACGAACATGTTTTTGTTAAAATTATTATTTTACAGATAATGATAACAAAATGAAAAGGTTGTGTTAAAAGAGTTTATTACGTACTATGCTCAGTTTTCTATAAAATTGATGTCCAAACAGGACTTGTGTTTTAACTCACTTCTGATCTGTTTCATATTATACAATATTACGAAGCATAAGGTGAGTGAAAAGTAAACAAACGTTTCATTGTTACTTTCGTTTACCGTATTTTTTTCTTGGATGGGGTAAATTTTTGACGAGGCGAGGTGACTTTAGACGTTTCTGGAAGCTCTTTATCCAGCCCACATTCTCAGCATTCGTTCATTGTAGGGATTTTTCCTTTCTTCTGACCACCTGGTGTTCTTTTTTCATGAAAGTGTTTTTCATGAAAGTTCCATTAAGTCGGTAATAAGTTGTCTGATTTTGGTTCGGTTTATTCCGGTTTTTTCGACATCCTTTCTGACTTGTTTAAATTATTTATCCGACACCTTAAAGCATAGCTTAATGTCTTAAAAATTAATTTTGTCAACCATATATTCCCCATTCTGTACAGGTTTCTGTAAAAATTTAGGATTCTTTTTCTAATTCGAGGTGTGGCTATTAAATAATGAGACTGACGTACAAAATTTTATTTTTAATTTATACATAATCCCTTATTGTCACCTTCAATATACACTTCTTCTCTAGCCCTACAACGCTCCACGCGAATTTTCCATTGTTGGAAACAGTCCTGGAAGTAATCTTCTGTCAGCTCCTTCAGGACACGTGCCGTTTTCTCTTTTATAGCTTCCACAAACTCAAATCTTATCCCTTTTAATGCAGATTTCACCTTAGCGAACAGGTAGAAGTCACATGGTGCAAGATCTGGTGAATAAGGTGGATGTGGTAACACTAAGATGCTGTACTTGGCTAGAAACCACTTGACAGATAACGAGGAATGAGTTGGCGCATTGTCTTGGTGGAAAACCCATGATTTGTCCTTCCACATTTCGGGGCGTTTTTTCCTTGCTCTTTAACGTAGTTTAGAAAGTACCTCAAGGTAGTAATATTGATTATTTGTTTGACCTTCAGGAACCCAGTGAAGGTACACAATCCCATGGATATAAAACAAAACAATCATCATTGCTTTAAATTTTGACTTGCTCATTCAAGCTTTTTGGCTCTCGGGGAAGTTCGGCTCTTCCAGTGCATGGATTGGCTCTTCGTTTCCACATCATAAGTAAAAAACCGCGTTTTATCACTTGTTATTATCTTCTACCTGTTTTCTAAGGTGAAATCTGCATTAAAAGGAACAAGATTTTAATCTGTGGAAGCTGTAAAAGAGAAAGCGGCACGTGTCCTGAAGGAGCTGACAGAAGCTGACTTCCAACACTGTTTCCAACAATGGAAAATTAGCATGAAGCGTTGTAGGGGTAGAGAAGGAGTGTATATTGAAGGTGACAATAAGTGATTGTATAAAATTAAAATTAAATTTTTTACAACGTCAGTCTCGTTATTTAATAGCCACACCTCGTATTTAGTTTTCTCGAAGGAAATCTGTAGTCCTGATTTTTCTGCTTGTTCTTTTAACGCGTTGATTTGTACTTACTATTGCTGTTTCCTAGTCCCTAGAAACGATTGCTAGGTCGTCTGCAAAAGCAAGACAGTTCATCTTTATACTATTCTTTTATCCTCCATTGTGTCATTGGTTTAACAATCATTTATTGGCAAGTTCCATTTCCCATTCCTTTCTCAAGCACACAGTTAAAAAGAACCGGTGACAGTCCATCTTCCTGCCTAACGCCTGTTTTTATTTCAAACGCTTCAGAAACTTCACCTAGGAATTTTACTTTTGATCGTGTCTGTGTTAATGTTTCCTTAATAATTGCCGTTTTGCTTAGCAAAAGCACATTGCTACTTGAGAAATACTAAAAACAAAAGCTGTAAAAAAGCGAAGGAGGTTGGATGAGAGCGAAATGTACGAAGATTGAAAATAAAATGGCAGTTGGTAAAAAAAAGCAGCTTACAGAAAATAAGGGAAAACTTTGAAGAATGAAAGAAGAAAGCTGACAACTGACGCTAAACAAAGCTATTTTTAAAAAAAGCTTATAATAATTTTTTTAAATAATTTTCTATAAATTTTATTATATACAATTTTGACATAACATGCATATTTAGGCCTCAATTAATTAAAAGAAACGTTGATGTTTACTATAATTTCTTCAAAAATATTCAGTAGTGTGTCTCGATCGATTGAATGATAAATAAGCTTTCTTAAAATTTACAATCAGTACCACTACGTATGTCTCTTGAAATATATTTTTCCAGGACTGTTTTTGTTACTCTGCGTAAAGGAATAAAATATTACTTTCTTGTACTACTGTGGCAAATTTGTTTCGTAAAGTTTCCTTCGTTTTTAAATAGGTGTACAATTACTCCCCCAATATAAAGTTGACGAACTTCTAGTGCTTAAAAATTCTTAAATTGCTCAGAAGGATAGAGCAGGTGCTTTTTTACTTTCTCTTGCCTATATGAATATATAGGAAGGAAAGTATTGTTTTCATGTCGATTTTTCAAAATCGAGTTTTCACCGGATCTATACGTTTTCAGACCCCCTGAACCCAAAAAACATGTTTTTAGCGATTGGTCTCTGTGTGTGTGTGTGTGTGCGCGCGCGCGCGCGCGTGTGTGTGGGTGTGTGTGCGTGTGCGCGTGTGTGCGCGTGCGTGCGTGTGTGTGTGTGTATGTGTGTGTGTGTGTGTGTGTGTGTGTGAACAGAATATCTCAAGAACGGAACATCGTACGAACTTGAAACTTAAGTTACGTACCACTACCGGACTCGACACGAACATTTTCATCAAAATCGGTCAACCGGAAGTGGTAGTTTATTCGTGTAATTTTTCACTTTTTTGCGATTTTCTCAAAAACTGGTCCTACGATTTATTTTAAAATCGCGTGGTTTACTCAATTTTTTATTCTCTACAAGATAGGGTAGGCGTCATGTTTGCTGAAATTCTGGGTGAGGCTGTTTTCACGTAAAAATGTTGTTTTTTTAAGATTACAGCTTTAATATGCATTTTAGCGCAAAACTTTATATAATAAAAGTTGTAGAGAATTTAAAGACCTACAACTTCTGTTTCAAACAATTTTTTGTATAACGCTTAGTTTAGCGGTAATTTGCGATTTTCTGTTTTTTTTCTGACGAAAATGTGTGAAAAATTGATTTTTTTAAGATTTCGGCCTTAGTATGCATTTTACGACAAAAGTGTATATAATTTAATTTATAGAAAATTAAACGATCTACAACTATTATTTAAAGCATGTTTCTCTACAGAGCCTAGTTTAGAGAGAAAGAGCGATTTTCCGTATTTCTAAGCCAAACTGAGGTTGATTTTCATTTTGCAGCATTCACTCATGATTAAAATAAGGTTATGTTTTTGAGGTTAGTTTTTTGTTTATTTCTAATATTTTATTAATAATGTTAGGTTTATTGTTAATTATTTGCATTGGCAAGAGAAAGTTGTGTGAGTGTTTCACACCAGATTTTTTGAATGAGGTTTCGTACTTTCCAGATGGAGTTTTAAATAATATTGTAGTACAAATAGGTAACTGATAATTGATTAGACAATGGAGATATTTAAAGTTTTTAACGTTATTTAATCAATTAGGCTATTTCTCTGAACTTCTTAAAAATAAAGATTAGTTTGCTGATTTTTGGCAAAGATTTATGTGTGTTTATACCAGCAAAAGTTGTTAATTTTTATTACCAAATAATAATAAAGCTTTATTTATTTCCTTGTTTTTACAATATTAGTCTAATCAATGTATATTCTTTGTAAAGGTTATAACACATTTATAATAATTTAAAATTTACGAGGAGGAGGAAATTTACCTATCCAAAATCACAGTTAAAAGCCAAGTCCTATGTTAGATGTTCAAGAATTTCATTTAATAACATAGTACAAAAGATATTTAAAAACTAGACTAGAGCAAGAAATCATGACATTTCAAAAATTAGTATTAAAAAATGAAATCTAAAAGCGTAATAAATCTAATTAACTAAACAATATCGGGGTTTTCAATTACGCAACTATTAAAAGTTTATAAAAAATTTTAAAATCTAAAATTATAGTAAATGAACGAGAAAAATGTATATAAGTGAACCAAACAACATTATTTTATTTGTAACATTTCTATATTATCCATTCATGGACACTACTTTTGAAAAAACCTACCGTTTAAGTTTTTTTACGTGCAAAAGGGAGCAAACTAAACATTTTGGGTATTAAATAACAATGATAACGCTGTTAACAGGTTGACTCCCAAGGCGACTTTTGCAATTTCGCTTAAAAACCCATACCTCTTTTATTGTTAATTTGCTTTTTTTAAGTAATTTTCTTTCAAGTCCAGAGTATTGTAAGGCTTAACATTTCTGGCGCTGTTTTTTAGGTTACAGACTGATCAGGTACTCAAGAGTAAAAAGTCAAATTTACTGTGAAAGACTGATGCGTGTCTCACTGAAATTTTACTAGTATTTCTATAAGTTATTACTATATGTATTTTATAAATAATTAACTTTAGGCTATTTTCCAATAAAACAACATAAATATCGAAGATGCGTCTCTATCAAGCAGTTGTTCGGCGAGTAGTAAACTTGAGTACCAGTTGTCTACGTAGAGACACCGACCAAGTCAACTTTTACAATGCAAAAAATATTGTAATATGAAAACCATAAAAAATTAAAAGTTAAAATGATTTTTCGTTATAATAATATTATTGAAACATTATTAATAATGCAATAATAAATTATAATAATAGTCTATATTATCTAATAGTAATAATAAGCTGTCAAGTTTCACTGACTCATTTTTGACTCGATCGGATCAAGTAAATCACAAACCATGACTGGGGAAATGTTTTTTGAACTCATTTCTAACAGCTCAGTAGCCTGTATGATTCTATGCAAACGAGCATCCAATCCGTCTCACGATTCTATATAAAAACACTATTACATGAGAGACGGATCAGTCTCTCAAAAGTAAATTTTACAGACCTGGTGAGAGGCGTATAAGTGTCTCATGGGAGTCAACCTGTTAAAGAGACTTTTTTGCTAGTTACGGAAGTATTACATGCCTATTTCTGGTGTTTAATTGATGATCGATCACTGCTCTGTGGATGTAATTTATTTATAAAATTTTTATCCTAATTAGGATATAATATCTAATGGACATCTCCATCTGAATAAATTTACAGGCACAAGATGTGGAATCAAGGCGTGAATGAAATCTTAGATTCTGAAACGCAGGGAGATTGGTGAAAGCAGAGGAATTACTTGGAAAGTTTTTATTTCAAACAGTTACGAATATTTAATTCACAACACTCATACTTTTTGGACATCCTGTAGTGAATTCTGAGTTCATTTTGTAGTACAGAAAAATTATCTTTTATTACCGTTTTAAACATTAGAACATTTAATTTTACACAAATGTAGTGAGTGCTTTTTTATAAGTTAATTTTCTTTTTTAATATTATTAGTTTAGGCCTTATGTCTAAGTAGTTAGTCCCTTTTATCTATTTACAAAATTTTACTTGTGCACTCTATCTTAATGGTTTTATGACAAAATTCTTTTAACTTATCATTTTTTATATTTTACCACAAGAATTTAATTTAAACTTAATTTATTTCTTGTGTAATGTATATCAAATATATCATTTTACTTTTCATAAATTAAAAATTACAGATATTTATAGATAATTAGCTGCCCGTCCCTACTTCACCCGGATTTAATTTTGTTTTATCTCAATAATTTTTAAATTAAGATTATAAATAAATCAAAAATAATATTTTCAGTTTTGGAAATATTTAAAATATAATAATAGACCCATTATTTTTAAATTTATAAACATGGAAGAGTTTAAGAGTTGAATACCCTTTTCAATCCCTTAGGGTTACATTTTGGAATTGTTAAGTAATAATTTTTTAGGTGCACTATACGAGGTGTGGCTATTAAATAACGAGACTGACGCTGCTGCGGATCAAGGAGGAGATCAACCGCCATTAATCAACAGTTGTTTAGTATGAACCTTTCTCTTTAGTATGCAGCTAGCTCACTTCTGTAAACAACACCGTTTAGTCAGAGCCTACGTTCGCGTTATTGTTGTTTTTTTTGTTTGTTTTACCGGATAAAATGTTAAGTGTAATAATAGAGCAACGAATTATTGTGAAATTTCACTTTAAACTTGGAAAAACTGCTACTGAAACTTATAATTTACTGAAAGAAGTGTATGGCAGTGAATGTTTATTGCGGGCACGTGTTTTTGAATGGTTTAAGCGTTTTAAAGATGGCAGAGAAGACGTTGAAGATGATTCGCGGCCAGGTCGCCCTTCAACGTCAAAAACTGATAAAAATGTCGAAAACGTCGGTAGTTTTATTTGGTCTGACCGTCGATTAAGTATTCACGCAACTGGTAAAACTGTAGGTATTGATAAAGAATGTGTACGGTAAATTTTACATGACAATATTTTAACATGCGAATGTGTGCTGAAATGGTGCCTAAAATTCTAACGTTTGAACAACAAGAAGCTCGCAAAAATGTTTGCACTGACACTATGTACGCGATTGAAAATTACCCAAATTTTTTGGAAACGATAATAACATGTAATGAAACGTAGTTTTTTACTTACGATCCGGAAACGAAGCGCCAATCCATGCACTGGAAGAGCCGAACTTCACCGAGAGCCAAAAAAGCTCGAATGAGCAAGTCAAAATTTAAAGCAATGATGATTGTTTTTTTTTAATATTCATGGGATTGTGTACCTTCACTGGGTTCCTGAAGGTCAAAGAATTAATCAATATTACTACCTTGAGGTACTTTCTAAACTACGTTAAAGAGTAAGGAAAAAACGCCGCGAAATGTGGAAGGACAAATCGTGGGTTTTCCACCAAGACAATGCGCCAGCTCATTCCGCGTTATCTGTCAAGAGGTTCCTAGCCAAGTACAATATCTCAGTGTTAGAACATCCACCTTATTCACCAGATCTTGCACCATGTGACTTCTATCTGTTTCCTAAGGTAAAATCTGCATTAAAAGGGACAAGATTTGAGTCTGTGGAAGCTGTAAAAGAGAAAGCGGCACGTGTCCTGAAGGAGCTGACAGAAGATGACTTCCAGCACTGTTTCCAACAATGGAAAATTCGCATGGAGCGTTGTAGGGATAGAAAAGGAGTGTATATTGAAGGTGACAATAATTGATTATGTATAAAATTAAAATTAAATTTTTACAACGTCAGTCTCGTTACTTAAAAGCCACGCTTCGTATGTAACACCGCCACTGAGTCTCAGCCATCTACTTCATCCAGAACTTAATAAACAAAATATATTGTTTTAAGGGTTAAACAATGTTTTCAACCTCTTACGGTTCCATTTTTGTAATTGTTAAAGAACAATTTTATTTAGTTGCATTATAGGTAATATCTCCACCAAGTTCAGCCATCAACTCCTCCGTAACTTAGCAAATAGAAAATTGGTTTAAGGTTTGGACATCCTTTGGATATTCTTTTAGGGGTACATTTTGGAAATTGTTAAGGGGTATTTACTTTTACGTTGCACTATAAATAACATTACCAAAATTCAGCCATCTAAATTGTCTGAAATACTGTCGCTGTTGTCATTCGGAACAGGCGGGAAACTAACTCCTTGTTTGTGAGAAGAAGAAGAAGAAGAAGAAGAAGACATAAAGTTTACTCAGTTGAAAATTTTTCAGGTAAACCAACATATTTTATATTATTATTTATAATTATATAAAGGTTAAGTATAATTATTTATAATGGCAATTACACAATCATAAATTATTATAATTTTAAATATTTACTGGATGATGAACAAACGTTCACAGGTGTCTTTAGAGAGCAAGCTCCTACTGTACAAAGTCATATTGAAACCACTGTGGAGTTATGGGTTACCGCTTTGGGGATCAGCTGCAAAATCTAATTTTGTTATCTAATCTTATTATCCAACGATTCCAGTCGAAAGTTTTACAGATTATAACAAATGCTCCATGGTATGTGACAAATGATGCGTTGCATAAAGACTTACGTGTCAACACCGTGAAAGAAGAATTTACGCAGCTAAGTTCTAAATATGAAGTAAAATTAGCGGTTCAGCCAAATTCTTTGGCACTTAATTTACTTGATAATAGCAAAGAGGTAACAAAATTGTTTGACCTTCCATTTAGATTTACCGACTAACCTACATTGTAAAAAATTGTATTCCATATCAACATCAACATCATCTTCTTCCTCTACGCATTCTACTATCACCGCTATTAATTTTGTTACCTTTTGTTACTCATGTTTTTTCTAATTAATGTTTTAAAAAATTATAAATAATTTTGTTTTTCTTTTCGAAGCAATACCATTGGTTATTGTCTTCGTCATGTGAACATTTTCATGTTATTTACTTATAGTTTTTTTTTATAATAGGTTTATTATGGTTGTATCAATATTCTAAGTTTTTAGCGACCCCATTACATAAAAAACACAAATTACATAACATAAGATTATAACAGTACACTTTAGGTTTACAATGATGTTTCTAAATTAAATAAAATTTACACTTAACAATTGAATCTTAGACTTTTAAATTATAATATGATTATAAACTGAATATAAATTATTTTATATGATTTGCATTTTTATTTTCACTAAAATTGTCTTTGAATATTTAAAAATTGTATAAAGTCCAGTGTCTTTGTGTACTGTTAATGATTAACGCAGTCTGTAATTGTCCGGTAAGTGAAATTGTCTCCGTATAGTGTTCAAGGTAGGACATTCCGCAAGAATATGTTTGACGGTTAATTTCGTGTTGCAGTGTCTACAGTAATTAGAGTCTTGTTTCGTCATGAGGTGACTGTGTGTCAGTTTATACATTTACATTTACATAAATTTCAAAAGAGCTAAAATAATTAATGAACAGTCAAAGTTTAAAGATTATTTAATTAAAGAAGCTGCTGCCGTCTATAATACATACAAACAAATACAATTATGAAAATTTAAGACAGTTTTAATCTAAATGACTGAATGGAAACACCGTTCTAAATTTTAATTTTTAATTTTAGTAATATTGTTCTGAGAGAAGGTGGTATCACCAAAACGGACGTTAGGTTTTTAAACTTAAAAGGTAACCAAAGGTAAGGTTTCATTTATATCGTAATCTAAGAGTTATTATATACAGTTATTAAGTTACTATTTTTTTTTGTTTTCTACTTAAGTATTTGCTTACATCTCTGTGTAAATATATTTTTTGTTTTATTTCATTTTATAACTACTGCAGGTAGAATGCATGTAACAATATAATCTTTTTATCTTTAATTTGTAGAGAGCGTCAGAACTGGTAAAAACGCAATGAGATGCTATCAAAGAATGGCTCCAGATGTGGAAGATTAAACTGAACATTTCCAAATCACAACAGGTAACTTTCACACTTCAGCCTGTTGATTGCCCAAATTTACGCATCGATGATACTAGGCTAATAGTTGCAGACAAAGTTAGATACGTTCGTTTAATACTTGACAGACGTCTAACGTGGAAACCACACGTTGCACACACTTCAGAGCAATCTCAGACTCACGGTTTCGTATGTTGTATGGCGTCTTAGGTCGCAAGTCCTCGCTTCCTCTAAACTTAAAAGTCATCCTCTATAAATCACTAGTACGGCCAATTTGGCTATATGGTGGTCCAATTTTTGGAACCTGTCACAAAAAAACTCTGAATATTCTTCAAAGACACCAGTCAAAAGCAGTTAGAGCAATGAGAAATGCACCTTTTTACGTTACTAATCATACCCTTCACGAAGACCTGAAAATACCAACGGTTCGAGACATTGTAAACGCAACATACAACTCATTACACACAAAGACAATTGACCACATAAATCCAAATGTCTGATCTCTTTCAACTAACAATCTCCCTGTTAACAGACGACTGAAACGAAGGTGGAATAGGGATCTTCTCCGACCACCATAAAAAGTATTTCAATTTAACTAGTCATGCCTGTTTCATTTCATAAAAATAAATCTAAAAAAGAAAATCATTTCATAAAAAATTTCCATCATAGTTTATACATTATCATTCAGAATATTGGCACCACATTCATTATAAAATTTCACTGAATCGATTCACATTCCCGCCATTCCTCATTCATTCCATCTCATTTACTAATTGTGCTTTAAAAATTGTACAGTTGTAAATAAAAATAAAGTTGAAGCCAAAAAAAAAATTGTAGAGGAGAATCGCTGGGCACTACCTTTACTCATGCCAGTGTCATCACTTTCTTTTATAACTATTTATTTAAAATGAAGCATAGCTGATAGTAAAATTTAGTCTGAATTAAAGCAAAATGTTCGCAAATTATTTATTCATGAAGTTGAAATACAGTAAGATTATTATGTAAGAAGATAGGAAACATAACAATTCTGCCAACATAACAAACATAAATACAAGTAATTATGTTAATGTAAAATTGCATAATGCCATATTAATTCAATTCAATAAAGCATACTATGCAATTGAATTAGAATTATTGTCAACGGAAATGTCTAACAACATCTCATTGTTTCAAAGACTAGTAATACAAGAATTATTATTGTCATTTGTCGTTGTTGTCTAGCTTTTTAATAGATTATATATATCATTGTTATGATAAAGTGGGGGGTGGTTATGGAGGGGTAAAGGGGGGAAGAAAATATCATTATAAGGGTGGCGTCGCTTTTATCATCGGCCCATCCGTGACAGTTGGCAAGTCTAAAAATTTGACAACCTCGTCCGGGGCGTATTGTTATATTTTGTTGTGTCCAAATGACTGGCGAATTCGTTTACCTCGTTTATCTAATTTTTTATTTATAATATCTTATATTTTATTTATTTTTAAACATACAATAATGTATTATATGTATTAAGTGTTGTTAAGAACATGTTAGATTCGTTTTCTTGTTGTTTTTGTTATAGAGATCATTCGAATGATATTGTAACTCTCTCTCCCTGTCGTTTATTTTTTTGTTCCTGTATTTTGTTTTTTATTTGTAAGTTTTACCACAGGAGGATGGAGGATTTATTATACACCCCTTGTGCCAAACACCAAACAGTTAGGTTAGCAAGCTACACTCTTAATATCCATCCCCAGATAACTGAGCTCGTTTCCCTTTTGCTATCTTTACGACAGACTTTTACATTCGTTTAATGTACCAAATGGAGAAGAGATAAAACACGAGTTATTGCAGCCTCTATTACTACTATAAATTAGTATCTTTTATTTATTTTTTTCTTTGTTTTTCTTTTATTTTTATGTTTTTTCGTGTAGCTAATGGGTATCTTCTATCCGTGTCATTCTATCCTTTTATCTCTTTTTAGTACTCATACTCTCTTTTATTTTCTCTCTCTTTTTCTTTTTTCTGTTCTCTTATCAAACTTTTTAAGTTGATTCTTATCTTACTATTATCAACTTTAATTGGTTTTTAGCTATTCTTTTATTACTATTTCGTTTACATTACTCCATTCATCTATTCACATTTTTATCTTATTACCTCACTTATAAAAATTATCTTTACTCTTTTTGTTACTCCTCCTAACCCTCCTTGTTTTAAGTATATTAGTTTTTATGTCTTAAATGTTTTTCCTATACTAACAAATTAAACTTTGTACAAAATTATCATAATAATTACATTTTCATTATCTTATTTTTATTACATTTAAATACGTGTCGAAAGAAGTTTGTCTTTTAAGTCTGTTGGTGTTCTTATAAAGCATCAATTTAAGGATGGAATTCGTCGGTACATCATATAAAAAAGATTTTTAATTCCAAATTTATTTTGCATTGTTTGAGTTTTAATTCTCAACTTTTAGCATTGTTGTTGTTTAGGTCATTAACCGAAAGGCTGGTTTGAACCTCTAGAGGCTTTACTAAGTAAATCGAGGATGGAGGAAGTTTACCAATACCTTCTTCATTGAGGTGAAAAGTATGCTTATCAGCATGCCAGGCTTTATAAAAACCATTTACTTTCCACGCTGCAAATGAAATCTTCACTTCATTCACCATAGTGTCTGGGAGTTCAATGAGGAAAATCATTACTCTCAGAGGAGATAACTGTGACTAGTGTATGTTACACCTTTACCTCTACTGTTCTTCAATGCTTCAGTTATATAATTGGCTGACCATGTGATAAGAAACAGAAATATTTTTTGTAGCCTTGAAACTAGAAGATTGAGTGCAAATTATTTAACATTCCACCTGTCTGTTATGGGAAAACAAAAGTACTTCTTGATTGGTAAGGGTCCTTACTCAATCTTTGACCGTTTCTGGTGTTTTAAATAATTTTATTTATAACAAAATGAAAAATAAAAAAAGAAATTCATTAAACGGTGGTCTAGAGGTAAAGTCGTCGCCAAAATCAGCTGTTTAACAGCTGATTTTCGGAGACGAAGGTTCCTGGTTCAAATCATAGCAAAGGTAGTTACTTTTATTTGGATTTGAATACTAGACAGTGGTTACCGGTGTACTTTGATGGTTGGGGTTCAATTAACCATACCCTACTCTATCAGGAATGGTCGGCCTGGGTCTTTACAAGACTACACGTCATTTACACGTCATACATATCATCCTCATCTCATTGGGTCATGGGGTTGCTTATTGTTCTGAATTGAACAGATTGCAACGTACACAAATTAGGGATTACAAAAAAAAATTAAACGGTGGATTTATGCTACAATGTTTAACAAATTAATATACTTTTTTCTCGTATAGGACCAATTTTAGGCCACGTGAGGTGACTTCAGACGTTTCTGGGAACTCTTTTTGCAGCCAAATCCTCAGCACTCGCTCACTGCAGGCTTTTCTCCTTTCTTCTTTCCACCGGGTCTTCAGTATTTGCTCTTCATAATAGTCTAGTCCGTAATTTGTTGTCTGAATTTGGTTTGGTTCATTAAGTTTTCTCAGTTTTTTTCATTTTTCTGAATACCTTTTCTGATTTCTTTAACCCTTTCAGTACCAACGTCCGGAAAACAGGAAATCGATATATTTTACGTAGTAACAACATCCGGGTTTCCGGACTTCCTTAAGTTATGCATAAAGTGCCAACGTTCGGATAACCGAACATTTACAAAAAAAAAACTTCTAAACAAAAATTAATGAAATAATACATTTTACAACCCCCGCTGCGTAGTGACTAGCGCGCTAGCCTGCAAAGCGGAAGGACCCAGGTTCGATTCCCGGCTAGGGTCTGGAAATTTTAACACGTTAAAACCTTAACACTGTTAAGGTATCAAAACCCACAGTAGTTGCTAATGACCAAGCTGTCGATGCGATTTTAAATAAACTAAAAAAAAAATATTTTGAATATTTTCAGTATAACAACGATTTATTTTTTATGAACATAACAAAAATTACTTTTTTACCAGAAATTTTATGTTTCTGTAACGTTGAAAGTTTGGTTAGCAAAGGCAGGTTTTCGTCTACAAGTTTTCGAAATGAGGGCTGGCACTTTTTCTACACTCTTATTCAAATTAAATGGCTTTAGACCAAACTTTTAAATATTGTTTCGGTACTGAAAGGGGTAAACCATTTATCAGACACCTTAGGTTTACTGTTTAGTGTCATAAAAATTTGTTTCGTCAACCGGTTGTCATCCATTCTATATATATATGCTATATTTATTTTATTTATTTATTTCCCATTGCTTACAAAAAATAAATATCAATACAAAATAAATGTTAATTTCCTTAATTATACTTTGATAATCTAGAAATTATTTATTTTAATTCGCGGTGGGAAATTAATCCACCCAACTATGGTTTCCCATGTTCAAGGCTAGATCAATTCAGTGCTTCTTTGTCCATAATACTACTGCAACTAATGTACTAGGGTAATCTATTACTGTGTTAGTAATTACAACTACATGTTAGTTACAAATTAAACTACTAAGATATTTTTATTAAAAAAATAATATGCTGTTATATAATTACAAGTACAAATAATTCATCTGTAAATCACCACATATCATTACCTACGCACAAGCCCAAGGCTTATTGTAGACATCATCACTCAATAATAAAAAAAATGACAAACAAAACAAACAGTACAATATGCAAGACAAAAGAATTTATTTAAAAATAGAAAACTAAAATTGATACCGGTAGACAAGCTCACAAACTATATCTTTCCTGGAGTAACCTTTTTTATATAGCGTCTCCCCCTACTTCCAATAGCTAAATGGTTACCGCTTTTTTATACCTTATGATGTCCGGCATATTTTAAATTTGTAGAGGGAGCAGATTGAGCAGTTTGGGCCTCAAAATAGCAGAAATACCTTTGATATAAAGTTTTTGAGGCTTTGTGTAAAAGTAAGAGATCCTTGTTCTTGGTATTATAATGGTGTGCTCTGGTAGTTAAATCGTAGACCCTATATATTTTTTATACGCGAAAATGAGAGCCTCTCTTGCAAATATTTGGCGGATGTCAAGTAGGTTGAATTCTTGAAAAAGCTGTTCCGATGGATACCTTGGTTGTCTTTTATATACATAGCCAATGTGGAATAGTTCGTTTGTTTCTTCCAACAGTCTTTGAGTACATGATCTTGCGTAGGTTCATTCCTTCAATTTTCTTTTTTAAATTAGATTCGATTTTATTGTTCTACAAATAAAAATAAAAAAATCTTCTGTTATATTGGTCAATTAAAATATATTAGTAAGTTTATAGCGTATGATCGGTAATTGCTTACCTTATTAAATGCATTATCATTAACCTTTTACTTCTAACTAGTGCTTTTAACCAGTAGAAGTTGTTTTACTATTATTAATTTAATCTAACTACACTTTTAGTTGTCGTACTTCTTATTTCGCTTGTCCTATCTAACTTCTTATCCCAAGTACTTAGTAAGCACCTATCTGCTCGTTAGTGTACTTAACTCCTGATACTTAACTAACACTATTATGTACACAACTGAACATAAGGACTATGTTTTATGTTGTTTTTTTTTATTTTCTTCGGTTTCGTTCTGTTAAAATAAGTAAGGTGACGCCACAACGGTCAAAACAACTGCCTTCTAAATCACATTGCTGGACAGAGAAGAAAGACGAAACACTAGAGACACCCATTCATATAATATGCTAATTTATTTAAATGCGGACCAACACGGCAAGGCACTCCTTTCCTAACCCAATGCTCTTTCTCCATTCATAAACCAACCTCTGAATGAAGACTCTTGTCTTATCTCTTTCAAATATCTTCACAATTCTAGTTTTATTTCTACTTCTTCTTTTAACTATTTTTCATCTTCTACTATTTCTTATTCTTTGTTTCTTAAGAAGATATAAATTAAGCTCACACTTTTTTTTAGTTTTACTGACACTAGTTTAAGTTTTTCTTGTTTTTCGTCATTTAAATTTTTGAATTGTATAATTTCTGTCACTTTAATTTTAATGATTTATCCAAAATTTTTATAGCCATTTATATGTTTATGATTAATTTAATTTGGCAATATATTAAAAGGATTTGTGAATATATCATGACAAAAACAATGTAGAAATTATTTTAGATAACTTTATATTTAAAAACAAGGAATAAAATTAAGAGTGAATTTTACTGCAATCTTAAATTCACATTTCTCCTTAAGAGCTATCTGCCTTGGAAAAATGAAAAAAATATTCTTAGAGTTAAACACTCGTATACAGTTTCAATTACACACTACTTACAGAAATCATGTTTATATGAGAACATTTTTTAATGTTAAAAATGTGTCATGTAATTCTTCTGTTGCCGTTTTTGTAAACTAATCCTTTAAAGTAATTACACGTTTCTCGAAAATACCTTTTTATTTTAGGTTTTTCCGATTGATAAACGATATTGTACCAAATTTTCAGGGTTTATCCAACATGTTAAATTCTACTTCCTTACGGAAGGAAATAAAAATATCTAAATTAGGTACTTTCAGAGAAAATTGTTTAGTAATTTGATTCTAGTGGTTTAACAATTGTTAGGGAGTTCTCTTTAAAAAAAGGAACGAAACATTTATAAAAGAAAAAATAAAATTCTATCTTTTACAGTTCTTAAAAGATGTGCTTTGCCCATAACAGGCAGATGGAGTGTTAAATTATTTGTATTCCATCTCCTAGTTCCAGGGCTACAAAAATAGTTAGATCCTTATGACATGGTCAGCCCGTTATATGACTGAATCATTTAAGAATAGAAGAAGTAGAGGTGTAAAAGACACTAGTCAGAGTTATCTCCTCCGAAAGTAATGACTTTCATTATACAGCCAGACCCTGTGGTAAATGAAATAAAGGTGCATTTGCAGGGTGGAAAGAAGATGCTTTTCGGAGAGCCTGGTTAGCTGATAAGCATTGGCTACTGTTCCAGTGAGAAAGGCAATTGTAAACCATCTCTTTCCTCGTTTTACTTAGTAAAGCTTCTAAAGGTTCAAACCAGCCTTTGGCTGATGACCTGAACAACAATTAGAAATGTGCAACAATTTAACATAGAGTTTTAATAAGAAAACTTAATTTTTTTAGAATTGTTTCTTGTACCAAAGGTCAGTGAATTTAATAAGGGTATTTAATCAACATAAGAAAGACAATTTTTGCCATTAATAGACAACCACCAGAAAAACAAGGTTAAGAAATACTTTTATATGGTGAATTTTCTATTTTCTATTACTAATTCACGACTATTTTCTCATCAACCGCAAAATAAAAAAATCTGGTGTGAAACACTCACACAACTTTCTCTAGCCAATACAAATAATGAAGAATATAATCTAACATTAGAAATAAACAAAAAATTAACCTCAATAAACATAACCTAATTTTAATCATGAGTGAAAGACACAAAATGAATATCAATCTCAGTTTGACTTAAAAATACGGAAAATCACTCTTTCACGCTAAACTAGGCTCTCTAGAGAAAAATGCTTTAAATAAAAGTTGTAGATCTTTTAATTTAATTATACACTTTTGGTCGCAAAATGCATACTAAGGCTGAAATCGTAATCAAATCGATTTTTTTACACTTATCGTGAGAAAAGAACAGAAAATCGTTAATTACCGCTAAACTTAGCGTTATACAAAAAAATGTTTGAAATAAAAGTTGTAGGGTTTTAAATTCTCTACAACTTATATTATATTGGTACATTTTTGCGCTAAATGCATATTAAAGCCGCAATTTTAAAAAATCATTTTTTTACGAGAAAACAGCCTCTTCAAGAATTTTAGCTGACATGGCGCCTACCCTATCTTGTAGAGCATTAAAAATTTAGTAAATGAGACGATTTTTAAGAAAAATCGTAATAGCCGTTTTTTGAGAAAATAGCAAAAAGTGAAAAATGACACGAATAAACTACTACTTTCGGTTGACAGATTTTGATGAAAATGTTTGTGTCGGGTCCGGTAGTAGTATCTGACTTAAGTTTCAAGTTTCAAGTTTGTACGATGTTCCGTTCTCGAGATAGTCTTTTCACACACACACACATAGACCAATCGCTAAAAACATGTTTTTAGGGTTGAGGGGGTCTGAAAACGTGTAGTTCCGGTGAAAATTCGATTTCTTAAAATCGACATAAAAACAATACTTTTTTCCTATTATATTCATATAGGCAAGAGAAAGTAAAAAGATGTTTAGTAAAATCACAATCTAATAAATTCAATCGCAAAGCTTCAGGTACATTTTTCCTGCAATGCAACTGCGGTGATTGCAGCAGTAAGCAAGGTCGCACATTATTTCATGATTACTTCTCCATAAATTAAATGTAGGCTACTTTATAATGTCCTAATATAATATTTTTATACTTTATGTATTTGTCAACTTATGTGTACTAATACTACATGTAATACAAACACATTTACGTTATTCAATTTATCACAGTATCCAGTAAAATATATTTGTAGTAATCGTTTTCAATAAAAATTTTAATGGTCCCGTAATAATACTTTTTACCTTTTAAAATCTACATACTGTTTTATATAATACGTTGACTAGACGTTTCTGGAAGGTTTTTTTGCATTTCGCATTATCAGAATTCGCACACTGTAGGATTTTCTCTTTTGTTCTGTCCACCCGGTGTTCTGTTTTTGCTCTTCATCTAAGTCCATAATTAGTTATCATTAAAATATCTTTTCGGTTTGTTCCGGTTTTCTCAATATCCTTTCCGATTTCTTTACTCCATTTATCTGATACCTTAAGTCTTAAAAGTCTTAAGTCTTAAAAGTTATTTATTGTCTTAAAAATTTGTTTTGTAAATCGGTTGACATCCATTCTATACAGTTGTCTATAAAGTTGTAAACTTCTTTTTCTAATCGTTTCTATTTAGTGTTCACTTTTCTTCTATAGTTTTGCTCGATCTCGTAACCTATATTGTCTGTCTACAATCTTTGATCCTTTTATTTTGCGGAGGATCTTCCTCTCAAATTTTTCTGCTTCTCTTAGACCATTCTTCCCGGTCATTCTAAGGCACTCGCTCGCTTACAGACACTTCTTCTTCTTCAAGTGCCTTCTCCATTACGAAGGTTGGCTATCATCATGGTCAGTCGTACCTTGCCCACTGCTGCTCTGAAAAGGTCATGCGACGAGCAGTTAAACGCTTCTCTCAGGTTTCTTAACCAGGATATTCGTCTGCGTCCCACCGAGCGTTTACCAACGAGTTTCCTTTGAATTATGAGATGTAGAATCTCGTATTTAGGCCTTCTCATGATGTGTCCAAGGTATGTCAGTTTTCTTATCTTTATGCTCTGCAGGATTTCCAGCTCTTTCCCCATTCTTCTGAGGACCTCCATATTTGTGACCCTGTCCCTCCACGGTATTCGAAGTATCATACAGACACAGTTGTGTAATAATATAGAATAATATGGTTATTAATACGTATATAAAAAGGGGCTATTTTTAAGTATATTTTTGAGTTTCAATATTTTACCTCTCTAAATAAATAAAAAACCGAATTCTTCAGAATGGAATTAAAGAGTTTCCATTATAACTCATAGGTTACTTTAACCTATGATATCTTAATTTCTTTTTAAATACTGTACTTAAAAAATTAATTGAGCCGATCAAGGATCTTTTATAAACAGAATATGAATTTAATCGGACAAGTCTCTAAAAATAGTTATTTTATCACAAAATAAAGGTTATATAACGTGAAAAAAATAAAATAATTGTAAATTACACATAACTATTATTTAAGTGAAATAAAACATAGACTCACAGGTGGTTGATTTAGAAAAAAATCAAGTATTCGTTTCACGTCGCAATTGAAAAAAGCTACCTCAGTAAATCAATATCAATTAACATAATTAATAGCATTTAAACTGACCTTTATCTCTGCATCCGATTATTAACTTTATATAGGCCCTAATCTATATCCAGATTATATAATTAATCTAGAATGTATACCTGGAATAAACTATTAGTAAACTCTTATACAGGGTGTTCATAAAAGCTATATAATTTTACGATATCGTTGATTTACATACAGTTCAACATTTTATGGGAAAGATAGTGAACACCACCAAGGATGGAAGTTTTTAAGAAGTACAAGTACCTTGTTGTAGGCCTAATGTTGGGTATAAAAAGATATTTTTTTGTCATCAGTCTCACGACTGGTTTGATGCAGTTCTCCAAATTTTTCTATCTTACCCAAGTCGTTTCATATCTACATACCTGTAACACCCCACATCTTTTGTAATTTGCTTTAAATATTCTAACCTTTGCCTCCCGCTACAATTCACTTCCTCAATATTACCCTCCATTATTAATAGACCAATACCTGGATGTCTTAAGATATGCCCCACTAGCCTATCCCTTCTTCTGGTATAATGCTTCCATATACTTCTTTTTTCATCCACTCGCCTAAGAACCTCTAAACTACTTATTTTGTCCACCCACCTAATCTTTAACATTTTCCTATAACACCATATTTCAAAAGCTTCCATCCTCTTCTTTTCTACAGCCCCTATCACCCACGTTTCACTCCCGTATAATGCTACACTCCAAACATAATGTCTAAAGAAATTTTTCGTAATCTGTAAATCAATGTTTGTAGTCAGTAAGCTGTTTTTCAATTCAAAGGCTTTTCTAGCTTGAGCAATTCTACTTTTGATATCACTTGTGCTTCTACCATCCTTTGTTATTTTACTCCCTAGATAGCAGAATTTCCAAACTTCCTGTATGTTTTCGTTGCCTACTTTTAAATTTCCTATCTCTTATTTAAAAACCACTCTTGCTGCTGCACAACAAAAACCAAAAACTGAAATCTACGTTGAATAAAATAAAAGTCAAAATTAAATAACAAATCAATCGATCACTCACCAATTAAAAGAAAATTAATACAAATTAAAGAAATACAGAACTTTACTTTTATAGAATACTCAACAATACAAAATCGTATCTACATAATAAAATACAATAAAATTATCATGTGTTGTTGTCACCAGCTGATCCTTAGCACCACGTCGCTTTTACTAAATCATATGACTTTATTTATGATAAATCTTTATTTAAATTACATCAGCTGGTTTAAAAGCAGCAGAATATCATAAAAGCCTTAATGTAAGACATAAACATTATTTTCAACTCTTTAGGGCTAACTTTTTAAGGGTTTCAATAGCCTAAAACCTGCACCGGCAACATAGTTACAACATAAAAAAACTGCATGAAAATTGGTTCAGTAATTTAGGAGATAAAGGGGAACATACACACACACACACACACACACACACACACACACACACACACACACACACACACATACATACATACACATACATACATCGCATTTTAAATAGGCCTATATAGATAGTAAACGAGGCGAGGTTTTAAAAAAATCGTAGGAGCAGTTTTTGAGAAATTTTCAAAAAAATTAATAATCGCACGAATGAACTACTACTTCCGGTTGACCGATTTTGATGAAAATGTTCGTGTCAGATCCTCTACTGGTGGTACCTAACTTAAGTTTAAGTTTCAACTTCGTACAATGTTCCAATCTTAAGATATTTTGTTTGCAAACACAAACAGAACAATCGCCAAAAACATGTATTTTTGGGTTCAAGGGATCTGAAAATGTGTATATCAGGTAAAAAATCAATAACGGAAAATCGACATAAAAAGATTACATACTTTCCTTCCCTCTATATTCATATATGGCAAGAGAAAGTAAAAAATGAATTGTGAATACTCGAATCAACATAAGTAATCAGATCAGATGGTTTAATAGTTCTACGTAGACTCACTAGGAGCGCTGTTTCATTGGCAACAAAGGAACAATCCGCGCATCGGCCATGTTTTAGGCAACGTGATATACTGTTCCCGCGTGTTAGTAAGGTTAGTTTGAGTAATTGTGATATTTTTATTAATTAACATACATTATTAGTGTTATTTACGCGTGAAGTTATATTTTACGTTATAATAAGACAATTGTTTAGTGATTCGTTATAGTTAATAATAACAGTGTAGTGGTTAAAGCTTGTTATACATAATAACCTAATAAATAATTATAACATTGTGATTTAATATGCTTGATACAAAGTTTTTATCGTCGTAAGAAGGATTTTCGAATATCTTTACACAAGTAAGTGATCTTCATGATATATTAATGAATTTGTACTTTTCGTTTAACATTTAGGCTATTATAGGATTCTTAGAATGCTTTTCGTTATGCCGAGAAATTAAAAATATTTTCAGTGAATTCATAGCCATCGATAAAGTTAACAACCTATGTTTTTTGTTTTATTTTTCTCGCCTGATTCATTTTTGAATCGATCTTTTTTTGTGCTGAATCCGAATATTAACTTCTTTTTTGCACAGAACCCACCATGAAATTAGTTATAAGTATTTTGTTTTCATCTACCGATATAACCTCTCTTTCTTGTAGTATAAATGTTTAATTTTCCTTTTATTTCCCCTTCCATTTATCGTCTAAATGCTAAAAACTTAATAATATCGCTGTATTTAATAATTTTACTTGTTATTCATTAATAAATATATTTATGATTTACAAAATTTCAAATTGATTAACCATAACCAAAAATCTATGATGTACAATATATACTATGACATCATCACACCCTGCCGCAAAATGTAATGGAAGTGAAAGGAATTATTTCAGGTTATGTAATAATTTAAAGGTTGATTATTCAATAACCATTTCAATTTCATTCTGTAAATACTAATAATTTAAATACTTTAGGTAAGTAAATATTATATTTTTATGGTGTCTGTCATTTGAATTCGGTACCAATTTTAGGTCAGAACATCGGAATGTACTAAAATGCAAAGCAGTGTTTTTTATAAGCAATTTTAGAAGTAATCTACATTGTATTTACGCAGTTAAAAATTTGCGATGTTTTGTTAGGCCATTCAGTATTGACTTGCGTAAATTTTTTGATGTTTTTAAAATTCACGTCAGAAATTTCGCTTGTTTACCGGTACGTTATAAGCCTAACTAAGGGAACGCATCGGCAGAGTTGCTCTAAATATGGTGGGGATCAACAGGTTCTATTTGTAACCTTTTTTTATGTTCTACGCAGGCAGTGATGTGCGGACTTGGTTGAGCTATACCATTTGTCCGGATTTCAAGCACATATCCGGACTTGTGTCTGGAATTTAACCCTTTCAGTGCCAACGTCCGGAAAACAGGACGTTGATATCTTTTACGTAGATTTACCGGAAGTCCGTAAATTAATGCATTAAGTGCCAACGTCCGGATAACCGAACATTTCCAAAAAAAACTTTTAAAAAAATTAATGGAATAATGTATTTTGAAACCGCCTCCTTGGTGTAGTGACTAGCACACTAGTCTACAAAGCGAAAGGTCACGGGTTCGATTCTCGGCTTGGATCTGGAAATTTTAACACGTTAAAACCACCGTTAAGGTACCAAAACACACAGTAGTTGCTAATGACCAAGCTGTCGATGCTACTTTAGATAAACTAAAAAAAACTATTTTGAATATTTTTAGTGTTAGAACGATTTCTTTGTTTATGAACACAATAAAAATTAATTTTTAAGGACATTTTATTTTTCTTTAGGCCTAATGTTGAAATTTTGGTCGGCAATGGCAGGCTTACACCTGCAAGTTTTCAAAATAAGGGCTTGCACTTTTTGAACACCCTTATTTAAATTAAATGACACCCTAGATCAGACTTTTAAATATTGTTTCGGTACTGAAAGGGTTTAAAATGGAAATGGTAAACGCAACAACAAGAAAAAAATCTGGTGTGAAACACTCACACAACTTTCTCTTGCCAATGCAAATAATTAACAATAAACCTAACATTAGTATTAAAACATTAGAAATGAACAAAAACTAACCTCAAAAACATAACCTTATTTTAATCATGAGTGAATGACGCAAAATGAGAATCGAACTCAGTTTGGCTTAAAAATACGGAAAATCACGCTTTCACGTTAAACTAGGCTCTGTAGAGAAAAATGCTCTAAACAAAAGTTGTAGATCTTTCAATTTTCTATAAATTTAATTATATACACTTTTGTCGTAAAATGCATACTAAGACCGAAATGTTAAAAAAATCGATTTTTCTCACGTTTTCGTGAGAAAAAAAACAGAAAATCGCTAATTACCGCTAAACTAAGCGTTATACAAAAAAATGTTTGAAACAGAAGTTGTAGGTTTTTAAATTCTCTACAACTTTTATTATATAAGTTTTTGCGCTAAAATTTATATTAAAGCCGTAATCTTAAAAAAACAACGTTTTTACGTGAAAACAGCCTCACCGAGAATTTCAGCAAACATGGCGCCTACCCTATCTTGTAGAGAATAAAAAATTGAGTAAAATAGGCGATTTTAAAAAAAATCGTAGGACCAGTTTTTGAGAAAATCGCAAAAAACTGAAAAATTATACGAATAAACTACTACTTCCGATTGACCGATTTTGATGAAAATGTTCGTGTCGCGTCCGGTAGTGGTATGTAACTTAAGTTTCAAGTTTCAAGTTCGTACGACGTTCCGTTCTTGAGATATTCTGTTCACACACAGACACAGACACACACACACACACACACACACACACACACACACACACAGACACACACACACACACCAATCGCTAAAAACATGTTTTTTGGGTTCAGGGGGTCTGAAAACGTATAGATCCGGTGAAAACTCGATTTCGAAAAATCGACATGAAAACAATACTTTCCTTCCTATATATTCATATAGGCAAGAGAAAGTAAAAAAATTATAGCAATAAATATTAAAACGTAATTTCTACTGATTTTTACTCGTAATTGGTAAAAATTGTGTTAGTTACTTGATAAATTAGGCTAATATATTTTGTTTATTTTAAATTTCTTTTCTTAAACTTTTCTGAATGAAAACCACACTCATTTTCCTCAAATTGAAACTGTTGGGGCCGACCAGAAGAGGAGTGAAAAGGAAATATTTCTTAATCCAAAGTGGTGGGTATTCTATGACACATTTGGCCTTAAAATATTATGGTAACCGTAGATATATGTAGCCTATAACTCTTATAGTAGGCCTATATCCAAACTGAATTAGTGCATCAACTCGAATAGCTATAGGCTACAAGTACAGGGTGTTTCATAAGATCGCACACTGTTTAACATTTTATCCTTCTAAACGAGAAAAATAAATTAACAATTCACACATTTTCTACCACGCTGTTTTGAGTTATCTTGTACATGTAGGCGAGGGACAAGGAGAAGTATGATCACTATTCTATAGCTAAGTGCACCAATTCGGATTGGACAAACTAGGCCTTTAACTTTTTGACCCTAATTTTTACTTTCTCTTGCCTATATGAATAATATAGGAAGGAAAGTATTGTTTTCATGTCGATTTTTCGAAATCGAGTTTTCACCGGATCTATACGTTTTCAGACCCCCTGAACCCAAAAAAACATGTTTTTAGCGATTGGTCTGTGTGTGTGTGTGTGTGTGTGTGTGTGTGTGTGTGTGTGTGTGTGTGTGTGTGTGTGTGTGTGTGTGTGTGTGTGTGTGTGTGTGTGTGTGTGTGTGTGTGTGAACAGAATATCTCAAGAACGGAACGTCGTACGAACTTGAAACTTGAAACTTAAGTTACATACCACTACCGGACGCGACACGAACATTTTCATCAAAATCGGTCAATCGGAAGTAGTAGTTTATTCGTATAATTTTTCAGTTTTTTGCGATTTTCTCAAAAACTGGTCCTACGATTTTTTTTAAAATCGCCTATTTTACTCAATTTTTTATTCTCTACAAGATAGGGTAGGCGCCATGTTTGCTGAAATTCTCGGTGAGGCTGTTATCACGTAAAAACGTTGTTTTTTTAAGATTACGGCTTTAATATAAATTTAAGCGCAAAAACTTATATAATAAAAGTTGTAGATGGATGGCTCAAAGAGATAAAAACAGACTGCAACAAACTCCAGATAACGGAGACGGACATCATACAAAGAACACCTCTCAGACATAAACTCGAACTAGTGCTCCAGGAAGAGGACAGTAAAAGATCAAGACCTAAATGGTCGGAAGAACGAAAACGTGACTTTTCCAAGAAAATGAAGGAATACTGGGCGAAGAGGAAAGCACAGAAGAAAAACTGAGAAATCGCGGTCCTTTGTAGGCCATAACGTAAATAATAATAATAATAATAATAAAAGTTGTAGAGAATTTAAAAACCTACAACTTTTATTTCAAACATTGTTTTGTATAACGCTTAGTTTAGCGGTAATTTGCGATTTTCTGTTTTTTTCTCACGAAAACGTGAGAAAAATCGATTTTTTTAACATTTCGGCCTTAGTATGCATTTTACGACAAAAGTGTATATAATTAAATTTATAGAAAATTAAAAGATCTACAACTTTTATTTAAAGCATTTTTCTCTACAGAGCCTAGTTTAGAGAGAAAGAGTGATTTTCCGTATTTCTAAGCCAAACTGAGGTTGATTTTCATTTTGCGTCTTTCACTCATGATTAAAATTAGGTTATGTTTGTTGAGGTTAGTTTTTTGTTTATTTCTTATGTTTTATTACTAATGTTAGGTTTATTGTTAATTATTTGCACTGGCAAGAGAAAGTTGTGTGAGTGTTTCACACCAGATTTTTGATTATTCATAACTTGAATATGAATTTGGGGGAAAATCTGAAATTTAGTGGGGCATTAAGATACACCAAGGAGATGTTTCTTATAGCCCCCTTTGATTTTTAATGCTATTACTTACTGAAATACTGTTCCTTATACTGAAATACTGAAATTTCTTTTTACCCCAAGTGGGCCAATAAGATACATTTGCGTTGGGTAATAAGAAACAAATTTTTACCTCTCTTCATGTTTTAGTTAGAGACATTATAATTGTTTTATAACAGCTTATGGTTATATAAGTATGACATAAAATAATCAACATCAAAAATATATTTGTGAATGCTGTGTAATTTTCATATGTTTCTTATTCCCCCATTTGTATCTTATTACCCCGTTCTCCCCCATACAAAGTTTTCTCTTTGTACATATACGATAGTTTTGTATAAAATAAATAAATTTAAACAAAATTACCGATTTTTGTTCGATTCGATATGTGCGTAATTCGGAAAAACCCGTGTGATTGTGAAAAGGGCGAATCTCAGTGACCGTATATATTTTGGTTTTGGAATACACGTCGCCTTTCTTCTTTCCTTACAATTAATGTTTTTACTCAAATGAGTTCAAGGCTTCAAACTAAGTAGTTTGAGGCTTTGATCTATATTGAATAAAAGCCTTCAAAGCGTCAATATTTGCATGTAAAACCACATGAGTTAAAAATGAGTGGTTTTTATTTTACCTCCACACTTTCGAACTTTTCCCTTATCTAAAAATCTCTTTGCATTAGGTTCGGATTAGAGAGTGCCTACTGTACCTAATTTTTAACACAAATGAGCGGGTGACTAATGTAAAATACCCAAGAATAAATTTACTTCATTACATGTAGCAAAATAATGTAATACATAAACAAGTTATATTTACCTGGGTTTTTGGATTAGCTGATCCAACAATTTTTCTGCATTATCTGTCTCTACTTCTTTTAATGATCCTGGACAAGAATTCAACAGTTTCTCTTTCGCTAATTTTTCGCGAATCATCTTTCGTCGAGCTAGAGACATTTTATTTCTTTTATACTTATATATAATGTTTACGTGGCATATTTATTTGTCATTAATACGAAACAAATAAATACAGTGTTTGTAGTGTGTACAAGAATTCTTCTTATCACATAAACTACTTGTACATAGAAAGTAACTAGCCAACACGGTGGTAGACTTCGGTAACTGAAAAGAGCAGTTTGGGGGTGGGAATGGTTTGGGGTAGGAATTATGAAAATACTACTACATAATAAACCATTTACTGTACGGTTACATGTGTGTGTCCGTGTGTGTGTGCATCTACTAGTGTTGTTTAGATCATCAGCCGAAAGGCTGGTTTCAACCTGTAGAGGTTTTACTAAGTAAAACTAGGAGTGAGGTGGTTTACCATTGCCTTCCTCACTGAATGGAAAAGTACACTTAACAGCATGCCGGGCCCTCTGAAAAGCACATATTTTTCACTCTGCAAATGACACCTTCACTTCATTCACCACAGGGTCTGGCTGTATAATGAAATTCATTACTTTCAGAGGAGATAACTCTGATTAGTGTCTTTTACATCTCTACCTCTTCTGTTCTTAAATGATTCAGTCATTTTATTGGCTGACCATGTGACAAGAAACAGAACTATTTATTTTAGCCCTGCAACTAACAGATTGAGTGTAAATAATTTGACACTCCACCTGTCTGTTATGGGCAGCATCTACTAGTATTTCGGGTTATTGCGGGACAGAACAACTTTAATGTAAGCGACAAACTCGTGAATTGTTAAAACATTTTTTGAATACCTTGTACATATTTATACATTCTTATTTTACTTTAAACCTCCTTTGATTGGTAATCATAAAAAAATGCATCAGTATTTATGCACTCTTGTGTATTTAAATAAATACTACGAGAATAAGTTATAAAAAAATGTGTTTTTTTAGAGAACTTATTTTAATACTGGAAAATGGAGTAGGCCTATAAATTATCTGATAAGATAATTAGATCAACTGTCATTAGTATCATTATTACTTGTATATATTATATTTAATTAGATTATAACCGCCAAAGGTTTCTCGAGAATATTTCTCATTGATAAGGTTTCTAACTAAATATTTTTTTAAAGGAAATTCTAAATTTATGTGTAGATTTATTATACAGTGATTTACGAAGTTTACCGCCTCTTTCTGAGCTTTCTCTACAAGATTAGAGGAAAGAAAAATTTTATACAATATAAACATTATGTCCTAAAATGGTTTGGTAGCGAGGTCCGGTTAGCGAAAGATTTCGCCCGAAACTCTCGGAACTCTCGGTGAAATGAAGATTTACTGAAATTCTGAGAAGGTAAATTAAAAGGTGTGTTCAGTTGTTACTTATGGTTTTTCTACGTATCCTGATTAAATTATCCGTTAATTCCGGTCCATCGTCCGATGCATCATGAGGTTTCCCAGTAGTTAAGAAAATCCTCTGGCCGCGTTACGAGCGCTGCGCAGATTGAGCTGATTAGTGCAATTGCCACATCACTGCATATGAGCGTGCAGGACAGTTCCTTCGAGATGCCGCTCTAGGCTCTTCCACTTCCTCCGCCGTTAGAAAAGTCTTCCATGTCCACCTTTGGAGCCGTTGACCATCTTCACTGGTGTTTGTCCACCCAGAGTATTTAATTTCCTCAGCACTCTCCAACAGAGTTGCCAGCCCCATTGGCGTAGTTGGTAACGTGCTCGCCTCTCATCAAGCGGTCTTGGGTTCACATCCCATTCAGGCACGGCATATTTTCATACGTTACAAAAAATCATTTCATTCTTCACCGTCTGCATTAGCAGTAATTGCAGAATAGTCGGACGTTAAACAAAACAAAAGTATCCAACAGAGTTGACGAGTGTCCCCATCGCCAGGGGCGGCTCCCGATAGCAGACCCAGTAACAGCCACGGGTATTTAACTAGAAAAATCGATAAAAATAAACTCCACAACTGTATATCTGTTGACTTTTAAGATATTTGAGTAAAACAGAAAAACTGGTTTACTAAAAATAGGTTTTACTAAAAAACTGGCTAAAAATAGGTTTGTTTATGTTTAAACTACAATAACTTTGTTATAGTGCTCGCCACGAAAGAATTCCGTTGTGTTTGAAGAGCTCTAATTTAAAAACGACCCAACGGAAAAATTTTAACGCTACACCAAATTAAAGCCTGTTCTTTCCTGCGTTGATTCGTTTGATTTAAATTTTTTTATTTAAAAATTTGTTAGGATATATAGCAGTTCATGCATAAAAAGTACTCAGTTTTTAGCCGTTTTTCTGTTAGTGTGTTTTTAAACGTCTGTTACTTAATCCGAACTTACATTAAACTCGGGCTTTCAGTATGTTAAAGATCACAGTTTTATTTATAAGGGAAATATTTAAAAAGTAAAATCCGTTGTTCTGTTTTAAAATGGTGGCCATTTAAAAAAAGTGTTATTTTGGCTCCACGTGAAGATTGGTAAATGATTGTTCGACTAAACCATGCATTTTTACAACAGTATTTTGATAAATACAGACTTTTGAATTTAAAATTACAAATAAACCCGAAATGGGACTTGTGATTTAAATAAAACAATTCTAATAAAATGGATGAGAAAAACTGGTCTTCACAGCGAACTTCTTTCGTGGCGTGCACTATGAATGACTAATAAATACATAAAAGTTTTAAACAGAATTTGTAAAAATTTTAATTTTGAAAAGAAATGGTATAAAACAAGGCAAAAAAACAAACAAATACAAACGGAAAATATCATTTTTTAAGAATTATTAGCCAGTATTATGGGTTTCACTGCGCATCTTAAGGGTAGCCCTGTTTTTTTTTGTTTAACGTCTGACTGACTATTTTGCAAATTCTGCTAATGCAGACGATGGAGAATGATGATACATGAAAAAAACATGATGAAAAAATGCCAGATCTGACCGGGATCGAACCCGGGACCCCGGCCTAGAAGCCAGTTGCCCTGTAGAACTTTGAAGAGCAACATATACGATCCACATGGGTGCAGACAAATGTATTGAACAAAGACAAATTTTTAAACATTTATTTTAACATTTGGTGAGTTAGTTTACAAGGCGTACTTAAAAAATATCAGTTAGTAGATATTAAGTTTAATTCAAAATTTTGTCATTTTTCAGTACGCTTTGATATGTTTTGTTTAAATAAAATTATAATATTTTCCGTTTGTATATTTGATTGTGTCTTGCCTTATTTTATACCGATTTGTTCATAATAAAAGTTTTTACAAGTTCTGATTCTAACTTTATGTATTTATTAGTCATTTAACAAATTTATTGTAGTTAAACCTAATTTTATTCGACCTATTTTATTCGATTTTTCAGGTTAAATACCATTAGAAACAACAGAATTCCTTTTAATTTAGGCCTACCTTCTCAGAATTTCAGCAAGTGTTTATTTCACCGAGGGTACTGAGTTCCGGGGAAATCTTTCGCTATGCGTAACTCGGTACCAAAGCGTTTAAGTATATTTTTTTATCGTTTTGGCCTTTTTTGGACCGCGTTGAACTTTTCGCATGATGTTTTGTTTCCTCTTCTTTTCTTCTCAGAAACTCTTCAACCTTTCACTCATCATCTTCTTTCTATCGTCTGACCACTTATATGCTGCTGATTTCTCAGAATCACTGTTTGTGCTTTTAAAAACTTTGAAATCGTCTACGGCTTTTCCAAATGTGTTTCTGTCCTGGATAGCGTTTTTCTATATTCCCATTTCCTCGAGGTCTCTCTCCATTTCTTTAAACCATCCAGTTGTTGTCTTAATACCATTTAAATACGTGAATATTCTTTTAGTCAGCCTACTGTCATCCACTCTGTTGAGATATCCGTAAAATTTTGCCCTTCTTTTCCTAACTGTGATTGTAAACGTCTCCGTTAGTCTATACAGGTTTTTATTGGATCTCAGGCTCCATGTTTCATCGTCTGACCTTATGGGTTCCAAGATTTTCCTTAGGATTCTTCTTTCCCTCTTTTCTATCTCCAGCATTCCTCCTTCTGTACTGAGAGTTAGACATTCAGAGGCATAGAGCCCTTCAGGTTCTTTATTCTTTCCTTGTTGGCAACCTTATTCAGTCCATTCGGCTGTATACATTCTCTCAGACACTTGAATTTGTCAGCTTTTGATGTTTCCGCATTTAAATTTGATTTTATTTCTCCTTCTGGTGTTTATTTTCCATGTACTTTGTCTTCTCATAAGAGATCTGTAATCCGGCCTTTATTGTTGTTTCATAGAGCTTTTCAGTCATTTCCCGAGCATCTTCTATACTATCTGACAGTATGACGATGTTATCTGCGAATACCATGAAACTATAAGTTATCCCTTTTTTCCCGATCTGGATTCCTTTAATATTGTCTTTCGTGATCTCTTCCATTCAAGTCTTAACAATTTTTTCCAGGATGAGATTGAATAGAAATGGTATTGAGTAGGTACATCTGTTTATAAAAAGTGTTTGCCTTTTTATTAGCCTGTAGAGTGAGCTGTGAAAGTGCCAGTACAACTTCGTGAATCACCCGTAAAATGTTTGGTTTAACTTTATTTATTAAATTTACTTGTACGACAATCGCCGTACAAATAATTCTAAGTACAATTTGGGTATGATTTGATTTTAAAATAGTTCTTTATAATACGTATTATTAATTAAATTTATTTACAAAATTAGGGCAAGTATGGTATACAAGGGTTGTTGTATTGTTTAGGTCATCAGTTGAAAAAGGCTGGTTTGAAATTCTAGAAGCTGTACTAAGTAAAATGAGGAGTGAGGTGGTATACTATTGCCTTCCACACTGAGTGGTAAAGTGTACTTATCAGCATGCCAGGATTTCCAAAAAGCATCTACTTTCCACTCTGTAAATGATGTAATTCATTACTCTCGGAGGAGATAACTCTGACTAGTGTTTTTTATATACCTCTACCTCTTATGTTCTTAATTCTTCAGCCATATAATTGGCTGACCATGTAATAAGAAACACAACTAATTTTTGTAGCCTGTTTACCAGATGAATATAAAATAACTATTACCTAGTATCAGAATTTATATTTTGAGTTTTTGAATTTCATCTTTTTAGGAATGTATACTGGCCATAACAGACAGGTAGAGTGTCAAATTATTTACACTGAATCTGTTCGTTGCAGGGCTAAAATAAATAGTTCTGTTTCTTATCACATGGTCAGCCAATTAAATGACTGAATCATTTAAGAACAGAAGAGGTAGAGGTGTAAAAGACACTAATCAGAGTTATCTCCTCTGAGAGTAATGAATTTTATTATAAAGCCAGACCCTGTGGTGAATGAAGTGAAGGTGTCATTTGCAGAGTGGAAAATATGTGCTTTTCAGAGGGCCTGGCATACTGATAAGCATACTTTTTCACTCAGTGAGGATGGCAATGGTAAACCACCTCACTCCTCGTTTTACTTAGTAAAACCTCTACAGGTTCAAACCAGCCTTTTGGCTGATGACCTAAACAACAACACAGGAATGTATAAAAATAACGTTAATTTTTTTATTTTAAATGTTATTTAAATAACATTGAAACACAATCGAATAGTGTTTTTTATCAAATTAGTCTAATAATTTCATTAATTTCAAATAAAGTAATCATTCATCACTACGGTAATTTACTTTAAATAAAATTTCCTCTTTGTCAATAATTTCAACGACCAAGATACAAACAAAAGATAAAGGGGAGAAGAGAAAAAAACTTGAATGGAAAGGTTTACGTGCGAGAAGGAGAGCCGGATTGTGACAGAGGAGGACTTGTCTGTGCATGGGGCGCCAGGTTTCTACAGTCCTTCCATTAATCGTGCAGTTTGAGATCGTGTGATTAGGCCTCAGCTGAAACCTGACCTTTCCTTATAACAATGTTTTCATTTTATTCTGTATACATTATTATTACTGTTGTTAGTATACGATTGGATGTCGAACTTAATCCGGCATTGTTGTAATATTAAATTGAGTCAAGCAAATAAAATCTGTTAAATTTAAATAAAATTGTTCATCGGAGTTTACTACTGGCAGAAACAAATTAATAAGTATTCGAAACATTCAATACATATTTTCTGAATAATTATATATTTTTTCTTTCTTGCCTGTAACAGGAAGGTAGAGTGTTAAATTATTTGTACTCGATCTGCTTGTTCCTGGGGTACAAAGAATAGTTCTATTTCTTATCACATGGTCACCCAATTGTATCACTGAAGCATGTAAGAAAAGAAAAAATAGAGGCGTAAAAGAAAATATACTATTTATCAAGGCTGATGAGCTCTAAACGTATGCATTGCCCCCTACCCACTTTATAGCTAGCCAATCACTTGCCAGCAACGTTGCCAATACTTGCTCTTGTAGTTCTGTTAAATATTTTGTCAGCTATTTTTTCGTATTTTAATATCAATTATAATCTATAAACATACAATCAGCGGATTATATTATAAAATATTGCATGTTAACGCGCTCTATAATCGATGTGTTCAGTACGAGATGCAAGACGAGAGAGTGAACTATTGCGGCTCTTATACGCATGCGCGCGTAATGTTTGTTAGGTACAATCTGGCAACGCAGGCAAATGTTCTGATTGGTCTAAACGTGTGGAACAGCAAAGCATATTAGTTATCTCCTCTGAAAGTTTTGAATTTCATCATATATCCACCCCTGTGGTGAATAAAATGAAGGCGTCATTTGTAGGCTAGAAAGTAAGTTACATGCTCTTTAGAGGGCCCGGCATGTTGATAAGCATACTTTTCAACTCAGTGAGGAAGGCAATTGTAACCACCTCACTCCTCGTTTTACTTAGTAAAATCCTCTAGAGGTTCAACCTAGCCTTTCGGCTGATGACCTAAACAACACATTTGTTTATTTTAAAAAGACTTGTGCATCTCATGACTAGTAACATTTTAATCAAAACTAACAATAGTTTTGTAATCAAAACTTCACGTTTGTTTTATCTTTAAATGTATAAATCTACCCATTTTATTTTGGTTTTACATTCTCTTGCCCTATATTCTGAATATATTAGGGAAGAAAGTATTGTTTTCATGTAGATTTTTCAAAATCAATTTTTTACCGGTTATACAAGTTTTCAGGCCACCACAACCCAAAAAACATGAGTTTTGCGATTGGTCTTTGTGTCTGTGTGCGTCCGAACAAAATATCTCAAAACAAAACAAACAAAGGTTTTTCGTGCAATCTTTTCAAAAACGGCTCTTTTACTAAATTTGTATGCTCTACAAAAATATAGGGTAAGCGCCGCATCTGCTGAAATCTTGAACGGCCTTATCCCTCGTGGTAAAATAAGGGTTTTTTTCAGATTGTGATCTTTATATGCATTTAGAGCAAAAATGATTGTAATTAAAGTCGTAAAAAATTAAAAACGCTATAGCTTCATTTCAAACATTTTTTTTTGTACAGCGCTTAGTGTAGCGTCAATTAATGATTTTCTGTATATTTAATTTAAAAATCGGTAAAAAATGAGATTTTTTTACAATATTCCAGTCTTAGTATGCATTTTAAGATAAAAGAGAATATAACTAAAGTTATAAAAAATTAAAAAAAATACAATAACTAAGTTTCAAGCATTTTCTTCAACAGAGCCTAGTTTAGCGTAAATTAGCGATTTCTCGTATTTTAAAGCTAAACAGAGGTCGATTTTTACTCAAAATTGAAGTTAGGTTACAAGTTTCTTTTTACATTATTTACTAAAATTTATCATAGGGTTTTCGGGAAGTTTTTTTTTTAAAAAAAAACCACTCGTTTTACTTGGTTGAAACCTCTAGAGGTTCAAACCAAGCTCTCGACCGATGGCTTAACAACATTTTATTTTATTGTCACGAATACTGTATGATTATTGTTGTTGGCCTAACATGTACGAGGTGTGGCTATTAAATACCGAGACTTACGTTGTAAAAAATTTTATTTTTATTTTTTACGTAATCACTTATTGTCACCTTCAATATACACTCCTTCTATATCCCTACAACGCTCCATGCGAATTTTCCATTGTTGGAAACAGTGCTGAAAGTCATCTTCTGTCAGCTCCTTCAGGACATGTGCCGCTTTCTATTTTACAGCTTCCACAGACTCAAATCTTGACCCTTTTAATGCAGATTTCACCTTAGGGAACAGGTAGAAGATAATAACATGTAATGAAACGTGGTTTTTTACTTATGATCCGGAAACGAAGCGCCAATTTATGCACTGGAAGAGCCAAACTTCACCGAGAGCCAAAAAAGCTTGAATGAGCAAGTCAAAATATAAAGCAATGATGATTGTTTCTTTTTATATCCATGGGATTGTGAATTTTCACTGGGTTCCTGAAGGTCAAACAATTAATCAATATTACTATCTTGATGTACTTTCTTAACCACGTTAAAGAGTAAGGAATAAACGCCCCGAAATATGGAAGGATAAATCATGGGTTCTCCACCAAGACAATGCGCCAGCTCTTTCGCGTTATCTATCAAGAGGTTCCTAGCCAAGTACAACATCTCAGTGTTAGAACATCCATCTTATTCACCAGATCTTGCTCCATGTAACTTCTGCCTGTTCCCTAAGGTGAATTCTGCATTAAAAGGAACAAGATTTGAGTCTGTGGAAGCTGTAAAAGAAAAAACGGCACGTGTTCTGAAATAGCTGACAGAAGATGACTTCCAGGACTGTTTCCAACAATGGAAAATTCGCATGGAGCGTTGTAGGGATAGAGAAGGAGTGTATATTGAAGGTGACAATAAGTGATTATGTATAAAATAAAAATAAAATATTTTACAACGTCAGTCTCGTTTTTTAATAGCCACACCTCGTATGTTCTTAACAAAATTTTTGTGTTAAATATTTCAGTGGAATAGTATTTCAAAAATATTTTAGTAGGCTATATAGGCTTCCACTACACCTATTAGTATCAATTTCTTCCTTGCACAAATACGAGTACAAATATTTTTATTGAAGAAACAGGCGATTACCATATCAATGTGAAGCATTCATTCATTTTTGCTTGTTATTGTTGTCTTGTTCATTTTTTATCGTCATGTTGTTTTTTTTGCATTTGTTCTTTTGTAGCTTCAGTTTAATAGAAAGAGAAAAAGAATTGGAGTGTCTTTCCATTCCGTCGGTTAAACAGTACAGAATTAAATTTACGATCGTCATGCTGTTTCCACGGACGTGGAATGCACAAGATTTACATTTGTGCATAGGAGGCGTATTATAAAATATTACAGAGAATGTGCGCATATACTTTTACGTAATAAACGTGAAATGTGCTCATCTGCCGTAAAAATAATCTCCCTCTTCCGGTTACACTGACGTAGAGTTTCAGAGGAACCGCAAAACGATTGCGGCGAACTCTGTCGAGTCGAGACATTCAACTTTGGAATGCAGGTGTTCAGTAGCTACGACACAAAACCATTCTCTATTCTCTTTGAAAATCTACAAAGAGAGATAAAATATATTTCAACAATAATAATAATAGTAATCTTCATTCAAATAAATAATTTTTCGTGTTTTGTTTTTGACTTGTTCATGACAAATTCAAATCGTATTTTTAAATAATATTCTATTCATCCGTATTGAATTATATTTATGTATCATTTTATGACAAACAACATGATAATATTCATAAATTTATGTATTTCCATAAAACAATATATGCAAAACTGCATTCTTTTCTAAATTCCTGTTATACTACTTTGGAGTTACAGAATTTTCAACCTACATATTTTTTTTCAGTTTTAAACATTGATTTTTGTTATTTCTTTTGAAAATCCTTAAGAAAGGTCTTGTTAGACCATACACATAACGTAGTAAATATAAAAATTTGGTGCGAAACATTTACACCAGTTTCTCACGCCAGTATTTATAATGAAACATATACTAACCCATCTTTAATGATGAGTAAACAGTGTAACTGCCCACAAAAGGCAGGTGGTGTGTTAAATTATTCACCATCGATCTGCTAGTTCCAGGGCTATAAAAAGTTTTTTCTGTTTCTTATCACATAGTCAGTCAATTATGACTGAAACATTCAACAACTGAATAAGTAGAGGAATAAAAGGCACTAGTCAGAGTTATCTCTGTGAGAGTACTGAATTTTATGATACTCCCAGACCCTGTGGTGAATGAAGTGAATGTATCATTTGCAGGGTGGAATGTAGGTGCTTTTCAGATGGCCTGGCATACTGATAAGCTTAATTTTTCCTTCTCTTGAGATTCAAAACAGCCTTTCAGCTTGTGACCTTAACAACAGCAACATTATTTAATCGTGATTAAACATAAATTATAGTACGAGCTGGTACCCAAAAGAAACCGGAATTATTTTTTCAAAAGCTATTTATTTTCAATTTTTTTATAAAACAACCTTATCCCCTTCAAAATACTCTCTGTTCAATTAATAAATTTATCCCGCCGGTGCTTCCACAGTTCGAAACATTTTTTGTAGTCATCTTTAGAAATCGCTGACAGCTCCTTCCTCGCTTCATTCTTGACCGTTTCAATGTTGTCAAATTGGTGTTCTTTAATGTCCCTTTTCATGCGTGGAAATAATAAAAAGTCGCACGGAGCCAGGTCAGGGGAGTAAGGTGCGTTGGGCAGCGGAACCATGCCATTTTTAGTCAAAAATTTTTTCACCGAGATGGCTATGTGTGCAGGTGCATTGTCGTGGTGGAAGAACCAGTCTCCTGTCTGCCACAAATCGGATCTTTTATGACGAACACTATTGCGCAATCTTCTTAAAACTTCCAAATTGTCAGTCGATGGTCTGAGAGCACACGCTCTCGAATTTTTTAAACATTTTCGTCGATTCGGGCAGTTGATGGACGTCCAGAACGAGGTTTGTCATCAATCGACATGTCACCATTATTAAACCAAGGAAACCACTCGTATACTTGAGATTTTCCCATAGTGTCATCTTTGTAAGCTATTTTCAACATTAAAACAGTTTCAGCAGCACTTTTACCGAGCAGAAAATAAAATTTCACAGCTACAGGTTGTTCACATAAACTTGCCATCATAAAAAATTAAACAAGAACAAAACAGCGCTAGCAAAAACATTCACTGCAGATGAATATTGAACTCGCAATGAGTCGCAATCACTGAACTGAGCTCGCAATGAGTTGTGCAATACACGTCTGTGCGGCAGAAATGTGTATTACACAAGCACCACCCACGGCAATGCTATTCTGGTTATTTTTGGGTACCCCTCTTATAGTATAATTCATTATTTACATTACAATAGAAACTCGTATGATTGTTTCACACCAGTTTTAATTACTTTAACATTCCTTTCAGTTGTACATTTTGTGTAGTTCTGAATTTAAAATAAAAGTTTAAAAAATTTAGATATTATAAATATAAAGTAGTTACGAGTATTTTGATTAATTTACCCGTTTCAATTTTATGCTAATATGAAGACAAAGAAATTTTTATTAAGATTTTGTTGAGACATAAGAAATTTGTAAAAATAATTTAACGTATAGCAATATTCATAACAATATATAGGCCTAACCTATAAATAATAATAATAATAAAGAAAATAAAACGATGTCTAAAAATTGTATAAATTTGATACAATACAAAGTGAATTAATTTATGATAATGAAACAAATAATATTTCTTCTTAATCATATTTTTATGGATCGTTTCTCTGTTTATTTTGACTTGAGGAATGAATTAATTTTCCTAATGCAGTACCTACTCTTGACTTTCGCTGTTTCTCGTTATTCATAATTTAAATTTATATAGGGTCACTCTGAGAAATATATATTTTTAATTTTTTTTTTAAAGTAGAAGTTTATTTTATAATATTAACAAACAGCACCAGTAGTGTCCTATGTCCTGTATTACAGGATATTAAGGATTCCCCATAGGGGGTGACCAGAGAACATGCTGTTTTATTCACGGAACAGCTATAAGATATCTTAACAACCGGAGACAAGTTATTCTTCTTATTATGTTACTTTTTCATTTCATTTTATTGTGGTAAATTTTTTAAACTAAACAATAATAATAATAACAACGAATGAAATCCATGTTATCACCTTTTATTTACAAAAAACTTACAAGATATAAAATATACAAAAATGTTATTGTATTATCATATAGATGTTGTTTGCAAAGAGAGTTTTAGTTATAGTTTTGTATCTTATATAAGTTTGTTTAATTTCAATATTAATTACTTGAACAGAGTTGACGATACAAGATTAGTAAGAAGACGGTTAGCTTTTTCTGGAACAAAGTACATAGGCTACACCAAAATGGATCAAGGAGGTCAAGAAGGACTTGACAAAACTAAATACCACAATAAATTACTTCTTAAACCCACCGGGTTAGTCTAGAGGTAAAGTCGTCGCCAAAATCAGCTGTTTAACAGCTGATTTTCGGAAACGAAGGTTTCTGGTTCAAATCCTATTAAAGGTAGTTACTTTTATACGGATTTGAATGCTAGACAGTGGTTACCGGTGTACCTTGATGGTTGGGGTTCAATCAACCATACTCTTTCAGGAATCATCGGCCTGAGTCTGTACAAGACTACACCTCATTTACACGTCATACATATCATCCTCATCTCATTGGGTCATGGGGTTGCTTATTGTTCTGAATTGAACAGATTGCAACGTACACATATTAGGAATTAAAAAAAAAAAATTACTTCTTAACCCTTTCAAAACCAACGTCTGGAAAACAGGATGTCAATATATTTGACGTTGTGACTACGCCCGGTTTACCGAACTTCCTTAAGTTATGCATAAAGTGCCAACGTCCAGATAACCAAACATTTACAAAATAAAACTTTTAAACAAAAATGAATGAAATAATGTTTTTTGAAACCGCCTCCGTGTCATAGTGACTAGCGCGCTAGCTTGGAAAGTGAAAAGTCCCGGGTTCGATTCCCGGTAAGGGTCTGGAAATTTTAACACATTAAAACCACTTTTAAGGTACCAAAACCCACAGTATTTGCTAATGACAAAGCGTTCTATGCGACTTTAAATAAACTAAAAAATATTTTGAATATTTTTATTGTTAGAACGATTTCTTTTTTTTATGACTATAATAAAAATTAATTTTTAAAAGGAAATTTTATGTTTTAATAATATAATTAATAATTTTATTTTGTAAAAAAACTTCCTTCTTTTATTGAAATTTCCATATTAAAAAAAACCAAAATTCCCCCCCACCCATCTCTTTGTAAAAAGAGCTGCCGAGTGAAAAACAAGTATTTAAGTAAAAAAAATCCAGTATGAAACCCCCACATGAATTCTCTTGAAAATTTTAAATAGTGAAATATCCATAATCAAAAGCAGTCGACAATAACCAAAATATTGATGCTACTTAAAATTAAGAAATATATACATATTTAATTATGTAATAAATCAAAATTATTTTAAAAAACCTCCAAACGGTTAAAGATTAAGTAAGAACACTTACCGATTCGTAGAAACTTTCGGGCTTTATCATATTCTCAGTTTGTTACAATGTTCAAACTTACACGTAATTTATTTTACATAAACCTTTTCTGTTTGTCATGGCAATTACAGAAAATAATTTATCTATTAATGTTACAATTGGACCAACCGGGTTAGTCTAAGGGTAAAGTCGTCACCGCAAGTCAATTATTTCAAAGGTGATTTTCGGAGACGAAGGTTCCTGGTTCAAATCCTAGTAGTGGTACTTACTTTTATTTGGATTTGAATACTAACAGTCGTTACCAGTGTACTTTGATGGTCGCAGTTCATTTAATCATACTCTCCAAGGAATGATCGGACTGGGTACGTACAAGACTACACCTTATTTACACGTCATACATATCATCCTCATCTCATTCGGTCATGAGGTTGCTTTTTGTTCTTAAATTAAACAGACTGCAACGTACACACATAAAGGTTTTAAAAAATCTAAAAAAATGACAATCAAAATTTAAACCATTAACCATAAATGTGATAAATAAATATAGTCATCACTTCAAATATATTGTCCGATTCACGAAAGAAAACACCTTTTTTTAAACAGCAATATCTGTTGAACCGTTGTATGTAAAAACAATTACAATACATCAAATTTAAGCTTGTTTTATTCTTGGTTACAGGATGTACATTGACATTTTTGAAAATTAATGATGTATTAAATATAACGAATTACGCATTAAAATACCCTGTTTTTAACCACTTTTCCAGTATACCCAACTTCAAGGTACTATAGGGTGATTCAAAAAGAGCGCCGGTTTTGATATATCAAATTAAGAGATTTATTTTATTGAAAAACTGAAAATAAATACATCAACAAGTTCATTTTACCTTCCGATTTCATGTATGAAAAATGATGTCATGCATGTGTCCTCCTCTACTGAGCTGGCACGCATCAACTCTGTCCATGAAATTGGATATTACTGCACGACAAGTTTCGACTTCCATTTGCCCGATAACCCGTCGAATGTCCTCCTTCAAGTCATTGATGTTTCGGGGTTTATTGGCATACACCAATGACTTCAGATGACCCCAAAGATGAAAGTCACAAGGCGTCAAGTCACACGACCTTGGTGGCCATTGATGGTCGGAATTAAGAGAAATGATGCGATCCTGGAACCGTTCACGGAGCAACAACATTGTTTCTCGTGCAGCAACTGAATTTTATACGGGTGATATTGGAGATCGTACCGAAGAATTCTCCGTACAGAAGAACATCGTAAACCCAATTGTTGAGAACGGCGACGTATTGATTTTGCTGGGCTAACAGCCACACTGTCACGAACCAACGCAGCGTTCTGCTCAGTTCGGCCAGAACTTTTAAGGTCGACTGTTGAACCCGTCTCAAAAAACTTTTTCATGAGCCTGCGAACTGTTGATTCATTCGGTGCTTCATTACGTCCTAGAGTACCGCGAAGTCGCCTGACAGTAGCCGCATAACTCTCTCCACTCTGGTAAAATGTTTTGACGATTAACACTCGTTGTGCAATAGTAAACTTCTCCATGATTAGACACTGACTGCGAGAGTACTACACTGCGAACAAGAGAAACTACAACTGAATCGTCAATCGGAATGTTCTCCGAAATAGAAATGAGGTCTAACAATGTTGCCAACCGATAAACAAAAATTTACCAGCCGTTTAAAAACCGGCGCTCTTTTTGAATCACCCGTTATTACGTTTTTTATGCGTACTTTAAAATATATAGGGCTATTAATTATACTATATGTTAATGTAATCCTGTAACCAACAATTACACAAGCTTTAATTTGATGTATCGAAATTGATTTTACATACAACGGTTTAAAAGATATTGCTATTTAAAGACAGGTGTTTTCTTTCGTGAATCTGACTATAGGTGGTGTTAAACTTTATCGTTGTTACTGAATAGGAGATATGATTTTTGGAGACGAAGGTTCCTGGTTCAAATCTTAGTAAAGGTGTACACGGATTTGAATACCAGATAGTGGTTACCGGTGTACTTAACTGGTTGGGGTTCAATTAAACATACTTTCCCAAAATTGGCCGTTCTGAGTCTGAACAAGACTATACCTCATTTACACGTCATACACATCATCCTCATCTGATTGGGTTAAGGGTTTGCTGAATGTATGTTCTGAATTGAACAGATTACACCGTACACTCATTACGGATAAAAAAAAACTTACAAATTATAATTTACCAAATCAGTTCCATTCACCTAATTACTTTGCTGTTTTCGTATTATTTATGTTTGTATATTTATTAATTTAAACTTCTTTATAAATTTATATATTTAAAAATTTTTCAATATATCAACTTTTCTATTTTTATTTTTCGTTTCTAATATTTCCAAATGATTTTCCACATTGCTTATCATGTGTGTTCGGTAACTTAGAAAACCTTTATGTTTCCTTTTTTGTATTATAGTGCTCAGAAAATCTCTTCATGAACGATCTAGTGGTTTTAAAGACATAAATTTTTATCGTAATCATTACAATTTATTTTTAAAATATACAGTTGATCGTATTTATTGTTTGTATTTTTTTTGTCAGGTAATGTTTTACGGTGGTTTGTGGTTTGTATGAAATGTTGTATTATTTTTATTTTATAGGCCTACATTGATTATGTTACGTATGTTGTTAATGTGATAATTTTATATGTAATTTTTTTTTTATTTCGGGCTATATTTTTTCATGAGATTTTTTTATGTAATCTAAATTTGTTTTTTCTTTAAATTTCGTTTTTCCTATGTATCTGTTGTATAATATCTATAAATGTGCTGTCATAAATTAAAATTAGCAATCTACTCGTATTTTTATACAGTTGAACTTCGTATAACAAAAACCTTGATTATACGAATTTTTTTACTGCACCGTGACATTTTAAACTATGTGTACATTTACCTCGATTTAACGAATAAGTACCTTGATATAACGAAATAGTGTTATGCAATTAGTACGAAGTGCCAAGCTGTATTATGATTTATCTGGGATTTGTAAGGAGATTTTTTTGATTTCCGTACCTGAATTTTTCTTGTTTACAAGCATAACGCATTCTTAACTACATGCAAGAATGAAAAGTTATTTTTATTCAATTCCTTAATGGGGTAACCCGAATTTCTTGCTTATATAAATACAGCATTAAGCTACAAAATGAGCTTCAGATACTTTTAATTATAGCCAAGATCTATGTACGAGGTAAGTTCCTACTTGAAACTGAAATAATTTTGTTTACATAGAGGTGTGGCTATTAATTAACGAGACTGACGTAAAAGAATTTTGTTTTTATTTTATACATAATCACTTATTGCCACCTTCAATATACACTCCTTCTATATCCTTACAACGCTCCATGCGAATTTTCCATTGTTGGAAACAGTGCTGGAAGTCATCTTCTGTCAGCTCCTTCAGGACACGTGCCGTTTTCTCTTTTACAGGTTCCACAGACTCAAATCTTGTCCCTTTTAATGCAGTTTTCACCTTAGGGAACAGGTAAAAGATAGTAACATGCGATGAAACGTGGTTTTTTACTTATGATCCGGAAACGAAGCTCCAATCCATGCACCGGAAGAGACGAACTTCCCCGAGAGCCAAAAAACCTCGAATGAGCAAGTCAAAATTTAAATCAATGATGATTGGTTTTTTTTATATCTATGGGATTTGTACCTTTACTGGGTTCCTGAAGGTCAAACAATTAATCAATATTACTACCTTGAGGTACTATCTAAACTACGTCAAAGAGTAAGAAAAAACGCCCCGACATGTGAAAGGACAAATCATGGGTTCTCCACCAAGACAATGCGCCAGCTCATTCCGCGTTATCTGTCAAGAGGTTCCTAGCCAAGTACAACATCTCAGTGTTAGAACATCCATCTTATTCACCAGATCTTGCACCATGTGACTTCTACCTGTTCCTTAAGGTGAAATCTGCATTAAAAGGGGAAATATTTCAGTCAGTGGAAGCTGTAAAAGAGAAAGCGGCGCTCGTCCTGAAGGAGCTGACAGAAGATGTCTTCCAGCACTGTTTCCAACAATGGAAAATTCGCATGGAGTAGGGATAGAGAAGGAGTGTATATTGAAGGGGACAATAAGTGATTATGTATAAAATTAAAATTAAATTTTTTACAACGTCAGTCTTGTTATTTAATAGCCACACCTTGTATATCTCTTAATATTGTAATAATAAATATAAAAAATAAAATTAAAAAATCATTAAACGCAAGGTATATGTTACAATTTTTAACAATTATAAACATATTTTTTCTGTTTTCTACGGCAGAGAAACCGTGAACCTTATATTAGGTAGTTTATTGGTAGAATTATAATTGTAAACCGAATATAATAAATTTAATGTATAATTTATAATACGAGTTATATATATTTAATATAAATAGAGTAGTTGAAAATATTTGATAGGAAAGACTTAATTATTCGGCCACAGTTGGGGACACTGCTTTTATTACACACCCAGATTCTAAATCATAACAGTTATGATTCTCGTCTTTAAAACTGTTTGTTTATGTGACTCCTCGATTCCGGTCCTAAATAATAATTTCTGGCTATTCTTCGCGGGGGAGATTGTAAGTAACGTCTGGCCCCCAGCTGGAATTAGGCGACTGCTCGTGCGCCACAGTTGGCCTCTTCCTCCTCTGATAAAACTGGTGGTAAATTTCCAAGCGCGACCCATACAAGTACAACATATCTGTTACATTTTCATCTATCCTAAGTAAGTGTAAATTTCAAATAAGTATTTCATATAATACTTCATCAAATATTTAGGTAGGTTATGCTTTTGTGTTTGTGAAATTATTATGAAACAGGGTGTTAGACAAGGATGTAGTGTACCACCTAAGATTTTTGATAGGTATAGGCCTATACGAAAGAGGTTCAGTGATTAATGATACAAATTGATGTACCTGTAGAAAAAACGATTTATTCAATGACAATGAAATTTACACTACATTTTAACACAGTTTCCAGCAATATTTAGTCACATGTAAACTTTCTAAATCTGTTAGAAGTTTTTACCTTGCTGCTTGAACCATTCCTGTGTCGCTATTTTCAACGCTTCATTGTCGTCGAGCTTCTTGCCGCGTAAAATGTCTTTGAGGTGGTTGAACAAATTAAAATTGGATGAAACAGATCTGGGCTAAGGAGGGTGTGAAAACACCTCCTAACCGAATTCTCGAACGTTTCCCTCGTTCACTTACTTCAGAGGAGATAACTCTGATTAGTGTCTTTTACACCTCTACCTTTTCTGTTCTTAAATGATTCAGAACTATTTATTTTAGCTCTGCAACGAACAGATTAAGTGTAAATAATTTGACACTCCACCTGTCTGTTATGGGTAGAATAGGTTATATATGTAGTACATAAATTATCGTGAAGATACATATATCTTTTTTGAACAACACGTTTAATTAAAACAAACACTAACGACGCCACAAATACATAAATGTATATAAATATTGTAACTAATAACGAATTTTCATTACTTATTTTAAAAATGCTCTCCAATTTTGAGCTCGTATTAGGCGGAATTGAATGCGTATTAAGCGGAAACATATACACTTGTCTTACCTTATTGACCAAGAGACTTCATGAAAACTGCGTTTTCAGCAGAAATTCTTTTTAGCCATGAGCGTATTAAACGGATATACCTTGGACAATTCGAATTGGTACAAGCGCTTCGGTGTTTATCTTCGCCCCTCGCCATGCAACGACGGTACAGTCACAAACGTATACAATCGCTACTCTATATAATGTGCGACTCACGCACGGTCACTACGCATTGTTTTCACTGTTGTCATTATTAATCTGTCAGACATAATGATGTGACTAATTTGTTTTCATACCGATAGGGTGATTCAAAAAGAGCGCCGGTTTTGATATATCAAATTAAGAGATTTATTTTATTGAAAAACTGAAAATAAATACATCAACAAGTTCATCTTACCTTCCGATTTCATGTATGAAAAATGATGTCATGCATGTGTCCTCCTCTACTGCGCTGGCACGCATCAACTCTGTCCATGAAATTGGATATTACTGCACGACAAGTTTCGACTTCCATTTGCCCGATAACCCGTCGAATTTCCTCCTTCAAGTCATTGATGTTTCGGGGTTTATTGGCATACACCAATGACTTCAGATGACCCCAAAGATGAAAGTCACAAGGCGTCAATTTTGTTTGCGAAGGTGTCATCATCCTGCCGTTTTCTCAATACCCAGTCAACAAACTGTCGTCTCTTCTGGTGGTCTGCCACTTTCAAATGTTGCGTCAACTGAATTTTATACGGGTGATATTGGAGATCGTACCGAAGAATTCTCCGTACAGAAGAACATCGTAAACCCAATTGTTGAGAACGGCGACGTATTGATTTTGCTGGGCTAACAGCCACACTGTCACGAACCAACGCAACGTTCTGCTCAGTTCGGCTAGAACGACGACGTCCAGAACTTTTAAGGTCGACTGTTGAACCCGTCTCAAAAAACTTTTTCATGAGCCTGCGAACTGTTGATTCATTCGGTGCTTCATTACGTCCTAGAGTACTGCAAAGTCGCCTGACAGTAGCCGCATAACTCTCTCCACTCTGGTAAAATGTTTTGACGATTAACACTCGTTGTGCAATAGTAAACTTCTCCATGGCTAGACACAGACTGCGAGAGTACTACACTGCGAACAAGAGAAACTACAACTGAATCGTCAATCGGAATGTTCTCCGAAATAGAAATGAGGTCTAACAATGTTGCCAACCGATAAACAAAAATTTACCAGCCGTTTAAAAACCGGCGCTCTTTTTGAATCACCCGTTATATGTTATTCTGTTCATTACTATATTCAAACCAATTTGTTTAGTTAGTTGCGTGCATCTGTAGAGTATAGTTTAGTGAGTTTTTGCCGTTTAGTTCTTGTAATTTATAATTTAAATTTTTACTGGGACAAATAAAATACATATTTTAAAATGAAATAATTTTTTGTATGTTTGTACATTGAAATAAGGTTGCAGGCATTTGCGTATATTAAAATTTGTAGACCTTGTTGAAAGAATAGGTTATGGATATACTTTATGCGGAACTGTGTGTACACGTAGAGCAAGAGTTGTGCCAGTTCTAATTGTCTACAGTATACTGCTGTATTAGCTTAAGAGTTGTGACGATTTTTCTACGAGCTGGTGTGGAATATAAACATATAGGAATGGAATCATGGGTAGACCAATGAAAAGTTACAGAGCCTACTTAAAATTGTTTTTCTGATCTGAACCGGCAAATTGTATTAATTTTTTATGCGAAGATACGTTCGGTTAGGATCAAAAAATAAATTTGTTTTTATAACGTTCTATAATCTTTTCAAAATTATTACATTCTTAAGTATTTTTTTTTTTACAAGAATGTTATAGATGAATAAGTATAGGGGTTTTTTTAAAGTGTTTCTTTGGTTTATGAAGCAGTCTGTTTTTCAGTGGTGGAAGTTTCCTCTTTGTGCGATTCAACAGAATAAAAGGGGAATTTTCTTCTTCTCTACACTCTTATTAATTCCCGACGTAAAACTTCTGAAGGTTTCCCCCCTTTCCCACCAATGTAGACCTAAATGTTACTTTTATCCACTTCTGGCTTTTCTTATTAAGCCGTATTTTCTCTTGTCAGAATGTTTAATTCGTTTTATGTTCCTTAATTGTTTTCCATTTACATAAAAGTATTTGTTTACTATCCTGTAACTCTTTTATATTTTACTTTGTACGGCCCTACATTTTATTCTTTTAAATTCCACATTAAAATCTCTTTGTTCTGTTTCGCTGCAAGTTTGTAAAATTATAATGTCTTTGCTTTGATATTAAAAGACAAATTTTTTAGTGAATATAAATTAAATCCACTTAGTTGTCTAATTGATTCAATTAGTTGATCAATTTTTAACTAAACCTAACTTCCCGGGTTTGATACCCAACTGAATATGCCTACGTGAATTATAACTATTCGTGCAATTCTATAAAACAAAATATTATATTTATATTGTAATATTATTCTAGACCCTGCCCATGACAGACAGGTGGAGTGTCAAATTTTTTACATTCTTTTCGTGCTGGGCTAAAATACGTAAATAGTTCTGTTTCTTATCACATAGTCAGCCAATTAAATGACTGAAACATTTAAAAACAGAAGAGGTAGAGGTGTAAAAAAACTAATCACAGTTATCTCCTCTGAAAGTAATGAATTTCATTATACAGCCAGACCTTAAGGTGATTGAATTCATAAACTTTCTTAAAATCACAAACACTACCACTGTATTTATTGAAATATAACTTTCCAGAACTGTTTTTGTTGCTCTGTGTAAAAGAAATAAAATATTAACTTCATGTACTTAAGTGGTAGATTGGTTTCGTGAAGTTCGCTGCGTACAGTCCATCACACTGACTATTGACTGTCTTAATTTCAAACTCTTCGGAGATTTCTCCTATAAATTTTACTTTTGATCTTATAATGTTACAATATATAAAATACTTAATAATATTTATTCCCTTTTTTAAAACATGTTAGCTTTTTATTATGCACAAATTAACTTTTGAGTAACGAAGTTCAGCATTCTAACAATGTGTAGATACGATAATATCCAATGATAAAATACGGGCTGCTTAATTTATAGTTTTCTCTTTTAAATACTTTAGTTTACATAAGTTATCTCTAAAAAAAAATATTCTTTACAAAATCTTGAAATTCTATACTTTATCTAGGATTATTTATTTTAAACTACATTTCGTAGAATATTTATAACCATACCCTGCATTTCAATGTGAATTTAAATAATACAATTTCAAGAACGTTGTTGGATGGTTAAACCACCTTTTCAACATTGAATAAACGTGAAAATAGGCGTACCGAATAGAACTTAAGTGAATTATAACGTACCTCTCCGTATTAGCCGTAGATTAAAATTTCTTGATAAGCTGTAGTAGGATATTTTAAAAAGAACAATAATTGATTGAGTTTAAGCCCAGATGTTCCTATCAGATTTTCAACCGATTAATCGGATCAAAATCAAATAACCGTTATCACCTTCCTGCTTTCAAATTATTCCAACCGGAACAATATAATACGACATCTCATTTATCTGTTCATTCAAAAAAAAAATTTATTTGTTTATTTTTCAGATCTGAAGACAAGTTTCATCTTACTTATTTTTATTGTTATTTATTATTTCTATATTTAGTAATCATTTTTTTGATATTTTCAAATATAATTTTACGTTTATAGTTTATTAATTAACGCAGCAAAAATCTGATTTTGTTGTCATCTCCTCCACTTGTATCCCATGTTAAATACAGTAAATAGATGAAAATAGATTATTGCGTCTCCTGTATTACAAAAAATATGGTATGTCATATCCTTTAGGGTTTTCTACGGAGACGATGAGAAGAATTTTTGACATAAAATCCCTTGAAGTTAGACGAAATGTGATGTGTATGCAGTTTTTATATAAAATACCAGCATACTAGACAGGGAACGGCAGAGAAGATCGGATGGATTGAGGGAATACTGGAAAAAGTTCAAGGAAGGAAACATCAGGAAAGGACTCCAAAAACTGAAAAATTGATCCGCAAAAATTGAAATGAGCTTTTTTTTAGTTTGCTGAACTTATGTAGTCCAATGTGGCTTTAAAATAAAAATAAAAATACTAGCATGCTCCGTCGCGGCTTTTGTTTGGGATCTAAGTATAATAAATAATAAACAAACTTCCTTTAAACTTAAAACAATTAAATATTTACAAAATTATAAATTACAATTTAGTTCCTGGGCTAAAAAAAAAAATAATTCTGTCTCTGATCACATGTCAGCCAATTATAAAAATACAATTTTCTATAACTGTATAACTGTAATAATAGCTGTAAGTAATTCAGTTATAAATAAATATTTGTTATAAATTTAAAAGGAAGTGTTGTAATTTAGAAAAAAACAGATCCACAAAGAACCCGTAATTAACGTCACAAATGTTATTTTTCTTTACATGCCAATCCGATTTTGAATATTGGCGATCATCATCGTTTTTCTGCATCTTTTGTTTCAATTCTGAGCAGTTCCGCCGAATTTTGTGAAATTAAGTCCAAAGGTTGACCGGTCAGGATATTCTTCTTCGTCCTGGTGCTCTGGGACCTTACCTTGGAGTATTTGCTGAAGCAAGATGTATCTTTCTTGATTTCTCATAACGTGGTCGAAGTATGACAGGTTTCGGTATTTAATTTTGTTGACAAGTTTCTGTTGATTGTTCCCAACACCTCCAAGTTCGTCACCCTCTACGTCAATGGTATCTTCAATACAGCCACAGTTCAAAGGCTTAAATAATTTTTGTAATTGTTTTATTGATTGTCCACGTTTCCACCCCATGCAGAAGTACTGAATTTTCATAACATTCCAGGAAGCGTTGGCCTAATTTGGTTTCGAGCGTCAAGTCATGTGTCGTAAAAACTGGCAAAAACTGACAAAATGTTAAAAAATTATAAATTTAATACTGTTTAATGTCTACGAAAGAAATGAAAAAAGCTTACTAACTACAAACATTGATTTACAGATTAGGAAAAATTTCTTAAAACACTATGTTTGAAATGTAGCATACGAGAGTGTATACGAGAGTGAAACGTGCGTGATAGGGGCTGTAGAAAAGAAGAGGGTAGAAGCTTTTAAAATGTGGTGTTATAGGAAAATGGTAAAGATTAGGTGGGTGGACAAACTAAGTAATTTAGAGGTTCTTAGGTGAGTGGACGAAAAAAGAAGTTTATGGAAGCATCTTACCAGAAGAAGGGATAGGCTAGTGGGGCATATCTAAAGACATCCAGTTATTGGCCTATCAATAATGGTGGGTAATATTGAGGGATTAAATTGTAGGGGGAGGCAAAGATTAGAATATATAAAGTAAATTACAAAAGATGTAGGGTGTTACAGGTATGTAGATATGAAACGAAACGACTTGCGCAAGATAGAACAGCTTGGAGAACTGCATCAAACCAGTCGAGAGACTGATGACAAAAAAAAATTTCTACGAAATCTAGTAACTAAATTTCATAGTTTTTCTTTTTCGATATTTTCGATTCTTCTAAACGAATAGCAACTGTTAAAGAATTTTGACTATAAAATTGAAGATTCGGAGTTCACTCCGGGTTAGATTGAGGAATTTTTTATATTCTTCAATATAAACTAAATCCAACTTAAGTTCCTGGTGACCTCGGATATTAAACTTAGTTTTCCTTAGGATGTTCCTAATTACCTTTCATAGTACCACGGCATAAAAAAAAACACATGTCATAAAATGTTTACATCATTTTATACATTATTTAATTTTATTAAACATTTTTATAGACTAATAATTTGTTAGATTAATAACCTACACACCCATAAACTATTAATTTTTATATTATTTAAATAATAACATTATTAGTTATCATTTTGAATATAAATATTAAATCTCCAAGGTCATCACCATGATTTAGATTCGAATTTAAATTTAAATCAAAAGTTATTTCAACATTTTTATAGCAAAGGCTAAGGTAAACTAGAGTTTAATATCTTATACCATATGGTTGTTTATTCAATAAAACTAAATCTGTTTTTTATTTATATCTTTTGTTAAATGATATCAACGCTCAATATGAGATTGTTGGATTTAAATTTTTGATAAATCTTCTAATTTATTAGGTCAACAATACACTAAAAGCATTATTTACACTCAATCTGTTAGTTGCAGGGCTAAAATAAATAGTTCTGTTTCTTATCACATGGTCAGCCAATTAAATGACTGAATCATTTAAGAACAGAAGAGGTAGAGGTGTACCGTGACACTAATCAGAATTATCTCGTCTAAAAGTAATGGATTTCATTATACAGCCAGACCCTGTGGTGAATGAAGTGAAAGTGTCATTTGTAGAGTGGAAAATATATGCTTTTCAGAGGGCCTGGCATGCTGATAAGTGTACTTTTCCACTCAGTGAGGAAGGCAATTGTAAACCACCTCACTCCTCGATTTACTTAGTAAAACCTCTACGGTTTCAAACCAGCCTTTTGGCTGATGACCTAAACAACAACACTAAAAGCAATTTCGTCTGCGCTACGCGCAAGCTTATAGCTAACATCAGTGGTAGCTATAAGGTTGGGGTTGCAAATATCGAAGGAGTTGGTTAGAACATTATAGTTTTTTTCCCATAACAGGCAGATGGGGTGTTAAATTATTTGCACTCTACCTACTAATTCCAGGGCTCCAAAAAATAGGTTGTGTTTCTTATCATATGATCAGGCTATTATATGTCTGAAGAATTTAACAGCAGAAGAGGTAGTGGTGTAAAATACACTAGTCAGAGTTATCTACTCTGACGCTAGTGAATATCATTACAAAGCCTAACCCTGTGGTGAATAAATTGAAGGTCTTGTCACCGGATGGCGACGTTAAGTGGCAACCTTATTAATTTGGTGGCCCTGAAAAGGGCCGTTTAAGCGGTGGTCGTCTGTCGTAGTCGTCGTGGCGGTCGGAGGCTGGGCGACACGGCGTGTCGTCGTCCAGCGGAGACGTCATCTTCTTCCCTCGCAGTAGTGCGTCGATGGCTGCTTCGTCGGGTCCGGTGGGCGTACGGCTCGGTCGAGGGACCGCTGTGGGCATCGCTCGCGTCAGCGGGCGATGACGGTCCGGTCGACGGCCTACGGTGACGGGACGGCGAGCGGAAGCAGCATCTTCTCTCTTGCGGGGTCGTTGATTAGTTCTCGCTGGAGTCCGGCAGCCGTGTGCGGTGGTGGACGTCTCGTCTGCTGTCTGGTGGAAGTGAATCCCTCGGTGTCTTGATTGGAATTGATTCGGCCGGCTCAGTGCAGCGCTCTTTATATAGCTGCCAAGAGCGCTGTTGTAGAGAGCGGCGACTGGCTTGGCCTTGATGACAAAGGCAGCCGGAAGGTTTGTCGGGCGCCGCTACAGGGCTTTGTCGCTTCGCCGCTAAAGAGCCCATCGCGCCGACAAAGGCCGGAAGAAGTATTGAAGGCCGGCAACACAGTAAATGATTAATTAGAAGGGGTGGCGGTGACAATTCCCCCCCACTAAGAACTGTGCTGCCGGGTGAAATTCGGTGGCTGCAGGCGAGAACGAAGCAGTCCAGCCTCGTCAAGCTGCAGGCAGTTGTGTTGTGTTGGGCGCCATATCTTCTGTTATCTCAGGTGCTGGTCCGGTATGAAAAATCCTTTCCATATCCTTGCCCCACGTTGGGCGCCACTTGTCACCGGATGGCGACGTTAAGTGGCAACCTTATTAATTTGGTGGCCCTGAAAAGGGCCGTTTAAGCGGTGGTCGTCTGTCGTAGTCGTCGTGGCGGTCGGAGGCTGGGCGACACGGCGTGTCGTCGTCCAGCGGAGACGTCATCTTCTTCCCTCGCAGTAGTGCGTCGATGGCTGCTTCGTCGGGTCCGGTGGGCGTACGGCTCGGTCGAGGGACCGCTGTGGGCATCGCTCGCGTCAGCGGGCGATGACGGTCCGGTCGACGGCCTACGGTGACGGGACGGCGAGCGGAAGCAGCATCTTCTCTCTTGCGGGGTCGTTGATTAGTTCTCGCTGGAGTCCGGCAGCCGTGTGCGGTGGTGGACGTCTCGTCTGCTGTCTGGTGGAAGTGAATCCCTCGGTGTCTTGATTGGAATTGATTCGGCCGGCTCAGTGCAGCGCTCTTTATATAGCTGCCAAGAGCGCTGTTGTAGAGAGCGGCGACTGGCTTGGCCTTGATGACAAAGGCAGCCGGAAGGTTTGTCGGGCGCCGCTACAGGGCTTTGTCGCTTCGCCGCTAAAGAGCCCATCGCGCCGACAAAGGCCGGAAGAAGTATTGAAGGCCGGCAACACAGTAAATGATTAATTAGAAGGGGTGGCGGTGACAGTCTCAATTTTTGGGTAGAAAGAAGATGCTTTTCAAAAAGCCTGGCATGCTGATTAGAATACTTTTCCACTCAGTGAGGATGGCAATGGTAAACCACCTCACTCCTCGTATTACTTAGTAAAGCCTCTAGAGGTTCAACCAGTTTTTCGGTTGATGACCTACACAACAACAGTTTTTCTTTTAAGTGTTATTAATAACAACCACAGCTGTAAATTTCCACAACCAGAAGTAGCCATTGATGTAAGTATGTTCAGTTTCATCTTAAGGGGAAACTGCACTTCGTATCCCGCCAATGTTGAATTTGCAATTTTTAGGTAAATTTTTCATAGGATTGGTCAAAGATAAGAAAATTAAACTTTACACACTTATAGATATTGGTTATCTCTAGCTACTGGTATTTTTTAAATTTAATCTGTAGGACCATAAAATTAAAAACAAAATAACGAATATCATAGATTTTTTACAAATTTCTTTCTACGTGTTTGTGCATATTACTAATTTTAGAAGCATGTGTGGAAGTCATAAAAATGCCAGTGTATGTCCATGTACAAGAAGAATAACTGGTAAAAATTTCTATGGCAGGTTTAATGGTTTCCGAGAAAAATGTACATAAATGTTAAACATCTTCATAAATTTCCAGGAACAGACAAAAACAAAAAGGCACACATCAAAATCAAAATGTAGGCTACACAAACATGTAAATTTCCCATCAACAGTTAGGTAGAAAGCCAACAGTTTTGAGAATATTAAAAACAGTATGCAGATATTTTAAAAAACTGAAATTCCTTTTACACTAAGACGAGAAGTATAAAATTACGAAAAATATTCGTTCTTGGTAATACGATAATTTTTCTGGGTAAAACTGCTAAATACTTAATATTTTCATTAAAATAATGTTTTACGTAATTTAATGTTTTTTTGGTAGATCTAGGTCTGAAGTACTGAAAAACAAAAAAAAACCGAAAATCAAAATTTTCAGTCAAAACCATCGTACAGTCTCACCTTCCTTGGGGAAATCTGTCAGTTGCAAACCCTCATCGTTGTTTTATATAAGATCCCATCATCTTTTTAATCTCCTATGTGGAGACGTTACATTATTAAAATCTATCCCTAGGATCTTTGAATTGTCATATGTAATCAATATTATTTTATGATTACGTTATTTTATTATCAAATTCAATAATTGACAAATTTAATGACTTGTCATATAAATAATGTATATTAATTTACGTGACAATTAAGTTTAATTACTATTTATTTAACAATACACTCTTTTCGTAGGCCTACAATAGGCCTGGTGTCATCTTAACCACAGTTAGCCTGATACAGTCAATTCCGGATAATTGAGGCACATCGGGACCGGAGCATTTTGGCCCAATTAAACGAATTCGTAAACTGTGGCGTATACGATACTGTTTTTTATTAAATTTACCAAATACATAAATTGCATATGCAAGTTCTATCCATGTACACACGAAACAAATAAAAGGGTATCAGAACAATGATTAACTTTTTAGCAAAACCTTTTGCCTTATTTTTAAGCATTGGAACATTGACATTGACACCTTGCAAAGTTACAATGGCAAACCATTCATTCAACGCTTCTCAAAAATTGGATCCTTCCTTTACGTTTTCTTTTCTGAGATGTTCCATGATCTTTTAATGCCCACTCTTGGCGTATTTTCTTTTCTTGGAGCACGATACAAGCTATCGTTATTTCGGTACACCAGTTTTAGTTCCGATAGTTTACGTTGGTTTAAGTTAGGTGGATACGTTTTTATTTTGTCGAGAAGCTTTATTTGTTCACACAGTCATATCGTTACGCGGCATTTAACTCATAAAGACGTTGATAGTAGGTATAGCCTACTGTAAGCCTACGCATGAAAATATCAAGAAAATGTGTAAAACGAATGGGAATTAAAAAAATAAAAAAGTATGCCTGCAGATAACAAAACAACCAGCCTCGAAAAATAGTGTGTTACAGTACACTTATGAAATCAAAAAAAACTGATGAGAAGCGTGCAATGAAGAATGTTCTATCTACGTATAACAAGTGAAAAATAACCATAAATTGCAAGAAGGCTATACAGCTTGTAAGGTTGGGCAAAATTAGTGGATATGACTTACTGAAAGTTGTACAATAACGATTATGTAACCTACGCATTGTACTGTAAATAACATCTTTATTATGATACATGTGTGATTACTGTTGTTTATCTGTCAAAATGTTTACTACCTCTATTCAGCCCATTCTCTTATCTTGCCGCTTAGAACCACGTGTTGTTCGTCGCTAGCCTGTAATGGTTTTAATAAAACATGTATTGTACATACATCAGATTGGCTCCAATAAGCGGCATTATGGACCGAAAAAACGGAGTACTTAACAATGTAAAATCCCGTTCTGTTTTTACTTTCTCTTGCCTATATGAATATATAGGAAGGAAAGTATTGTTTTCATGTCGATTTTTCGAAATCGAGTTTTCACCGGATCTATACGTTTTCAGACCCCCTGAACCCAAAAAAACATGTTTTTAGCGATTGGTCTGTGTGTCTGTGTGTGAACAGAATATCTCAAGAACGGAACATCGTACGAACTTGAAACTTGAAACTTAAGTTACATACCACTACCGGACGCGACACGAACATTTTCATCAAAATCGGTCAACCGGAAGTAGTAGTTTATTCGTATAATTTTTCAGTTTTTTGCGATTTTCTCGAAAACTGGTCCTACGATTTTTTTTAAAATCGCCTATTTTACTCAATTTTTTATTCTCTACAAGATAGGGTAGGCGCCATGTTTGCTGAAATTCTCGGTGAGGCTGTTTTCACGTAAAAACGTTGTTTTTTTAAGATTACGGCTTAAATATAAATTTTAGCGCAAAAACTTATATAATAAAAGTTGTAGAAAATTTAAAATCCTACAACTTTTATTTCAAACATTTTTTTGTATAACGCTTAGTTTAGCGGTAATTTGCGATTTTCTGTTTTTTTTCTCACGAAAACGCGAGAAAAATCGATTTTTTTAACATTTCGGTCTTAGTATGCATTTTACGACAAAAGTGTATATAATTAAATTTATAGAAAATTAAAAGATCTACAACTTTTGTTTAGAGCATTTTTCTCTACAGAGCCTAGTTTAGCGTGAAAGCGTGATTTTCCGTATTTTTAAGCCAAACTGAGTATGATTTTCATTTTGCGTCTTTCACTCATGATTAAAATAAGGTTATGTTTTTGAGGTTAGTTTCTTTTACTATATTTAACAATGTAAAATCCCGTTCTGTTTTTGTTCATTGAAGAACTGTCCCAAAAAACCGGCTGCCCCAATTAACCGGAATCGACTGTATTAGGCACAATACGTACAATATCTTATGATTTATCTGCCAACAACAAAATTCCATGTGCAAATTGTATACAAATATTATTCTTTCCTTGATGCTAATTCCTTCTATCTTTGTTTCATGTAGGTGGTACATAAAACAGTAATTAATCCAACTGATACATTTTTGAATTGTGATTTTTATTTTATCTTTTATTTATTTATGATAATTTATGGTACCGTTTTAAAAGTTATGAAGATTTTTATTTAAATAAGTGTAATTATAAGGAAAGAGAATTGATTTATGAAAGCTACTTACGTATCAGTTACATAGGATTTGTGTAGTCGTTATAACCTATTATAATAAACAGAAGCAAAACTCGTTTTTTAACTATAATATATTTATTTAAAAATATATTTTATTACTGAATAAAGTTATATTTTTATTCATTTTTAATAATAAATTACTATGAATTTATTTATTTAAAAAAAAAAATACTCGTTAGATATATCATTTATGACAAACGTTTCCCGTATCTTAAATATATGATTGTTTTTCTTATATTCATTTTATCATAACAGAATATTAAATGTGGCTAAAATATTTTATTCCAGCAAAAGCTATGAATCAGTTTGCTGTTAAGTAAGTGAATAAATAAATAAGTAAGGTAGGGTAATTTGAATCCATCCTTTATCTCGATACATTCTGTCCTACTGGTTGCCTACTAATTCTTGGCTTTCACTGAACATGACTGACTGAAAGTTCCCAACAGCAACGTTGTCAAAGTTTAAACAAATAGGCCTTAATCTCTCTCTCTCTCTCTCTCTCTCTCTCTCTCTCTCTCTCTCTCTCTCTCTCTCTCTCTCTCTCTTTCTTTCTCTCTCTGCACGATACATTCATGTTTATACTATCTATCTGTACTATTTAAATATTTTATAAAACACGACTTTATACTATCTTTTTCAATAAAGTTGTCGTGATTGCTATTACCTGTTTCATAATTGTTTAATTCACATTTTTTGAATGTGTAAATTGTAAAAATATATAAAAATAATGTTCTTTTCCAATCAATACAGGTAATAAATGAAAATTTCAACCGCGGAATCAATGTTGGTGTAGTAATCAAAAACTGACTTCTATGCCAAAAGTCCTGGGTTCGATTCTCCGTCAGGTCTATCATTTTTCCATATTTTTATCTATCTATTGATAACTTCACTTACGTACAAGCCAAGGGTTATCTAGAAATCAATACCAATAAAACAATACTATAACAGAAAAACATATTAAAACAATTCCTATGTAGTGCCCCAATTGAAGACGGGGGAAGAGTTTCCCCCAAACTGCATCTTTTTAATAGTTATAGCAGCGACAGGGATGATTAAAAACTGGATCGACAGTAAGGGGAATAGTATCGACGTACAGGAGTGGGAGAGACGAAAATAGTACAAGCAGAGCAAACCACATACTCCAAGTGTTTTTTTAATTGTATAACAATAGAAAAGTATTATGACACTTATTGCAAGGTTCTTTCGAGATATGGTTATAATAAATAATAAAACTAACTTTTTTTTAAACTTATAAAAAATATTTATTTACATATTTATGAATTATTATATTTTAAGTTATTTAAATTATACAAATCTTAAACTAACTTAACTAACAATAAAAATTATTTTACATTTAATAATTTACTCTTATCTTCAACCAATAATATTTTCAGTACGAAGACTTTTTCCTTAACGTACTTGTTACACTGTATATAAACTGGTTAACACGTTTAACAGCATTTACTCATTTATAAACTTGTGGCAGCTGAACTCAAAGCTGAACTAACGCGTTATATACATATGGTCCTGATAATTTCTGGAAAAGCAAACAACATCGAACAAATAGAGAACAATAGAGACCCTACTAAAAACTTCTACGCTTCGCTAGAATAACCTACAACATGGTAAAATATAATAAAGGACCAGTAACAGACATAATAAGAACGGTTTTACAGTATTTCAACAATTCAAACTAGTTTCAACCGCTCTTCCGAGAATTCCACTCAAAAGCATTCTTCTTCTCCTCTTTTACTCCTTCTCATTCTTCTTCCCCTACTCCTCGTCATCCTCCCATTATCTTGCGGATGTTCTTTCTCTCAAATTTCTCTGTTTCTCTTAGACCAGCCTTCTGGGTCATTCTAAAGCATTCACTCGCGTACAGACACATAGGTTTTATTACAGTATTATAATCGCTAATCTTGGCTTGTCTTGCAAGTGCTTTCTCCTTACACAAGTGGTGAGTGCCTCGAAGTGCACCGGTCATCTTTCCTCATCTGCAGCTGTTCGGTTCCTATTCGCTGGTCTTCCGTGGTATTATCTCCCTGAGTTACTTGAAGTGGTGTCTAGGTTTGTATAAAATGGTGCTTACGTACTTTAACCAAATTGTATTAAATAATATAATAAATATTTACAATAAATACATCCGTTTATAAAATTAGGAATTAAAATAACCCAACCAGTAAATAAATAAAATATAAATTTAATGTAGGCTAATAAAAGGTCATTGTTCTAGGTAACCTATGCTAATTAGGAAGGAGAATATTAAAACACATTTGATCAGACACACTCAACCTCGGAATCTTTTTGAAAGTCTTTTAAAATAAAAAAATCAATAAAAAGTCCAGACTTGCTAATACGTGTGACATTCCAAACCGTTTGAGAATTGACATTCATGGATTTATTGTATTGCCACCAACCGATCGAACGGCAGCTTCCAAATACATTTTAAAAAGATTCAAAAAGCCGCGTGCAGCTGTTTTGTCAGCCACCGTTCCATCCTTTGATCCATTCCAAAAATAATTGGTAGTATTTAAAACAAATAAAAACTTTTTATAATATATACAAAGCTACTGTATTTTTTTACTAATGAAAATTTTTATTAATTGATATATTTCATCACAGCTTTAATTAATTAAGTCTACAGAGATTTTGTCTGTATTTTAATTACCAAAAATAGCTGTTAGTAAGAAAAATTGTGGACTGGAATCATCAAAACTAATGGTTTTAAATTAATATATTTATATATTTATTTATACGATTAAAACTAATGAAGGCAAAGTGATAATTCTTTCTTTAATTCTTCAAAGATAAAGGTTTCTCAAATTTTTTTTATCTTCATATTCTTCGATGGTTTTTCCTCTCTTTCTGTGGTTTGTGACTGAATATTTTAACAACCCCTAACATCTTGTCTATGGTTTTTTGTCAAAATTTATAACAATCTACCTGATCATTTAAAAAAAATTATACTATACAGTTTTAGAGAATTTAAATTCAAATAATTTTTGCTATAACTTTTTAAATCATTACAAGCGACTTACAACTAGAGATTATGATAGAAAACATAAATGTCTAGGCTTATTCAATTTTGCTTCTTTAGACAAGAATTTATTTGTGTTTTTAGTTTATTTAAGGCCTTCGGGCCCGCCCAGTCAGTCAGCTGGTAGAAAGTCGCTATTATTTGTTAAGTAACACCGGTTTGGCAAGCGACTTTGTATAGTGACCAGCTAACAGCCATCCGTAAAAAAACTCTACTGGGGGTCCCTCTTCAAACTCATGCCTAATACACGTCAAATAATACAGCAAAGCAGCGATTAAATTGGGTAGTTGTCAGTAATGTACAGTTCCCGATAACAAAGAAAAGTAAAAAAAAAATATTAAAGCCACATCAACTGCTTGGTTATTAGTGAGTACGATGGGTTATGCAACTGGAACAGTGGGTTTTGGCTTGTGAAAATTTTCAGACCCTAGCTGGAAATCAAATCCGGGACCTCCGTGTTGTAGGTTAGCGCCACTCCGCTAACGACGCTACGGAGGTAACCAAGAAGAATTTATTTAATTTATTATAGTTTTCAGTAGATTTATTTATTTTTGCTCCCCCTTACTTGAAACGGATTCGAAAAATTTGTTTTTTAATTTGGTGATTACTCAATTTTAATATTGTGTGTACCCACAGTACAGCATTTAAAAACGTAGCGTCGTTAGTGTACAGAACAGTATTTCATGAAGGAAATTACATAAATAAAGTTTCACTATTCTGGAAATTTGTTTATTCCTTCTTCACCTCCAGGATGTGTTTCTAAAAAAGAAGAAGTTGCCGTATGAAACGGAGTCATCGAAAGTCTCACAATTTTAAAGACTTTGAAAGACTGTAAATCATTAAATCAGTATCATCTGGAGTATTTGCACTAAAACAAATTGCCAGATTAAATGGTAAAAAATTGCTAATGGCAACTTATCATGGCCTCAATTCTGTCTCATATCCGTTATGGTATCTTAGTATGGGGTAATTATAGCATGGGTAATATGAATAGGGTTTTTAAAATTCAAAAGAAAGCTATCAGATGTATGGTGGGAGCTAACCAGATAACCTCATGCAGGCCACTATTTAAGGAGCTTAAATTGCTTACAGTTCCTCTTTCTACATTTTTAAGGTGATTATGTACTATGTTAGGCAAAATAATTTTATGCAAAATTCAATGTTCACAATCATAACACGAGAGACAGAAATTATTATTCTGTGGCTAATCACTCCACAAAATTGTTTGAACAAAAACCTACTTATGCAGGGAGAAAATTCATGAATAAATTACCCAAATTTTTAAAATGTTGTGATTATTTGCATTCCTTTAAAAAATCTGAAAAATTACTTGATCGGTGAAACTTTTTATAGCGTACAAGAATTTATTTCTTGATAGTAGTGATACATTGTGTGATTCTTATATGTATTTCAAGTGTTATAACTGACAAGTCCTATACTCCTCTTGGAGTCTCCAGGACGCAAAAGAAAATTAATAAATATATACCTAGTAAATATTAATTACTGTAGGCCTACAATATTAAATTTTTTTCTCTTGAAATTTCACTATTTTCGTTTAGCTTTATACATTCTAATTAGTTTTTGTTAAGGTCATCAGCCGAAAGGTTAATATGAACTTCTAGAGGCTTTACTAAGTAAAACGAGGAGAGAGGTGGTTTACAATTGTCTTCCTCACTGATTGAAAAAGTCTGATTATCAGCACACCAGACCCTCTAAAAATCATTTACTTTGCACCCTGTAAATGACACCTTCACTCCATTCACCACAGGGTCTGGGTGTATAATGAAATTCATTAAATCAGAGGAAATAACTGTGACTAGTGTCTTTTATACCTGTACCTCTTCTGTTCTTAAATTCTTCAGTTTGATAATTATCTGACCGTGTGATGAGAAACAGAACTACTTTTTGTACCCCTGGAACTACCAGATCGAGTGTAAATAAATTTACACTTCACCTACCTGTTTTGGAAATAAAACATAATTGTATAATCATTTTGACTATTTTTAAACCCTAAAAATATGACTACATGTTATCCGCAATTATGTGTATCGAATTCGGGTCCACCCTTATATTTTGGTTAAGCGAGGTTTTACTGTATCAACGGAAATATTAGTACTTATAAACAAAATCGGTAGTACATTTTATTTTAAACTACGGGAAAAACTACTCCATTGTTAAAAACATCTTAATATTTATTTTTTGTTCTATTTTAACACTACTACGATACAGTTTCATTCATGTTTTTAATTTTACGACAGGGAGCGGCTTTTACAAAGCATCAAATAAAAAAAACACGTTAGAAAATCAAGATTTTTTATACTATTAATTTAATTGGTGGATTTATAGACGTGGAAAGAACTTTAGATCTCTTATCTGATCCTTGTCTTATAAAGTTTTTTCTTTTTTCTTTTTATTTAGTAACAAAAAAATATATAACTTAAAATCTTATCTTTCTTAACTTAGTGGTTAAGAATATAAAAATTTAGCATAAATTTTCAATAATTTTAAACCATTTATTTATACATTTACCACAATTTTTATCTATCTTTTCCAGCAGTAAAACGATTGAATTAGGACCCGATAAAATTTTATAAAATAAAAAACAAATTGACACTCAACCTGGTGTGTATTTAATGAAATTTTAAATCGGTTTCTTTCGAATCTTTTTCGTAAACCTATTCAGAAAAAATTTCAAAGTAATTTAAAATTTTACATTATTATTTTTCATTGATATTTATGTATTATAAAATTTAGCTACACTATTATTGATTTTATAAAAAATTATTTTGTATATTTATACATATATTAGGCTATATGCTATTTAAAATGAAATTTCATTAATTTTAATACAAGTTTTATTACCACTTGATCATTTATTATAAAATAAATAACTGTAAAAAGTTTGATTTTCTTAAAATTTTAAATTAAATAACAATTCAGAATACAGTTGAAACAAATAACGTTTTATTGTATTTTTTGTTTACTGGTAATAAACTAATACTGTTAAAGTAATTTGTTTGGAATTTTATTACTGTGATTTTTGTGTTTGTTTTTGTTTGTGGGTGTAATTTGATAGTGATCAATATATATAACATTTTTTTTTATAAATTTGGCTGCAAAAATATAAATAAAATGTAAAAAATTATCGTTTATTTTCTTATGTTTTTTATATTCTTTTTTTCAAAAGGAACATAGTATTTTTTGGATACTAAAGTATCACCTTTAACTTTAAATTTTGATTGAGAAGATTTAGGGATAATGCTTAACGGGATGAGACTGATTTACTTAAATTCCGCAGATGATGTAGTCCGAATAGTCCTTTCACGCCTTTCAAAGTCGCATCCATTGCAAATGTCCACAATCTAATTCCTAACTCCATCATCCATGATCACCTTCTCTTTCCCTCCATCCAGGGCTACATCCACAACACCTCAAGGAGTCTCCACAACGCCTGAATGGCTTCATAAATTGAAGCTATCCGGAGCATCTATACCAGACCGCACCCGCTAGCGACGATCCGACAATTGCCATTCCATGACTTTCTGTTTCTACGCGACTTTCAGCGCAAGTTGAAGATAAAATTGTATATATCAACGTTATTCCTTCCCGCCCAGCCAGATTTTTTGTGATATTGATTAATATTAATATTATAGAAAATCTGGTAATTGTTCTGTAATATATAGTCTATTTTGATATTATTATTGATGTATATATTGGTGCACAGATGTATATATATATATATATTGTGGCGATGTATTGAAATAATAATTTATAATAATAATTGATGTATTGATTTATTTAATAATTGATTTTTGTTAATAATGATAATTATAATGATGATGACAGCAATGATGATTAATAATAATGATGATAATAATGATGAATTATAAAAATTGTCTTGAAATTAGTGAGTTCATGTTTGGTTAAAGTCTTGAATTATATTATGAAAAGAAATGTTTTTTGGTTGCCTAGTTACATGTAATTGATTTTAAATTTTGACCAGCTGGACCGTAAATGTTTATAAAATAAAATTGTAAAGAAAAAGAAAACATTTAAAGTATGGCTGGACGTAACATCCTCCCCTCCATGAAATAACCAGGGTTGGTTATTTCATGATGATGCATGGATTTGTAGCAAATAGTAGAGGAGAAGAATGTGAGGAACCAAAGAAAGAAATGAAATAAACTGAAATTGAAGTGAAAAAATAAACTTGAGAAGAATGCAATGGTAACATAGGCCTATAATAAAGGATGAAGTGGACTGTATGGATAATTGTGGAATCAAATGTAAGAAAAAATTGTTAATCAAGAGAACTGAAATAAATAGGGTTCTAAGAAATAGAATGAGTTGACAATAAGAAGATACATTACAATAAAATAGCAAAGAAGGAATATAATAGATGACTTATATAAATAAAATAGAAATAAAACAAAGGTGAACTTATAGCAAGCTAAGAGTTATTCAATTCGGATACAGCAGGCAGTTTGTAAAGTTTTATTACTGGTCTAATGTAAGAGCCAGTAGGTGTAGAGATTTCTGCCACTCTGACAACTCCGTCAGTCCCTGGGAATAATTTAGTTATTCTGGCTAAAGGCCAGGATAGAGCAGGTAACCCAGGTTGATGCACAACTACAAGATCACCTGTTTGCAAGTTAGGTGATTCTTTAACCCATTTTTTGCGTAAGTTTAGAGACAGCAGATACTCTTGTTGCCATTTGGTCCAAAATTCATGAGTTAATTTTTTTAATAAATAATAATATTTTACTGGACATGATTCAGTTTGACCAGTAGTGTCAGGCAAAGAACAAAGTGGTTTTTGCAATAAAAAATGTGCCGGGGTCAAGGCCTTTAAGTCATTAGGATCAGATGAAAGGGGAGTAATTGGTCGTGAGTTTAAAACTGCTTCCACCCTAGTAATAAGAGTTGTGAAAGCTTCATACGAAAGCCGGCTTGTACCTAAAGTACGTGTCAAAAGTTGTTTGGCTGAACGGATGGCTCTCTCCCACAGACCACCGAAATGTGGAGCATGAGGGGGGTTAACCTTAAATTCGAAACGTGTTGGAAGTAACGAAGGTATGAAGTGATCATCTTTAGATAACCGTGTAAGAAAATACTTTAAATTGGTGGAGATTCGTGTGCGAGCTCCGATAAAATTTGTGCCGCAGTCAGAACGTAATAGTTCAGGACATCCACGTCGATTAGTAAAACGTTGAAATGCGTCTAAGAAAGCTTCCGTAGTTAGATCACGTGCCACTTCCAGATGAACCGCTTTCGTCACCATGCAAATGAATAAACATAAGTACACTTTAACATCTGGAGCTCTTTTTGAACGATATGCTTTAACTACAAATGGTCCAGCATAATCTACACCCGTGTTAGTAAATGGTGTCGCAATGTTGACTCTGTCAGACGGTAATTGGCCCATCAAGGGCGTATTTCCTACTGGATGTGCACGAAAGCACTTAATGCATTTCGTAAGAATAGATTTAACAGCTTTACGCGCTGACATTATCCAAAATTGTTGACTTAGTGCATTCAAAACTGTTAACGTTCCTGCATGTAGAAGAATTTTGTGATAATGCGAAATAAGCATTGAAACGAAACGGTGTTTACATGGCAGCAAAACTGGATGTTTAGTACAGTAAGGAAGAGAAGGTTCCGAGAGTCTACCACCAACACGGATAATATCATCTTTATCCAAAAATGGCGTTAAATTCGCGTAGATTTTTGAACAAGGACGTTCAGACTTCAGTTGAAGATAAAGTTCAGTAAAACATTCTCGCTGAATAATTTTACAGATGCATAAAACCACAAAATTATGTAAATCGGATTTTTGTCTTCGACGCTTCGGAGACCACTTTAAAATTATTTTAATAATATTGTTTAATTTTTGCCAGGATGAAATAAAATTGAAAGCAGTAGAAAACAAGTAGCTAGTTTGTTTTCGTTTATTGCTGATAAAACAGATTTTTCTTTGGACCTTTCTTGATTTATTTGTAACTCGTCAGTCGGATCAGTTTTCGAATTTTGGCTCGGCCAAGTTGAAGCATCTTGTATTAGAAATTTAGGGCCAAACCACCACAGGGATGATTGCCTTAGCACCTCAGGGTCGGCACCTCGAGATGCTAGGTCTGCGGGATTGGAAACCGAAGGAACGTGTCTCCACAATGAAGATGAGGACAATTCTAAAATTTGACTGACCCTATTAGCGACAAAGGTCTTTAATTGACATGGATGGATAGTAAGTCACGATAAGACTATCATAGAATCGGTCCATAAGAATACTTTTAAATCAGGATACTGTGAAGATAGAACAGATATAAAATGCTGTAATAACTGACTAAGTAAATGAGCCCCTAACAATTCTAGTCGGGGTATAGATACTGTTTTTATGGGTGCAACACGCGATTTCGCTACTAGAAGAGATGAATGGCGATGATCGTTGGTACTCGTAATTAAATACAGAACCGCTGCATAGCCAAGTTGACTGGCGTCACAAAAACCGTGTAGTTCCGCAAAATTAGTGCACGGTGCATGCATCGGCCGAGGTAATTCTATTAATGACATACACCCAAAGGCATGAAATAATTGTTCAAATTGATTCACTAATACATCCGGTAAATGATCATCCCAATCTAAATTATTAAGCCATAGAGTCTGTAAAAAACATTTAGCTTTGAATATACAAGGCGTAAGCCAGCCGCATGGATCATAAAGTTTTGCAATTTGTGATAAAACAAAACTTTTGGTTATTATAGGCGATTTGGCTAAACGCTGCTCTGAGGGCAATCGAAGAATAAATGTGTCTTGAGCTGGCGCCCAGGGTAAGCCTAAAATTGACATTATAGAAATATTATTTTCATTAACCGAAAGAGATTCATAATAATCAGAGGGAATTGTATTTAATATGACTGAACAGTTTGAACTCCACTTACGAAGTTCAAAACCGCCCTTTTTTAATAGCGTAGTTAAGTCAGTTACAAGTGATTGCGCCTCAGAAATGGAAGGAGCTCCGGCAATAATGTCATCGACAAAAGTGTTGTCATTTAAAATATGGCAGGCTTGCGGATGTTCTAGAATCTCATCAACAGCAAGCTGCTTTAACGTACGAATTGCCAGATATGGAGCGCAGCTAGTACCGTAAGTAACTGTCGGTAGAGCGTAAACCTGAACAGGATCGGTAGGATTTTCACGCCACAAAATACACTGATATAGATGATCATCTGGATGAACCAAAATTTGTCTAAACATTTGTTTTACATCACAGGTAAAAACATAAGGGTGTAACCGAAAATAAGTTACAATGTCAGGAATGAAAGGTTGGAGTTTGGGACCGGCATACAGACAATCATTAAGGGACTTACTGTTAGTCGTTTTTGAACTAGCATCAAACACTACTCTAATTTTGGAAGTGTCGCCATGCGTTTTGAAAATCCCATGATGGGGTATGTAGTAACGAGGTTGCTCGTTATTGGACAACAACCGCATATGACTGCTATTTTTATAATCTGCCATGAATTCGATATATTTTTTTTTAAAGAGTGGTTGCTGCTTAAATTTTCGCTCAAGGTAAATCAAGCGACGATAAGCTTGAATATACGAATTTTCAAAAATAGGAGACGTTGAGTCCTTAAAAGGCAAACGCACCTGATATCGCCCTGAAGGGGTTCGATGAGTTGTAGATGCATAAAAATTTTCACAAGCTGACTCATCACGTGATAGCGTAGTTACAGCTTGTGGTGTTTCTTCCAACTCCCAAAATTGTTTTAGTTGGGTATGTAAGGTTTCTGAATCTAAATGGGAAATTAGAGAAGAAAGTACGGACGATTGTTCGTGTTCGTCTTCTGCACTGGTTGACAATAAAACACAATTGTCAGTTGCGATGGGAGCATGACCCATGAGTACATGACCCAGTGCAGTAGGTACTATGTATGGTAGGTTACAACCTAGTGAAATAGGTTCGCCTCTCATTAAAGCTAAAGTTGCTTGGACACCCAACAACAGATCAACTGGGGCACACTGATCGAATAAATTGTCTGCTAAATTGAAACCATTAGCAGCAACTCTAACCTCAGCTGAAATTGAAGAACGAGGCAAAGGTGAAGCTATTTTATCTAAGACATGAAAATTACAATTATTAATTAACGGTTTTCCCATTAAATCACAAATTGTTAGGGAACAAATGCCTTTAGTTTGAACAATGGCTTGTGATAAGCCTGAAATATTTATTTGAGAATTACGTATTTCTGCGTTAAGTTTTGATAAACATCGCGTAGTAACGATATTTATGTGACTGCCGGTATCTAAAACACCACGTAAAATTACAGTTTTGTTAGAAGCACCTTTGACTTGAACCAGGAAGGTACCTAGTAAAACAGTCATGTCAACATTCGTTAATTCAGAATTGTCATTTGCATTAGTAAACAATGACTTATTATCAATATTTTGTTTAGAAGGCACTGTTGTAGGTTCTGGAACCATGTGGTTACTGCATGACGGAGTTGTGTTAGTATTGTTATTATTATTATTGTTAGGGTTAGAATTAGTACGATAGTTATAATGGTGCAGCATGGTATGGTGAAATTTAGTACATACCTTACACCGCGATTTTAAAGGACAGCCAGATTGAATATTAAACTCATGCTTTGAGAGACAATTTTGACAGATGCGATTGGAACGCACGAAATTCCATCTTTCCATAGTTGACTGAATACGGAACTTAGGACAAATATACAAAGAGTGATTCTCTTTACATAATAAACAAGTTACTGTATCATACGAATTCGATACTAAAGATACAGAATTGTACAATTTTGTGTTTCTATTCTGTTTGTTTATATTTGTGTTACTTGCAGTAAATAAGGCTGCGTTTTCTAATTGGATAGCGCGAGATTCGAGCCAGCTGATTAAGTCAGATGGTTTCGGATAAACAATGTTATTGTTATTTGACTCAAACTGAAGTCTTAGTTTGGGTGACAATTTCTTTAAAAGAAACATTGTAAAAATATTTTCATAAAAATTAGCTTGAGGCAACAACTGCATGGCTTGCGTGTGTTGCATATAGGCGTCAAGAAATTGCCTTAGTTCCCTTGTTGATAACTCTGATATTGAAGGTAAATCGAAAATGTTTTGACAAAGGAACAATATATGATGACGAGGGTTGTCATATCTATTTGATAATATTCTCAGCGCTGGCGCGTAAGAATCGTCAGATAATGGGAGATGGGAAATAAGTTTTAGAGCATCAGAAGATAAAGCCGAACGTAAATATTGAAGTTTGATGCTGTCGCTAATGTTAGGATCAGCATCAATTAGAGCCTTAAACGAATTGAAAAAGGTTGTCCAGTCTGCCATGTTCTCTGAATATTTCGGAAGATTTAATTTAGGAAGACAAGTACTGTTAGAAAAAGGAACAAAAGGAGGCTGTTGTGGAACAGATGGCTGCTGAACCGATGGAGGTTCGACTGTTAATAAATTTTCGAGCCTAAAGTAAATTGAATTCAGTTCTCAGAAACCCCCAGAAAACTCCTCCTCCGATAATGGCTCGGGGAGAACGTCCAGCTCGGCAAGCTCATTGTAAAGCTGCTCGTGCATCGACCATCTCGCTTTGACCCTTGCCAGTAAAGTACTCTTTTTTTTTTTTTTTTTTTTTTTTTTTTTTTTTTTTGGTTTAACGTCCGACTGTTTTGCAAATTGCTGCTAATGCAGACGATGAAGGATGAAATGAATTTTTTGTAACGTATGAAAAAATGCCATGCCCGAGTGGGATTCGAACCCAAGACCGCGTGATGAGAGGCGAGCACGTTACCAACATCGCCAACGCGGCCGGCAGTAAAGTACTGGCACGGTGATAGGTCAATTGGTCAGCTTCCTGGAAGCGGATGTCCTCTGCTTCGGTTTCTTTCAGCACGTACTTCAAGTCTTCAAGACTCCTTCTGTAGTAACGTGCTGCTCTAGGCATACTTGAAAACTAAAGAAAAAGGAAAAAGTAATTGTTAAATTTACAAATTAAAAGTCAATTATGTGACTTTTACGGTCCAGCTTTACAAAGATGTTATTATGTTAGATTTGAAACCAAATGATAAATTAATAAAATAAATAAAGTGTGTTGTTACTGCTGTTTCTTGATGTATAGCTGTGTTGATCGTAAAAGTGTAGTAGCTCTTGTAATCTTGTAGTATGTAGTCTGTAGTTCTTGTAGTGTTGTTTTGTTTTAATCCGGGCCGGAGGACCAAAAATGTGGCGATGTATTGAAATAATAATTTATAACAATAATTGATGTATTGATTTATTTAATAATTGATTTTTGTTAATAATGATAATTATAATGATGATGACAGTAATGATGATTAATAATAATGATGATAATAATGATGAATTATAAAAATTGTCTTGAAATTAGTGAGTTCATGTTTGGTTAAAGTCTTGAATTATATTATGAAAAGAAATGTTTTTTGGTTGCCTAGTTACATGTAATTGATTTTAAATTTTGGCCAGCTGGACCGTAAATGTTTATAAAATAAAATTGTAAAGAAAAAGAAAACATTTAAAGTATGGCTGGACGTAACATATATATATATATATATATATCGATGTACAGAGGTGTAGCGTGTCACCAATACTCTTCAATGTATATATTGACGATGTGTTAAGTATGTGGAAAACAAGACGGGAACCAGGGATTCCCATCAACAGGAACTTCAAATTTGGCACAATTTAATTTGCAGACGATCAGGTCCTTGTTGAAGACTCCGAAGATAATTTACAAAAATCAATATACCAACTGCAAGAGATAGGTAAAGACGTAAACCTAACAATATCCTCAAAGAAGACAAATATAATGGCTTTCTGTGGAAGAGATGTAATACGATCTAAGATTGTAGCAGATAACAAAAGCCTAGAACAAGTTCGAAGTTTTAGATATCTTGGATATGAATTAAGTATAGACACTGAGAAGGATGTAGACAGGAAGGTAGTAAGGTTTAGGAATATATGCGGAACAATCAGAAGGACGCTAAAAAATAAGACGAGAAGAGATACACAAATACGATTGTATCAGGTGATGGCGGTTCCTAACCTGTTGTATGGATCAGAGGCTTGGGTGTTGACGCAACGGAAAAAAAGTGTTGGAATCGGCAGAAATGAGTTTTTTACGAGCAGTATAAGAATGCTCAAGGGTGGACCACATAAGAAGTGAGGACATAAGAGAGGAACTACAGGTTGTTAGCGCGTACATGAGAGAATCATAAAGTACAAGGAAAGATGGAAGGAACATCTAAACAGAATGACGGATGGAAGAATACCGAAGGAGATGTGGAAATATAAACCCCAAGGCAGAAAATCTCTGGGGAGACCGAGAAAAAGATGGAGCTGAAGATAGTGATATCGGAACAGGCCAGGGCCTAAACCGTGAAGAGAAGAAGAGGAAGATATAATTGGTATTTAGTCCCGCTCGTTTTTCTGATTCTGAAACTAAATTTAACTTCCAACAATACTTCCGTAATGTTTCATTGAAGAAACCTAGCCCCGTCATTTATCTTCAAACGATCAGGTGGTATTTCCCACGACATCGTTTAAATTATCTTCTATCAGTTTCAGTTTCAGTCCGAATAGCAAATAAATTTCAAGAATTGCAGTTAATATTGATTGAACTATAGTACAAATATGAAAACATAAAATTAAAACAGTCCCTTTTCTGAGACGACACGTCTTATGGATAGCCGCAATTTTTAAAAAGGCTTACCTTTGACTTATGGCAAAAGCCATTAGTGATTTCTGGATCTATTTTTCGAGGAATATAGGAGGATATTCGAGAAATCGAATATGACTATTTTTGTTTCGAAATTCCGATTTCTTAACTTCCGGTTTTGGGCCACTTCCGGTAGAAATCACAAGTTTAAACCCAATCCAGGCTCACTAACGTTTTGTATAAATGACGATTCCGAAAACCGTTTGTTGTTATCTCTTGTAGTTTCTGACTTGGAATTTTAGACTTCCGGTCAAAACCGGAATTCAAACTCAATTTAGGTCCACTAACGTTTTGTGTAGATTACAAATTCAAAAACTACTTTCTGCTGTCTCGTGTAGTTTTTGATATCTGGGTGTAACTAACGGACGGACAAAGGAAAATGATAGATGACAATTTTCAAAAAAGTTTTAAATCGAATTCATTGATGTAAGCTATATTCATTAATGCCGCTCTAGCTTTTTTGATTTAACTTTAATCCCTTTGGAATGGTCCTCTTGTAATCTATGTTAATAGTACAGTAAAATCTCCGCTTAACAGAAATATAGCGGGCCCGATTTCAGATTGGCACCACAAGGTTTGGCTTTATAATAAAATTCATTGCTCTCAAAGGAGATAACTGTGACTAGCGTCTTTTACACCTTTACCTCTTATGTTCATAAATGCTTCAGTCATTACAACTGGCTAACAGTGTGATAAGAAACCGAACTATATTTTGATCTGGAACTAACATATCGAGTGCAAAAAATTTAGGGTAACTATCCACCTGCTTGTATGTATACGTGTGGGAAATATAAAAAAAATTTTATTTCGACTATTTTATAACCTCACATGTTTAAAAAGAGTTATATCTACCTAAAACTACAAATATTTTTTGTACTTCCTTTTTCTTCTTACAGTGCTGACGAAATTTCTTTTCTTTTAGATTGTGAAATTTATTGTGACTAGTCTAAGACTAACTAACAATTTTGTTTTAACTTAATTTATCTGAGTACTTAATCTAAGAATTTACCAATTAATAGTTCTTAGTTTATGTTCGATATTCTGATACACTATAAAATTTACTAATCATTTATATTTACCAAACACTTCAAAATATATACAAGTAACTATTAGCTAACAAATTAATAACTTTATACTGTTCATTACACCAGTTCAAATGGTTTTACAAGAGAAAGTCTCCTATTCAGATCTGCGTTGTCGAGTAGCTGTATAGCTTCGGCATTCACATGGTGAAGAAGTCTATCTTCATGACTCCTGGCAAATTTCCGAATTACTTCGTTTATGGAATCCACTCCCAAGTCCCGGTGCAGGTCGTCGTTCCTAACATACCAGGGAGCGTTGAGAAAATTGAGCGCCGACGAAAATTGGGTATAACTTTGATAAATCGCTCTCATCAACAACCTTAACCAACCCTCGACTTTGTCTTCAACATCCTACCTTCCTAGAGAAATTTAATTTTGAAAATTGGCATTATATTTTTAATGATACCTAGAAAAAACGTTGAGCATACATTGAAATCGGAAAACAGGATTAATAATATTCCATGATTGGCTGCTTTTGCTAATGAACACAAACTGTTGATAAGATTAAATAAATAAAAAGTAAATAAAATAGAAAAAACTCTAGGTTACAACCGACAATAAATTCTTTAACATCTTCTCAGTACCATGAATATGTCAACAGAATAAAATATAATTTAGGAGACATGTTTATACGAACATATATATATATATATATATATATATATATATATATATATATATATATATATATATATGTATGTATATGTTTATTTGTGTACATATACTTGTTAAAAGGAGATGGATACTGCATGTTGTCAACGTGTTCAGATACAGTCATGCATTAAATGGATGGTTTACTAATTGTACAGCCGTATATTTTGGGGGTCAGGAGGGGGCCACTGCGGGGGGCTGGGGGCTGTCGTCTATGTTTTGGGGAACGACTCTTTTTCGAACTCCAACAGTGAGTGGAATGTACGCCACAGTATATATTCTAGTTTGCTGAGATATTGTTCGTAGCCTCAGGCTTCTTCAGCCTCTGGTATTTGAAATCATGTTACAGCGTATATCTAGCATACCCTATACAGATACCTATATTCACCTTTATATATTATTTTTGTTAAATCTTCTAAGCGTGGGGGGATACATTAACTGCCCTTTTATTTTTTTTTATTTTTTTGTTAAATTTTTATTACATTTCTATTATTATGCGCAACAACTTCGTAATATAACCTCAACTCTACAGGGTGATTTTTAAATTGCACGGCAATCTCGAGGGAAATTTTTTTATAGCTAAAAATAAGAAAAAAGTTAATCTAAACATTAGTCCGGAAATTGTTCGTTAGCAAGTGATACCTGGTGAAACATTTCGCAATGATTCCTGGGCCAAGAGTGAAATAACGCCATGCTAAAATTCTAGGAAAGTAAAGTAAGGGGAATTTTAGTGGTTTATTATGGTTTTAACATGAAAAACAAAACTGAGTCCTAGAACTGTATCGCTTTTAGATTTTAAGAAAATTACGAAAAACATTAAAAAATAGAGTTATAAGATAGACTTTTTTAAGTTTAGCGTAAAATAACTCTGTTAAATTGCGAATAAACACACAAAACGTTTTAATGAAAATTTTAGAGAATTTTATTCATAGACGTTATTTATATAATTTTTGATAAAACGTTTTGTGTGTTTATTGAAATTTAACAAAGTTATTTTACGCAAAACATAAAAAAGTAGTATATTTTGTAACCCTACTTTTTAATGTTTTCACGTAATTTTCTTAAAAACTAAAAGTGATACAGTTCTGGGACTCATATTTTTAAGTTTCGTAAGTTAAAAATCATAAGAAACCACTAAAGTTCTCCTTATACCTTCTTAGAATTTCAGTATGGCTTTATTTCACTCTTGGCCTAGTTATCATGGCGAAATCTTTCGCCAGGCATAATTCGCTAACGAACCATTTACGGGCTTATGTTTATATGATGCCCGAAACGGGCAGGGGCTAAAAAAGTAGTTCTGTTTCTTATCACATAGTCATATGACTGAACTATTTAAGAACAGAAGAGGTAGAGGTGTAAAAGACATTACTGTCGGTGTCATAATCATAGACACCCGAGTTTGAAGCTTTGCATCTCCAAAACTATGAAACGGATTTCAGCATATTTTACATCAAAATTTAGCTCATTTTATTCTACGTTAACCCATAACAGTCCACTTTTTTAATTTTGCTAAAAATTTTATGTTATTAACATATCTGTACTAAGTTTTTTACGCTAAATAAAACGATAGTTTGCCCGTGCCGAACGATCGAGCGGTTACCGAGATAGCAAAGGTTCAGAATATTGTTAATAAAACAAAATTTAAAAAACGTACAAATTTCAAATTTCGTAAACGCTGTAAGAATATAATTGACTATGTTGTGTTAAAATTTCAAACTTTTCGGTCAAATAATTATCGAGTTACACGTCTCTAAACGCATGAAATTCGTTTCGGTAGCAAAAAAAACGGGTTTTTTGTTTTCCAGCCACGATATGGCAATTTTTAGCAAACATTAAAAATATAGGAAAGTTATGGATCAACACATAATAAAATGACCTAAATTTTGATGTACAATATGATGAAATCCGACTCATAGTTTTGAAAATGTAAGGGTTCAAACTCGGGTGTCTATGATTATGAAACCGATAGTAGTCAGAGTTATCTCCTCTGAGAGTAATGAATTTCATTTATTATACAATCAGACCCTGTGATAAATGAAGCGAAATTATCATTTGCAAGGTGGAAAGTAAATGATTTTCAGAAGGCCTGGCATGCTGATAAGCACACTCTTTTAACTCAGTGAGAAATGCAATAGTAAACCACCTTACTACTCGTTTTTTACTTAGTAAAACCTCTAGAGGTTCAAACCAGCCTTTCGGCTGTTGACCAAACAACAAAACATGTTTATAATGTACTTTTTATTATTTTTAGCTATAGAATTATCTCCCTCGAGATTGCCGTGCAATTTAGAATCACCCGGTACAGATATTTTGATTTGCGTTACAAAAGGATTAAAATAAAAAAACTAAAAAAAACTTAAAATTCATCGCTCTATTTTTAATGTTCACTTTTATTTGTTTTGACCAAACGGTCATAAATATCGACATAATATTGAACAAACAATAAAATACTCGATTCTCTCTCTTCATTTTATAATGTAAGACAATCGAAATTATAAAAGAAAAATAAATAAAATAAAAATGTTGAATCGATATGTATGTGTGTATAAGAGATTATAAATATATAAAACGTTAACACGGCACGGCACGAGTTCAATATTTATTATTTCCTTTCTTTTATTTATTTTTCATACTTTAAATGAATTAAATGATCACTGAAACGAACATGACTTTTCGTTATAAATACACCGAATAGATTTTTCAATCTCTATTTTAGAACTCATTGTATCTATTCACAGTTAAGGTTCCAAAATATTTTTCTTTACCCAATGTGGTTTTTATTCATTCTCTTGCCCTATACTGCCCTGCTAAGAAAAAAGGCAGTAACTGCAAATTTCTCGATTTTGAGGTTTTTATGTATTCTTATGTTTTGGAGCACAAGGAATCTAGTGAACTTACTAAAAATGCCCTACCTACAATGGTTATTTAGATATCGAGGTATTTAAAAGCATTATCTACATGTTTTTGGCAGGCTTACAAAGGAAAAGAAGAGTAGGCCTATATTCAGATACTAAGAGAAAAGGCAGTATCTGCATTATAGTTACTGCTTTATTTCTTAGTATGCTACAGATACTGATTTTTTACGTAGTAGAATTTGATACTGAATTCATTTACTGCTTTGTATATCATTGTCGATTAGTCATAAAAGTTTAAGGTTGCACCACCTTAAATATTGATCTGTGGACAAATTCTTGAATATGGATTTAAAAAAATTATAAAAAAATACCAGGCACCAGCCTTAGCAGCCTGTAGAGCTTGAAAAAATTAAATAAATTGAACTATGTTTCCCTCTCCTACCAACCAACCAGGTATGTTTACCAGGCAAAAAAGCAGTATCTGCTTTTTTAATTGTTGTAACTAACTTTTTCAATTTTTAACTTAAAAAACTTCCCTTTTTACCATATAATCACAAAATCATGTTACATTAATAATTGTGTTACAGCTGTCGAAAATACTATAAAGCCATTTTCCCACACTTCAGCTTTTTGCACTTGCTGCCTTCTTTCTTAGTATAGCCTATGACTTTTTTTCTAACATTTGAGAATATTTACAACTAGCATGCCCCGTCGCGGCTTTGCACGCGAAAAATGGTGTGATCACTTTTTTTAAAATATGTAGCAGAAAATAGGCGAGATTCTCGTTGTTCCTCCGTTTCAGCAGTTCTTGCTTTTTGAAGATTTTCTTCCTAGTGATGTTTTTCTTGATGACATTATTGAAAATGGAAAAAAACAAATTAAAACAACCAACCAACCCAAAAAATTGTCAAAACCAAAAACATAAATCTACGTTGAATAAAATAAAAGTCAAAATTAAATATCAAAGCAATTGATCACTCACCAATTAAAAGAAAATTAAAACAAATTAAAGAAACACGGAACATTACTTTTATAAAATACTCAACAATACAAAATCGTATCTACATAATAAAGTACAAAAAAATAAATAAAAAAAATATATAAAAAAAACAATAAAATTATCATGTGTTGTTGTAACCAGCTGATCCTTAGCACCACGTCGCCATTTGCTAAATCATATGACTTTATTTATGACAAATCTTTATTTGATCACATCAGCTGGTTTAAAAGCAGCAGATTAACTTCTAACCTCATAAAAGCCTTAATGTAGGACATAAACATTATTTTCAACCCTTTAGGCCTAACTTTTTAAGGTTTCAATATCCTAAAAACCTGCACTGGCATCATTGTTTCAACATACGAAAAAACTGCATGAAAATTGGTTCAGTAATTTAGGAGAGAAAGGGGAACATACACACACACATACATACTCACACACTCACATACATCGAATTTTATATGTATAGATCAGTTTAAAAAACAAAAACTATAAGTAAATAGCATGAACGGGTTCACATGACGAAGACAATACCCAGTGGTATTGCTTCGGAAACGAAAAAATTAAGTATAATTTTTGAATACCCATCGGGTTGGTCTAGAGGTAAAGTCGTCGCCAAAATCAGCTGTTTAACAGCTGATTTTCGGAGACGAAGGTTCCTGGTTCAAATCCTAGTAAAGGTAGTTACTTTTATACGGATTTGAATGCTAGACAGTGGTTACCGGTGTACTTTGATGGTTGGGGTTCAATTAACCATACTCTCTCAGGAATGGTCGGCCTGAGTTTGGACAAGACTACACCTCATTTACACGTCATACATATCATCCTCATCTCATTGGGTCATGGGGTTGCTTATTGTTCTGAATTGAACAGATTGCAACGTACACATATTAGGAATTTAAAAAAAAAAAAAAGTTTTTGAAAATATTAACTAGATAAAAGATGAATATCATTTATAGTATAAAAGGTAACTAAATTAATAACAGTGATAGTATTATAACGGTGATATTGGGGATCAGGTGCGAAATCGAATCTTGCTATCATCCAACAATTCCAGTCGAAAGTCTTACGGATAATAACAAATGCTCCATGGTATGTGACAAATGATACATTGCATAAGGACTTATGTGTCAACACCGTGAAAGAGGAAATCACGCAGCTAAGTTCAAAATATCAAGGAAAATTAGCAGATCACCCGAATTCTTTGGCGCTTAATTTATTTGATAATAGCAAAGACGTGACACGACTGAAACGAACATAAATTGCTTGACCTTCCGTTTAGATTTACCGACTAACCTACATTTTAAATGATTTTTTTTAATCGCTAAGTGTGTACTTTGTAATCTGTTCAATTAAGAACAGTAAGCAACACCACGACCCAATGAGATGAGTATGATACGTATGATGTGTCAATAAAGTGTAGTCTTTAGAACCAGGCCAACCATTCATGAAAAAGTGTAGTTAACTGAACTCTAACCTTCAAAAGACACCGGTAGCCACTGCATAGTAATTCAAATCCGTTTTCCATGGTTCGAATTTTTGTAAAGGTAGTTACAGTCCATTCGTAATAGCATGATAGTAAGTCTCTGAATGGTGGTAATTTTTCTGAATAAAAATTCCCTTTTCGGAAGTAAAATTTCCCTTTTAATTATTCTTACAAAATAAGTCTTTGTTTTGCAATTTTTAAAATCATATGGAATTTTCGTCATAATTATTTTACTGGCATTTGTTACTGTTGCATTCAGTAACCCATGCATTCAATACACAAGACGTGATTAATTATTACAATGTCACAGTTTAAAAGTAAATAAATGTAATAAAAATTATTTCATTTATTGTTTACGTTATTTTTGTTTAGTTATGTAATACATTTTATTTCTATTTTCCGCGTGTTATTGGAAAAAAATCATTAATTTTTTCTTTTCAATTATTAATTTGTCTTTTAAAACGCTTTCATTCACTAACAGGGAAATTTAACACAAAAAAACTCTTAAGTGGTAGCTCTGACGTATGAGCACATTACAAAATTCCCTCTGTTTTTTATTTTATTTATAGCGCAACTGGCTTCTACGCCGGGGTCCCGGGATCGATTTCCAGTCAGGTCTGGCATTTTATAATCACTCAATTTCTTTATCATCATTATCCACTGGCTGCATTTGCAGAAATTGCAAAACACACGTAAAACAAAAAAAAAAGTTATGTCTTAGAGAGGTTGATTTCCATTTTATTCAATAATGATTAAAATTAGGTTATAGTTTTCGTTTTACGCCGCATTAGCGTAGTTGGTAACGTGCTCGCCTCTCATCATGCGGTCTTGGGTTCGAATCCCATTGAGGCACGGCATGTTTTCATACGTTACAAAAAATCATTTCATCTTTCACCGTCTGCATTAGCAGTAATTGCTGAACAGTCGGCCGTTAACAAAAAAAAAATCGTTTTACTTTGTTTACTTATGATTAGTCATAGGTCATATTACAGTGGCAAGAGAAAGTCGTGTGAATGATTCACACCAGATTTTTATCATTGCCATTCGTAATAGCATAATAAGTCTTTGACATGATGATCACAGTTAGGCCTACACTTAATGTTTATTTCTATTGAATATTATAAAGCGTACAAAGTGTTAAAAATAAAAAGATTTCTATTATACCTATAGTATAATGTTATATAACTGATTCATACAATAGTTAAACCCCAAACTAACATAACTAAGTTTGTGTAATGGTATATTGATGTATAATAAGTTATCTAAACATTGGAAAAGGGATTACAATTTTTATATAGGAAATAAATCACAGATATAATCCCCGAGTATAATGTAGGGAGAAAAGATATGGACTGCCTTTTAATCATGATAATGTCCGATAGCCATCAATTTAAGTAAGTAACATGCAATAAACACAATAATCTGATAGATTGGTTTAAGTGTAGATTGGTTTATTCGTTATTGAGTTAAGCGACCGAAGGGAGAAATCTCTCCGAGGATTGGTTTCATGGATCAACTAAAAGAGTGAATATTAAAGTCTCTTTCTACTTAATTTTGTTCATTCCCTTCTCAACAGCCCTAAAACTTACCATAATGAAACCATCAGATTGATATAAATAACAATGTGTGTCATTAGTATCACTAAACACTTCTGTATCGATTGTATGAGCAAAATAGTTCATAATGAAAAACAATTTCAACTAAGAGTGTTTTCATTAAATTCATCAACACGCTTGATGTAAATATACCAATTAATTTTCGTTTTAATTTGAATTATAATGAGTTCAGTTGATTTTTAAACTTTTTACTTTCTCTTGCCCTATATGAATAGGTAGAGAAGTAAAGTATTGGTTTCATGTCAATTTTTCTAAATCGAGTTTTCTCCCCTTGAATCCAAGAAAACATATTGTGACAATATCGAAAAGTAATGTGTGTTCGAGAGGTTTCTAGGGGGGACTGAGAAATTCATAAAATGTTAAATAGTAAATAATAAAGTGACAAAGTAACAATACAGTTAGTTATAAAATATTTAAAAAGGGCCCTGTATAGTAAGGTATGGTCTTTGTTGTACAACTATTTGTGAAAGAGTCGGTTGGTTAACTGTTTAAAAAATTGGCCCTTTTTTGTAACACTTTTCATTCAATTGTGATTAGCTACTTTACTGTAGGAATTTTGAAATCTACGTGAAGGGTTTTATTGCTTACGTAAAAAGAAGCGCCAGAATCAAGTCTTAAGAATGTTGATTGAAAGGCCTGGATTGACTTTAAATTACTCTCTGCCGCTATTCCAAAGAGCTGGACACCATAAGTCCAGATTGGCCTTAATAGGGATTTGTATATTAAAACCTTGAAGTGGAGGTTCAATCTTGATCGAGGGTTAACTAAGCAGAAGAGTAGCTTCTGGCGGCGGGTAAGTTCTAAACGTTTCGTACGCAGATGATGCTTCCAAGTTAGTCGCCTGTCAAGCCATAAGCCAAGATATCGCACCACCCTGGCCTGTGGGATATGAATGTTATTCAGCATCACAGGTGTACAAGTTTGACGTCGTAAGGTTAACGTAACCTTTGTTGAATTAAGTGGGTTTACCTTAATACGCCAACGGGTAAGCCAGTCCTTTATTAATAAAAGATGTCGCTGCACTAACCTGGAAGCTTCATCCACGCTCTTTTCCCGTACAAGAATTGTTGTGTCGTCAGCATACGTCGCGGTTACCGATGTGTCCAAGATAGACATATCGGATGCAAATACGCGTTACAGAAATGGGGATAGTATTGCCCCTTGGGGTACTCCGGCATCAATTTACAACATTTTAAAGAGAAAATTGTGGTAGTATTATTTTCACAAAAAGTGATTTTTTTTCTAAAATGCCCTTCCGACTTAAATCAATAAATCTATTAGAAAATCAATAATTGAAATTCTCTATTTTCTATTAATAGATAAACCACTGTAAAAAGACCACTATCGAATCAAAAGACCAGTTAGATTATAGTATTTTCTAATACACGTACTAAATATCTATGGTTGTTTATTTTATTTATTTCTATTAAAAGTAGTCCAATATGTCAATATAATGACTGATGATAAAGTCACTGGGTCGAGGTTTCTCCTATCATAAAAAAATACTTTGTAGATTTAAATACCTCTAAAACAGCTCATGCATTAAATTAATATATTTGTGTTTATTGTATTTGTATTATGGTCTCTTAAACGTTAAATTAATTCTTCAAATATTAATATGAATAAGCGAGTATGTTTTAAAGGAGAGATTTCTAGGGTTTGAATTTAATAAAAAATATATATATGTAACCTACTTTTTGTTGTACGTAACCTATCGGCCTTTCAGAGATCAACCACAGCGATAACCTGTTGTCTATCGTAATCTTTGTACAAATACAAATGCAGTAAATTATATTATTTGTAATTTTCAATAAGACATTGAATTCTTTTAAAAATGTGGTGACTTTCTCTTCCCAATGTAAATAATGAAAAATTAACTTACGTTTGTGTTGTTTAGACCATCAACCGAAAGGCTGGTTTAAACCTCTAGAGGCTTTACTAAGTAAAACGAGGAGTAAGGTGGTTTACTACTGCCTTCCTCACTGAGTGCAAAAGTATGCTTATCAGTATGCTACGCTCTTTGAAAAGCATATACTTTCCACCCTGTAAATGACACCTTTACTTCATTCACCACAGGATCTGGCTCTATAACGAAAACTAAAACTTTCAGAGGAGATAACTCTGATTTAATGTGTTTTACACCTCTATCTCTTCTGTTCTTAAATGCTGCAATCATATAATTAACTGATCATGTGATAAGAAACAGAAGTATTTTTTATTGCTCTGAAATTAGCAGACCGAGGGCAAATAATTTAACACTCCACCTGTCTGTTGTTATATTTATTCATGAGTAAACAATGTAAAATGAAAAACATACCCTGATTAAACATGAGTGAATGGCAGGAAATTTGACGATTTTAAACAAAATCATAGGAACCCTTTTTTGAGAAAATCGTAAAAAAGTGAAAAATTGCACGAATTGGATATTCTAATGGTACCTAACTTACTTACGTTCCAATTTTCAACATCGTACAATATTCTGTTCTTGATATATTTAGTTCACATAATAGATACACGTATAAACACAGACCGATCGCTAAAAACTTGTTTTTTTTTTTGGTTCATGGGACCTGATAACGTTTATTTTACAGTGATAACATTCGATTTAGGAAAAGGTTTAAAAAAAGGTTTATTAACCACATAATTATGTATTGTGCGGTTCCAAGCTCCGTGTAGTTGCGAGGTGAAGGATACGGGTGAGGTATATTGAATGAGTGACGCATGCTGGGAGAACAATTGTTGTATTACTCTGATACAAAACATTCGTTTTAAAACTTTCCGTACTTAACATATTTGTTTGTAGGTATTTATTACATATTCATTTACATATTTTGCTATTATTTACATATATTTTGATATAAATTAGCAAGTTAAATATTATGAATCTGACCAAGTAAATAACCCGGTAGGTATTTGTTAAATTAATGCGCCGGATGATAAGAGTATTTTTTTGGTCTAGTTAGTACACGCTACCACTACAAATGAAATGAGCTGTGAAACACTTGTAACTCATTCATTCTCCCACTACTATAACAACGCACTTCATTCCTTCCAAATACACGGAGCTGGAACTCAAGCAATATTATAAATGATATAATTTAAATATCAGCAGTGATTATTATTTTAACACAGTGGCAGTTCGCGATTGTATAATGCTTTATAGAAATGGTTGAGAGAATAGATCCTTCTTTGAAAGAATTGTATAACGTATGAAGTGGATGTGTTGAAAAAGGATAGTGATTTGCGACGAAGTGAGATGTTTGAATAGGAATGTTAGGAAGGTAATAAAATTTTTGTTTTTTATTTTGATTCCATCTAGTCTGTTCAAAAATAGCGAAGATTTTGTTAGAGAGATCCCGTTTGTTTGAAAAACTATCACACCGCTTGTATAAAAATAGTTAGCATTTATTAGTCAGCGTGTAAATAATTGAATTGTGATGAAAAAGTGTTATCCAGCCTTTCGATATAGTATCGTTACGGAACTGGTTCTGCATAAATAGTCTGTTAAATAGTGCGTGTGCGTACGGGTGGTAATAAGTGGTTGCGGACCGGTAACTCAATTATTTTTGTTCTTAAGAATAGTATTGTATTGTTATTAAAGTTTGGTTTAAGCTTAAGTTTTGTAATTAATATCTTTGAAGTAATCTAATTTTATTTGTTTGTTTTCCGTCCAGGAGACTCCAGGAGGAGTATAGGACATGTCAGTTATAACGCCTGAAATACATATAAGAATCACAATATGTGTGGAAAAAACTGGAGTTGTTAGGGGTAAACTTACAAAGGTTGTATCTGGAAAGCTTGAAGTCAAAGCAGGCGTTCCACAAGGGTCAGTTTTAGGTCCAATTCTGTTTCTAAATTATTGTACATTAATAGGCTACCAGTAGTCATACCTAATGGCAGTACTTTGTTGTTTGCTGTTGATACTTCAGTAATCAGTAACAATTTACTGGTAGATGCTCTTGAAGTAAATACACATGGTAACATAGAGTCCGTAGTACAGTTCTTGAATCGAATGTTATTAACAGTTAATGGGGAAAAAGTGTTAGTACTTGCAGTTCAAAAACAAACATAACGTTAAAGAAATTAGAGAAGTGGATGTTTTATTCATAATAATAGTCTAGAGCATAGCAAGATAGTTGTTAGTAGACTATGTTAATATTAATTTGTAATTTTATCAATTGTTATAAGTTTAAAATAAATTTATTTATTATTTATCATACCCTGATCCCGAACGAGCCTAGGCTTTAGGTGTTAATGATATTTTTATTTCAAGTATAAAAAATGTATGTATAAAACTTATTTGCATGGGCAACGTTTTGGTATAATAATTAGGCGATTCTATGAACGGATATATCTCGTAATATGGTAGCCGTACATGTGCAAACATATTGTCAGAGTGATTTTAGATTAAATTTTAGTTAGCTAGATCGGTTTTAGTTGGGAGGCCATGTAGGAGGACATGGGCTATGCTGTTTGCTGGAAGGGATAACGGCTTAGATTAATATCCTACAATCGGTCACAGATGTTAGTTTGTTAACGCACATTTGAGGGGATTGCTGCGGATTGCGGGTTGCGGGTTGTGGTGGGAAAGGGTATCTCTGTAATTATATTTTGATCAATGAATTAATAATGCGGCTTAAGAGCTATTTGACGTTTGATTTTACTCCGTTACTAACACCCTCTTTAGTAATCTCATACATACAGAATACCTAATTTACGTACGTAAATATTTCCCTTAGTTTTTATCTAAATCGCTTACTTAATTATCTTTTCAATTACTATGTATAATCACTATGTATTTTAAATTAAATTATTATGAAGTTTAATAATAATTATGAATAGTTCAATATAAAAAAAAAAAATATATAAAAAATATTAGGTGTGACTATTAAATAACGATACTGACGTTTTAAAAAATTTAATTTTAATTTTATAGATAATCACTTACTGTCACCTTCAATATACACTCCTTTTCTATCCCTACAACGCTCCATGCGAATTTTCCATTGTTGGAAACAGAGCTGGAAGTCATCTTCCGTCGGCTCCTTTAGGATACGTGCCGCTTTCTCTTTTACAGATTCCACAGACTCAAATCTTGTCCCTTTTAATGCAGATTTCACCTTAGGGAACTGGTAGAAGATAATAACATGTGATGAAATGTGGTTTTTACTTATGATCCGGAAACAAAGCGCCAATCCATGCACTGGAAGAGCCGAACTTCACAGAGGCCAAAAAAGCTCGATGAGCAAGTCAAAATTTAAAGCAATGATGATTTTTTTTATATCCATGGGATTGTGTACCTTCACTGGGCTCCTAAAGGTCAAACAAATAATCAATATTACTACCTTGAGGTACTTCCTAAACTACGTCAAAAAGGAAGGAAAAAAAGCCCCGAAATGTGGAAGGACAAATCATGGGTTTTCCACCAAGACAATGCGCCAGCTCATTCCGCGTTATCTGTCAAGAGGTTCCTAGCCAAATACAACATCTCAGTGTTAGAACATTCACCTTATTCACCAGATCTTGTACCATGTGACTTCTACCTGTTCCCCAAAGATAAAATCTGCATTAAAAGGGACAAGATTTAAGTCTGTGGAAGCTGTAAAAGAGAAAGCGGCACGTGTCCTAAAGGAGCTGACAGAAGATGACTTCCAGCACTGTTTCCAACAATGGAAAATTCGCATGGAGCGTTCTAGTGATAGAGAAGAAGTGTATATTGAAGGTGACAATAAGTGATTATGTATAAAATTAAAATAAATTTTTTACGCCAGTCTCGTTATTTAATAGCTACATCTCGTTTATTGTAGAAATAAATAAATAAATATGTATACATTTTATACGTAAACGTAGCTACAGTGGTGCACTTAGGTAAATTTAACGTAGAAAATACTATAATTTTTAAAAATACGAGTAGCTTTAGAGTTACATCTTAGAATACCTTATTGTTATCGTTAGGAAATAAGAGCAGTCATTGGTTTTCTTCTTTTTTCTTATGAAAATGTAATCGTTAGGTAGTTAAAGATTGAATAAAATTGTTCGTTAGTCTTAGACTAGTTATAACAAAAATAAATTTAAAAAATACAAACAACCATCTTTTAAGTATGTTAAGGCATTGTGCACCGGGATTTGCACTATCTTGTAATCCTCTTTGCGTTTTCTTCCTCTTTCTTCCTTCTTCTTCCCTTTGTTGGCCACTTGTACATTGAAACGTATCGTGGGCTGACGCGCTTGAGGCGTTACTCTCGCGGTTGGCATCTCGCATGACGCTAACAATTGCTATCGTTTTAAGGCTTATTTGTTTTAATGCTTGTATTGCATGTGCTTTTTGTGTTTATTATTTGTTTATGTACTTAAAAGTGTATTCTAACGTTCATCAAGTCAGCAGTGCGCCGTGTTCCAATCAATGTGTTTCACCATCAAGTTTCAACCAAGTAAGTGCGTTCTGCTCATGATAATAGTTTGCTGTACAATTGGTCAATACTCCTGTGTCTTCCTCTCCTCATTTTTACGTGTTCTATCACAAGTTTTTTTTGGTCTTATGCACTGACCGCTATAAATGTGCATTGGTCCTCCTAAGGCTTAATTTCGAGCCAAGTCGTATCTTAAAATCCACCAAAACCATTTTACAAGGTGATATCCTAAACAAAGTAGGTTATTTAAGTACAAGAAGAGTAATTTTTTTATTATTTTATTACCGGAAGTAACTCAAATGGGTGATGTCCTTCTTCAAGTTATTCATGTCATTTATTTACCATCATTCGCCATAATACTTTTTGCAGTTTGTTGTACAGAAATAAATATATTAGCAAAGAAAAAAATTGGATGATTTTTTTTAGTTTAATGTTTTGTAGCTTACAAAAATTTTTTTTAAATCATTGAAATTTGAGATTTATAATTGTAGGTGTTCAATTTTTTAAGTTTCACAACGGCTGAGAAACAGAACAGTATTAGGCTTATTGGCCGTGCCTCCGTGGTCGAGTGCTACGCTGCGAAGTGGAGATCTCGTGTTCAATTCTCGGCTAGGGCCTGGAAATTATTACGGGTTTAAACCCACCATTCAGGTTCATCCACCAACTCCTTCGCGGCCCGGAAATTGTTAAAATTTGGTAAACATTTTGTAAACTTTTGGTAAATTTTGTCAACATTTGGCAGCTCGGAAATTTTTACTGACAAGTTGAAATTAGAAGTTTTGTAAACATCCAACTAACTCCTCTGGCGGCCTAATGTCGCTTTGTGTCTAAGTGCGGGAGTGCACCACATGTACTTTTATGGTTCTGATCCACTTATGAATTCTGATCTACCTAACCCCCAGTGGCGTGCTCGAAAGAAAATGCGGCTCGAGGCTATTAGGTTTAATATAGTATTGTACTTTATTAACAATTTTATTGTGTTCATGTTTTCATATAAGATAAACCCTTGCCGAGAATTTAACTTGAAACATTTGTCTAAGCAATCGAGTACACACCTACTGAACATCAACAAGGCCCAGAGACCTTGACTTATTTTTTTTTATTGGTTAAGATATTTAAATTTGAAGTCCACTTTATTTTAGATTTCTTCAAGTACAGTCAAATTCTTCCAAGTATATTCAACTGAATGGGATGATCGAATATACAAACTGGAATTTTCATAAACCGGTTAAAAATTGAACCAATCCTACTTTCTTAAGTTTGTGATTCTTCCTTCACTTAGTCGTCTATTGCTTTAGTTAAATTTCATTCATTTTTCTTTCTCCCATCGTCAGTATGATAGAATATTCAGGTTTATTTCATTCATTACCATTTTTTATTCTAAGAATATTTTACAGAGTTTAATCGTTTTTGTACTTTTATTTGTTGCTTAAAACTATAGCTACATACAGTCCATAACCATTGAGTAGGATCGGGAACGAACGAACCAAAAAATAGTATCATATTTCTGAAAAAAGTTAAATATCCATTAACACTTAACAGTTCAGGCTATCTTTTTCTTCTTATTCCTAACTAAGCAGATCACGAATCCATCTACATCCAATCTTCCTATTTAAACTGCTATGTTTTTTTGGCTAGCTGTTGTACAAAGGAATTCGAATTTATTCGGCTACAAAATTTTGAATACTTTGGTTGAGCAGCTTCATTCACAAAGGCTACAATATGTAGAAAATTGTGAAAGGTTAAATTTGAAATATAATACAGGGCACTTGACATTGTTATTAAGTAGAAAGGTTTTGAGTTTTGGACTCTCCATATAAAAATTAAGCGATTTCTTCTAAACTCTTGACTTAGAAACTTTATGGATTGATTTACTCTAAATAGCTAATTTGCTTAAATAAATTCAGAGTACTGATTATTTAATTCAAGAGATTCCATGAAGAACAAAAGCAAAACACCGTATAGACGGAAGAAAGGAAAAAGCTGACAATCAAAGAACGATGGACTACGAAAGTAACTAAAAATGTTTAAAAGTTAGGTACCTACTTTACTTGATCAAAAATGGCCTTATATGAAAAAATACAGGGTTTTTAGTTTATTTAAAGTCGCATCGACAAATTGGTCATTAGCGACTTCTGTGGGTTTAACGTGTTAAAATTTCCAGACCCTAGCTGGGAATTGAACCCGGGACCTTTCGCTTTGTAGGCTAGCGCGCTAATCACTACGCCACGAAGATGGTCTACGATTTTATTCTCCAATTTAGAACCAAAATCTTCTCCATTTTCTCATAGCTTGTTACGTTTTATTGGTCCAATAACATTCTACACTTTTTCTTTTTATTTGAATTTTTTTTTTATTTCTCAAACAAGTAAACGCTTATTTATTGCAGTGTTTTTATTTTGTAACTGTACGGTTCTCTGCATGACGTCTAACTTCTAAAGATCTCATTTTACTTTTATCATCGAGTCAGGATTTTCCTTCCGTAGTCTAGGATTTGCTTCGCAACTATGACTGAAGTCATACTTACGTACTTTTAATCCAACCATAGAAGCATCATACTTTCCTTACGTAAATAACTTACCAGAATTTGAATCAGAGTTCTTCAAATTCAATAAAATGTTGAACCTACTGAATATATAAAAAGTAAACGCCAGGCAATATTATTCAACTTATCGTTATCTAGGAATTTCAAAACCCCTTAATAAAAAATTATTTTTTCAAACAAATCTAAGATTAGTCCGCCGTAACTGATACATCTATAACTGATATATCTTTTATTAAAAACAAAAATAGTTGTCTAGAATTTATTTAAGATTCTTCTTAAAAAAAACACGAATCGAATGTTGGTCACTCCCTTTTAAATGTTCTAAAATCGAATTATAACTTCAAATTATAATAATTTTTTAGTACCTTAGATGTCAACCCATTGAACCAACATATTCATGTCACCATGTCCTTTTTGCTTTTTGTTTCGTCTGGTAAAACCATTCTCTATTGTTTAAGATTGTATAGTTGATAATAAACGATTTTTTTGTCTTTAATTTTTATTATGGAACTTTATATCGAGCTGCACAATTTCCGTATAAATGATATTTAATTTAATGGGCGGTAAGAAATTTTACTTACAGGAGGAAAGATACCCAGTGGTACATTCTCCGTTTAGAACTAAGGGTGTTGTCCGTTATTTATACCAAGAGGATTCTGATCCATTTTCGCTTTAGGCGTCACACAATTGGAAGGTTTCTTGTAGCTAGGTCACAGGCTAGTTGGTTGGGACTAAACCACTTGACCAATCCACTCTTTACACCATCATACCTGTAATAACTCTTCCTTAACTGTTTATTACTTATTTGAAATTCTTACTTACTCAGTTAATTTTGAGTGATTATAAATAAATAAATATTAAAAAAGAAGTCTATCATCTCAATTATGAGATGTCCGATTGTTTTCATCGTTGTTACAAATTACAATTTCATCTTATCTCAATGAATGGAAGGAGCGTTTTTAAAGATTGATAGGAGATTATACCAGGTAATTACAAATGAAATAGACACTTGCTTATAAAAAATGTATTTTTTAAAAGTTAAGATGATTACTTAAATGATTATAAACAAGAATTCATTAAGTTTTTACCCAAATATTCAATGTGTGCACCGTTTGTAGCACGACAGATGACATCAATAAGATTGTCAAATTCTTCCCATACACATGCAAGCATATGTTGGTCAACTATAGCGAGAGAATTTATGATGCGTTGTTTTTAAATCATCGATATCGACAAAAAGGGGTGGTACAAAAACTTTGTCTTTTACATGACCCCCATAAAAAGTAGTCGCAGGGCGTTAAATCTGGACTGCGATTTGGCCAACGCTTGTACACCATATTGTCCTCACTTATACGGTCAATCCATCGTCCAGAAAGGTGTTCATCCAGATAATATTTGATCTGTGAGTGCCATTGAGGCGGAACTCCATCTTGTACAAAAATGAAGTTGTCACTGCCTTCCTGGAGTTGAGAAATTAGCCATTCATGTAACATGTCCAAATAAATGACTCCGGTTACAGACACTTCGTAAGAAAATAAAGGCCGTAAAGTACGTTCACTTTAGGGGAATTGCTTATATGTTGTAAACTTGCTCTTGGGATTTCTGTGCTTCATATTTTTACATTATGTCTATTAACTTTTCCACTAATGTGAAACGTACATCCATCACTGAAAATTAAGCGATGAAAGAAGGTATCATCATTTTCAACACAATCCTGCAACTCCATACAAAATTTTTTACAAAAGACTTTATTACCGATATTTAAAATTTGCATTAACTGTAATTTATACGGTGTCGTTTTCAAACGTTTTACCAACATAAACTTTAAAAAATTCCCTGTAAACCTATATCAGTTACTGTATTCAAATACACCAGTTTAATTTTTTAGAGGTTACCGAAAGTGTCTATTTCATTTATAATCACCCGGTATTTCAAAAAAAAGTTTTAGTATACGGCCTTAGGGAAGAAGAATCGCGAAATACCACTACAACACTAGAAGTACTTTATTTTAATTATAGCTTTTTAATGAAAAATATAAAAAAATGATACCGGAAGAGGTTCGATGGCCTATGCCTTGAAAACAAAAAGATAAACTTATGAAAAAACAAAACCTCTTTTGCAATAAACCATAATCTCCATTTACAAAAATCGAAAGATTTCTTTACGTTGCACAATTCCGTTTTAAAAATCTTCTTTAAAAAATAAAACTCTAGATACTATACGTATTTCAAATGAAAACATTTTCTTAATCCGAATATTATTAATCAAAAAACAATCAAAAAAACTAGGTGTATAAATAATCGTGACTTGTCTTCTATCTCCTCAAACTAGGACAAAAAAGGTAAAATAAAAAATAAATACATTTCATTTTTTCTTTAAATAATATTTTAATCCATAATCTAGAATTTTTTTCATGTATTTTTACTGTAATTTATTTTTAATAAGAATAGTGAAATTTATTTATTATTAAAGATTACGAGCAATAATAATAATAATAATAATAATCATAATAAATAAACAATTTTTTTCGATATTATTTTTTATTTTTAACACAAAATATAGAGGTTGTAATAATAATAATTATAATAATAATAAATGTAATAAACTATTTACATAAAAACTTAATTATGTGATGATATTTTTATGACAAATACTGGTTAAGAAGATTATTATGTAATAAAATATCTCAAAATACCAGAAAAATTAATTTTTTAATTTCATAAAATAAATATACATTTTTTAATTTAATTAAAATTTTTGTCATAATATTTTGTTATTTCAACAAATTTTATACATTTTTCTACGATTTCCAAACAAAATATATACAATGTCGCAGGTTTAATTCCACATAATTATTTTAATTTAAAAAAATTTATTTGTATTAACTTGTTTAAGAATTTTCTGATAATGCAAGTGGTTTATTTGTTTATAACGAGATACAGATCCTTCATCCTACGTGTATGTAAATAATAAATGTTATCACGAAGGATTGTTTTTTAATTTGAAGAATCATTGAAACCCATTTTAAATCTAATTTATCATATTTTAAATTTTTTTTATAATTTAAAAATTTTCCAAATACGTTTACTGGCATAAAATTCTATTAACGCCCAAACACATTATTGTTTAAATCAACACATAAGCTGATGGTGACAATATATCACATGAACAATATGAAGAAGCAGATTATTTATTAACCACCATGGTGCTTCTATGTGTGTTTTTTACAAATTTAATTTAGATTTTTAGTGTTTATAGTCATATTTTAATCATTTTAATTTTTAAGGAAGTAACAATACTCTGTACAACATCTCTTTAGCTTTCTTTGATGATTTTACAGTAAATTAACTGAGCTAATTTTCCTAATTAGTTCATTTTTATGTGTTGTTAATTTTCTGTGGAAACGTTGACGTTCTGTTGAAAATTGTAAAAGTACAGATTCTTGTGGAATTTTACATTTCCATAGGCTACATTTGAGAAAAAATGTATGCATGGTTTACAAAGATATTTTATACACCGGTAATCTATATTGATGAAACTTCAGTACTGTAATATGAACTGATAAAAAATATTTCAGTCTCCAAAAAATTAGAGATAATATATATTGTTAAAAGTTACAAAAAAGTAGCAGTTGATATACGAATTTTGGAAAATTCATTTCCTTGCCTGTATTACATTTAAAAAAATACACAATTTTTTTTAAAATGTCAGAGTTGCAAAGTAAATTCCTGGGAATAATTACGAATTCCTTAAATTACATATGAAAAAACATTACACGATGACTTTCGCTTCATTACATCAATGATATATTCCTTAAATTGTAACGTAGGTTCAGAGATAAACGAATCTTAATTATAGCTTAGTATACCATTTAAATTCTCTCAAATCTCATAAAGACAACGGAAATACCAATGAAGTAACGACATGAAAAATTACAATTACATTAATTTTAAAGAAATCACACTTAAAATTTAAAAGCAACTCGATTTTGGTTGTCTGGAGAACTATCATTGGGTGGAGCCCTCCTCTAACTCAATAATGCCCCTTTCTTTTGTATATTAAGTTATAGGAATTTTTAAAATGTCAGCACTTCAAGAGCCTAAATAAAAACCCACCATTTATAACAATTATTTTGTTTTACTAAGGTAGGTAAATAAGGTATAAATTGATATTTAAATAATTGTTCCTAGCTTCATTGGTTTTTACAACAATGATATTTTAGTAACAAAAATTGTTTAACTTTGCAGTAATGTCTTGGAAGAGGACAACCTTCCGCGAGAGTCAAGGGAAAAAATTCCATTAGATTTGAATTGAAAATTAATTTTCATTCAAAATTAATTAATCACATAAATTGAGAGGTAAAAACATTGTGATGCAACTAATAGAAAATCTGTAAAGGGGATTAACGAGATGCTAGAAAAGGGATCTAATTAAGAACACCGACAAGGGTTTACCACTGGGTGATTTACTCAGTCAATACGCAAAAAGGACATTACATAACACAAACAATACATTAAATTATATTACATTAACAAAAATGCTGCAGATTTTAATAATTTACATTTGTAGTTATTTCCAAAAAGAGGCAAAAACTGAACAATTTTTTTTAAATATTAATTTTATAAAGTATTTACTCTACCATCGTCTTTATGGGGTTCCTGGTAAATCGGGAATTCAAAACGCGTACTCCAGGATTATTAAGATTCTGAAATTTGTCCCTGAACCTACAGTTTAATTTCAGAACTGTACCATTGACGTTAGGTATGGGTAAATCCTGTAATATTTTATTGGAACATAATTTAGAGAATTAACAGTAACTAGTGGGAAAATGTACTTTTGAATTGTTGTACTTATTTGTTTAATTTATTAACAACTTTTCTGTAGTGTGTTTGGCTACCATACATGCAGATTAGTTGGAATATTGTCATACAAGTCAACAATTATTATTGCCACATTTATGGATCGGCCAAATCGATAAATATAGCTTTGAATTACAACGGACTCCACTTGGTATATATGAAACAAGATTTTTCACCAATCCCTAAAATTTTCTTACTTATTCGAAACTATTAAACAATATATCAACATTTCCACAGACAATTAGTAAGACAAAAAATAATTAATCAAGAAAATTAACTCAGTTAGTTTATCGGACAGCCCTGTAAGTAGGCTAAAGAGAGCTTGAAACAAACAATTGTTACTACCATAAAAATTTAGATCTTTATAATATGTAATTTTTTTATTACAACTGAAAATTTCTACAATCTGTTCGCCATGGGACAATAAATAAATATTGTGGATGAATAAGTAATAACTGGTGTATGTGTCTTGAATGGAGGATTCACTTATGGATGCACCTCCTCTTGATTTTGTGTTATATTATATCCCACAGAACCGTGCAGCACATATGAACTGACTACGGGTTGAAAGTCAGTAAAAAGGATGGGTAATCATGTTTCACTCTACCAGCGCCTTCAGTCAAAAAAACCGGCGACAGACCCGATGTTTTATAGTAGGCCTACTGTATAAATTTGTTCTACTGGTTAGTTACTTGAGTCAAGAGTTTGCCCTTGTTTGCAACGAGGGTTAAAGTGAAAAAAGTATCAGTGCGCATGCGCGACTGCTTAAATTTCACTAAACCAAACACAACAACTTATATTATACCCAGAGCCAACTCAGTATATCGCGGAACATTTGTAGGTTTACTTTACGAATATAACTGTTTTTTTTTACCGTAAACAGAAATGTTACTTTCTCGAAAACGTGGGCAGACTACTCACAGTGCTAAACGAAATCTAATATGCAGTGTTGTCTAATGCTGTGAAGTTGAAGCTAAACAAAAATGCCTTTCCCAGCCTCTTAACAAAAGCCATAAGCGAGCGGCTGACTACTTGATGTTTCTCTTTCCACTATTCAAAATATAAAGGAAAAATATAAAGGAAGTTAAAGATAGTGAAGAAGCTAATTCTTCAACAGTTTTGTTGACACCTGGTAAAAAAAAACCGGTTAGGTAGATACTAGTGAGACTGGTAGTGAAAATGCCGGTGACAGCGGTAGTAAAAAAGGCGATTCATTCGTAAAAAATTTTGTTCCAATGGAACAAAATTTATTTCTTGTAAGGTTTATGAAGAAAAAATTTTCTCGGAATAAACCACAGTTTACAAAATGTATGTAGAAAGTGCACGGTAGTGAAATGTAGTGTCTCACTGTTGAGGTTGGCAGCACTGTCAAATTTTCACTTCCTTCCTTCCAGCCCGTCCATACTCAAAAGGCAATCTCGTGACTAGTATCTATATAGTCGTATTTTCTATTAAGTACATGTTTCCATTAGTATATAGTAAGTTTCATCTGATAACCAAAGAACATTTTTTTGTAACTCGAATGGATCGCGCTAAGTTCAATCACAATTTTTTTTTTTTTTTTTTTTTTATTTAACGTCGCATCAACTGCAATGGTCATTAGCGACGACGTTGGGGTGGAACTTTATGCAATGTAGGATGAAATGATTTTTTTGTAACGTATGAAAATATGCCATGCCTGAGTGGGATTCGAACCCAGGACCGCATGATGAGAGGCGAGCACGTTAACAACTGCGCCAATGCGGCCGGCACAATCACAATTTTTATACATTTATGTTTTGATGTGCTGCACGGTTCTATGGAATAGAGTAGAGTAAATAGAGTTCAGCCGTTCTTAGTTTGCTCCTACTGTCAACAAACCGAAGCTAGCTACTACAGGGTGCACGCTAGAATCCGCGACTTTATAGATGTCGTATTCCTATTAAGTTAATTATTTTTTTTAAATTATAAGTACTTAAAGTACTAAAAACATTAGTCATGCTATGATGTAGGCCTAAAAATTTCATTTAGAAAAATAATTTTAAAAGTATTTTGTATTTCAATATTTTTGAAAGTATTTTGTTGTTACTTTTTAATCAGCGTGTACATATTTTGATATAATGCGCATGCTCAGTGACGTCATTATTTGTTTACATTAGGAGCAAACTAAGAGAGGCTGGACTATATTTATGTTTTAACCGGCTGTCGGCTGCATTGAGCCAAGCCCTAAAAAATGTGTGTAAACGTTTTTGTAAGTCTTATTTTTTGTTACGAAAATAAAGCATTATTATTATTATTATATTATTAATTATGTTTTATCTTCAAAAAAGGTTTGTTGGATGTTTTCGTCGTAGTTTTCTCAGTGTTAGTATGTTATCTAGGAGGTTCACTCCTAAAAAGTCGTTTGGATGATTTTCTAATTTCGTGCGATATGTTTAAAAGTATTTAAATATTTCGTGTTTTATTGTTGGTGTGTGTGTTAAATCTGTGAGTAAAATTTTGTTTGAGATATTGTACTATGGTAATTATGTAAGCGTTCTGAGAATTTTAGATAATTGGTGTTCCCCAAAGTTAAATTCCGTAAGCCCATACAAGCTTCAGAATATGGCCTTATACACAAGAATTTTGTTCAAAAGGTAAAACTTAAAACTCTTCCTCACTATCCAGTAAAGATGTAAAATTAAATTAGAAAAAACAAAAACATAGAAGTTTCATCAATGAGTCCGTCTGTTACCTCATTTCGTTCATTTTATCATTTGCATTACCGGCATCATCTGCTCATTTCTTATTGTAACACAATTTACAAGCGTAAAAATTAAGTAAAAATATTTTTAATGAAATATAACAAAATTTTAACAAAAACTTCCATATTTTCCCGGTTTTTTGAGATATAATATTACATTATATATTATATAATTATATTTATATAAATATCTAAAGTAAGTCAATTTAATATAAATGCAAAGGTACATTACGTATGATTTTTTACATAGAATCTTGTACAATTTTTTTTAATTTTAAGATTATCTATAATTTACACAATAATAAAATTTATTATTTAAAATTTAAAAAACAACATAAAATTATTAAAAAATTATGTGCCGATTATTTTATTTTTATATTAGTAAATATATTATACAATTTTTGAAAAAATTTCGAAATTTTTACATTATAACAATTTTATTTATTAATTAATTTATTCAATTTTTTTTTACTCTGTTCGCCTATATAACAATATTATTTATTTTTCATATAGTACATAATCTATAATATTATTTACAAAAATTAAAAACAAAATTTATTCAATTTTTTTATTAATTTGTAATCCAAGTACCCAGTTACAAAAATTTGCACATTGCCCTTAATATAGATATAATATATATCTTATTCTTTAAAAAATTTAAAAAAACATAATTTACATATTTATTTATCTTTTAAAATTTAATGTAGAACAGAATTACACATTTATATTTACAGTGATAAAATATAATAATAATTATTATAATATTAATAATATATATTTCATTATAAATAATGTAATTATAATATGTAGTAATTAATTAATTATAAATTATAATTATATATAATTAACAAAACAAATTATAATAATAATACTTTTTCATACGTACAATTTTTTTAGTAATTCATTATTACATTTTTTGTAATATTTTTAATACATTTTCCTTCTTTTAAATTACCCGTATATAGTAGGCCTATATTAAACAAATTTATTTCATTTTTTATTTTATTTCTTTCCCATTAATCGTTCATTTTCCTTGTACAGTTTACGTATGATATAATCATAACAAATCGTTCATATTACTAATTAAAGGAAACAATTAGTAAAAGTAGACAAACATTTTACGGACACCTGTTTAGAATGGATGAAAACCGGTTGACAAAACAAATTTTTAAGACATGAAAAATAAACCTAATCTATCTGATAAATGGTTTAAAGAAGTCAAAAAGAATATTGAGAAAACTGGAATAAACCGAGAAAACTTATAATGAAACGAACGAAATTCAGAAACTTAATTACGGACTTTCAGGGTTTACATTAAGAGCAAAAACAGAACACCGGGTGGACAGAAGAAAGGAGAAACCCTTACAGTGAACGAATGCTGAAAATGTGGGCTGCAAAAAGATCTTCAAGAAACGTCTAAAGTCACCTCACGTAGTCTAAAATTGGGCCTACACGAAAAAAATATATCTTTTATTATTTAATAAAACTGTTTGATCGATATCTCAATATGTGATGTGTTAGATTTTTGTTTTGTAACTTTGAAATTAATTATAAAGAGTTAATATAATCTTTTAGTACGTTAAAAAGTTTGTATAATTTTATCTTTGAGAAGACAGTTGTACTAAACGTTGCTTCCGTATGATTTCCTTGTTAATTTTTTAAACATTTATTTTATTATTTTTTAAAATGAGCCAAAATTAATTATTAATAGTTCTAAGTATGAAACACAAATAAAATGGCGTTAAGAATTAGTACTATATAGTGTTCATTTATAAACAAATAATTTAATTAATGACAACTATTTACCTACAAACATCAAAACCTAAACATACAACTTTTTGTTTTGCTTTTGTCATCGAACGCTACATTTTTATTGATTGCTGATTTTTACTGTATTTTTGAAGTGGATTAGGCATTAGTTTGAACAGAAACCCCAAGTAGAGTTTGTTCAGGAATGATCACCATAGAAAGTCACTTAACCAACTGATGTTACTTAACAAATGGCTAATTTTCTATTAGCTGACTAACTGGGCTGGCCCAAAGGCCATATCATATTTTTATAAAAATAATAAAGATGTTTTATTAAAAACGATTTAGTACGATCTTTCATTTAAGTCCAGCAAAAGAAATTGTTTGATTTTTTTTTGTTTTACGTCTGACTGTTTTGCAATTTCTACTAATGCAGACGGTGGAGAATGATGATATATGAAAATGAGTGATGGAAATGCCAAACCTGACTGGGAATCGAACCCGGGACCCCGGCGTAGCCAGTTGCGCTAATCACAACGCTAACGAGCCGGCCAGAAATTGTTTGAGACGTCTAGTATTATCATTGTTATTTAGAAGTGTAATAATCAAAATATTGGTGTAATTATGAAATTTTGAAAAAAAATTTTATCTAGTCTAAAATTGCTTGCATAGTAATGAATTCATAAAATTTGCTATTTGGTAAACCAAGGATCTTTATATTTCTCTCTCAGAACCTTATTCTGGAAGCATGGTAAGATCTCAATATTTTTAATAGAGGATAATTATTGAGCCTTAAAAACTCCTAATTTACTTTATATGTGACTCAAACTTACTTTTGACTCATTTTAAATAGAATTAATAAATGTTAAAAGTCTTTTTTGAAGTATTTTTACGAATTTCAACCTAATATTTTTCAAGACAAACAAGGAATTCTTATATTTTTTAATGTCATTTTACAATTTTTCAGTTTAAATCAATATAATACAAGAAAACTTTTTAAAAAATATGGTGTTTTTTATTTTTTTTATTGAACACTTGAAATACGTACAAAACATTTTAACAATTGCTAATTTTTAGAACTTTTAGAACTAAAGTTCTATAACATTGGCCCTATCCAAGAGGATCTGTTGGTCAAAGGCGACCTAATATTTTTCAAGACAAACAAGGAATTCTTATATTTTTTAATATCATTTTACAATTTTTCAGTTTAAATCAATATAATACAAGAAAACTTTTTAAAAAATATGGTGTTTTTTATTTTTTTTATTGAACACTTGAAATATGTACAAAGCATTTTAACAATTGCTAATTTTTTTGCAGTTGAACTAAAGTTCGATAATATTGGCCCTATCCAAGAGGATCTGTTGGTCAAAGGCGGCATTTTAAGCGTCTATTCTGAGTACCCGGCATCGCTTTCTTGGAAGCTACATACTATTAAAATAAGAAAATGAAATAACATGGTAAATTTCTAACAATGTTAGATTAAAAATTAATCAAATTCGGATTCGTAGCTTCGATAAAATATTATGTTATAACGTTTAAAAGCTTCTACTTCTCTGCTTAGTTTAAGCATTTCTTGGCGGTGGAACGGGATGACTATAAGCAGAGAAGAGGTGGCCGTAAATAAAGAAAGAGATAACATATCTTAGCGAATTCAATTGTTAAATAAAAAGTTCTGGGTTCAATTCTATATCGTTGGTGAAGAGTGTCAAGCTGTTAACTCTATTTTAAGCAAAAATCAAATTTTGGTGTTATTGGGAAAATAAAATTCAGTCTATTTACTAGAAAAACTATTAACTCCAATGTGTACTGTGATGGGTTTTGTTATAAATAATTTTCTTTTCAAACCATCTTCATGGGAACTGTACAAGTTTCATTTAATTTTTCAGTGGCCCTGAAAATTTCAGGAAATGAAGTTACCAGATAAACAATCTTCATCAACAATATTCGATACTAAAATTTACAGGTAATTTTTCTAACAAATTATTAGGATTTATAATTACATAATTAAAACTTTAAGAAACACAATTTTCTATCTAAAATTTTTTAAAATTATTTTCGGAATATTGACCCAATATTCAATTTTAATTTTATTTAAAATTGTACTAAATTTACCAAAAAATTATACAACAATAAAAATTTTTAATCAAAATCAACAACATATTTTATAAACAACAAATAAATTTCAATTTTACATTTAAAAATTGTGTCCAATCAAAACAAACTATATTTTAAAAATTAGTACTCAAATTTATAATACAAATATTTATTTTATGAATTTATTATTTATTTTGTAATTTTTTTTGTATACATTATAATATCACGTTTTTATCTAGATTAAGTGTTTTAAGTAGCTTGTGAAAATAGATGATGAAGCAGACTGGATAAATATACACTGATAATATGAAATAATACAATAATAATATTTACAATTATTTATTTTATTATTTAATAAAATGTAATTTATTATGTAATATGTATTCAATAGTATACTTATAAAGAAAAATAGATTTCAGAATAAAAAATTTCTTCTAAATTTTTTAAATATATTTCATCAGTAATATTATGTGTGGAGTTTCAAAAAGTTTGGTTTTAAAAAACATTCATTTAAAATTTCATAAATTTTTTTCCAATAAAAAGGGTTTAAATATAACGATAAATTATTATAGTAGATAATATAATTATATTACAATAGGAAATTTAATGATAATGTTAGCTCGTATACGAGAAATATGTCCCAATTTTTTTTAAATAACAATTTAAACAATTTTTTTCTTAAATAAAATTATTATATGAAATGTCAGACATGACAAAATACTGAAGTTTTTTTAAGCAGTCTTTAATTTCTGTCCAAACTTCACTAAGTTCGTCGTCTTATCTTTCAGTTTTTTTTTTACATTGCACTATTTTGATAATTATTAATTTAATAACACATTTTTATTTTCTATATTATTCGCACAATGGTTGTATGTAGATAACACATTTATATATTAAAGGTCCATATATTGTCCGTTTCCTCATTCAGCACACAGTCCTGAAAAACAAAAAAATATATAATTAATTTACATTTAACTTAGATTAATGAAACATTAATTTACTAATTTTTTTTATCCGAGACGGCGAGAAAAATTCATGTTCACTCCCTCACGATGAGGGAAGTAGTGTTGGACTCAATTGAGGCGTCCTCGTCCAGCCCTTAGGAGGCCGCAACCGCCTTACTAACCAAAAACCCGCCGCCTGGCCACTTGATCCGACATCAGCAAACAACCCTCCACCTCCCTCGGAACTGTTTATATAATACTACTAGGGAAATGTCGGGTTAAAAAAAATTTACATACTGCCAGCGGGGCGTGGAAGGGAACCGTAGCCTAATTCCCCTCTCGCTGTCACTGACCAACACTCACTCTCTCACGTTCATTCATCTGTTTCATCACCAGCTCAGGAAATTAGTGTCTACCTTACCTATTAATTTACTAATTAATATTATAATATAAGCTTTCATATGTTAATTTTTTGGTCGGGCCGTTGATGTAATGGTCAGCGCAATCGCACAAAACGGACAGAGCAGAGACCACCACTACAACCCTAGAAATAGGCACCTAATACTTCCGCAACTGGCAAAAAAGGTTCTTTATCGTGATTATTTGACACCCAAAATATTCAATAAGCTCCCTTTACACCTAAAAAATTTAAATGATAAGTCTTTTAAAAGTAGTGTCCATGAACGGATAATCAATGTAGGAGGAGAAATATAAGAAGGTTACCAAAAAAGGTTATCAAAATAAAGATATTTGGCTCACTCAATTTTACTTTCTCTTGCCTATATGAATATTATATAGGAAGGAAAGTATTGTTTTCATGTCCATTTTTCGAAATCGAATTTTCACCGGATCTACACATTGTCAGACCCCCGAATTCAAAAAACATGTTTATAGCGATTAGTATGTGTGTGTGTGTGTGTGTGTGTGTGTGTGTGTGTGTGTGCGCGCGCGCGCGCGCGCGCACGCGCGTGCGTGTGTGTGTGTGAACAGAATATCTCAAGAATGAAACATCGTACGAACTTGAAACTTGAAACTTAAGTTAGACACCACTACCGGACCCGACACATACATTTTATCGCATTCAATCGCCTAGTTTACTAAATTTTTTATGCTCTACAAGATAGGGTAAGCGCCATGTTTGCTGAAATTCTTGGTGCGGCTGTTTTTACGTAAAAATATTGTAGTTTTTAAGATTGTGGCTTTAATATGCATTTTAACGCACAAATTTATATCATAAAAGTTGTAGAGAATTTAAATCCTACAACTTTTATTTTAAACATTCGTTTGTATAACGCTTAGTTTGCGGTAATAAGCAATTTTCTGTTTTTTTCTCATGAAAAGTGTGAAAAATCGATATTTTAAAGATTTCGGCCTTAGTATGCATTTTGCGACAAAACAGTATATAATAATAATTTTTTAGGAAATTAAAAGATCTATATATAACTTTTATTTAGAACATTTTTCTCTACAGAGCCTAGTTTAGCGTGAAAGAGTGATTTTCCGTATTTTTAAGCCAAACTGAGGTTGATTTTCATTTTCCGTCTTTCACTCATGATTAAAATTAAGTTGTGTTTATTGAGGTTAGCTTTTTGTTTATTTCTAATGTTTAATTACTAATGTTAGATTATATTGTTAATTATTTGCATTGGCAAGAGAAAGTTGTGTGAGTGTTTCACACCAGATTTTTATGTTTTTCTAGTTCGATAGATTATAATCTATTGTTTAGTGTTGTTAAATTTATTATATTAATTTTAAATTTTAGTTTTTTTTAAATAATTTTAAAACTTTGAAGTTATACTTTAAATAAGTTTTTAAATAATTGTATAATTTTGAATAGTTGCATGATTTTAAAGCCATATATTGTTCACGTAATTAGATCTATTAGAATTTTGAATGTATTCATTTTTTTAATTCTGTATTTTTCAAAACGTCTATGTAGTTCTACCCTAGTGTTTAAATTCTTTTGTCTTGTGTTACTAAATAAAAGAAGAGAACACCTACCCTAGAACATGGCTTTTAGTCATAGTTGGGTTGGTCAATTTTCTTCCACCTGTGTACAGATTTGTTCTGGATTATCAGAAGATCCAGATCAAAGAGGGCCGGACAAACGAGGTTTCTATAATAACCAATGATATCAGTGATATGTTAACCAATGACTTTTTTCAGTATGGATAAAAAAGGAAAAAATTACTTTAAATAATTTATTTGATTATAAATAGTATTCATAAAGTTTTAAAATTATAAAATTCCAAAAAGTAAACAATATTTTCATTTATTATTTAAGTGTTTTATTTTAAATTTAAATTCAGAATGAGAAGTGTCAAAATGGTTAGTAACATAACATATAAAATGCGTTTAAAGTGTTTTTATTTTATTAAATAAAAAGGAACAAGTTAGCGTACAAGCGTACAGGAGAGTGAGTGGTACGGATAAAGAGTGTCCAGTCCCTCTAGAGAGGGGAAAGGATTGTGACAATCAAACAACCTGTCACAGGTTGTTTCATTGAGGTGAACTCGAACTCGGAGTACCATTGATTTGGAAAAAGGTCCGGGGAATTGAATAGAATTGGAGTTTGTTGAAGCTGGATAAAACAACTGGAGACCCTCTCGTTCTAACTTTTTCTCTTAACTGGACTACCGATTCCAATCTTGAACCATTTGTCAGTGTCCTCACACCATTCACAAGAGTGTTTTATATATACACAAACACAAACACACTTTTAAAAATTGTCAGGATGAAGGTGCTAGCTAGTTCTCCAGCTCTCTGCCTACATCGATACGTTCAACTGCTTAATGGACCGAGATTTCACTACACCATTCTCATATGACCTTTTACTATTTTTAGATAATCTAAAATTCAACTTTTCTGAATTAATTAAATCATTATTAGACGGACAAATAGTTCTAAATAATATGTCATTTTATTTTAAGTTAATTATTAGTCTACTATCTCCATTTTTACTCTTTTTAATTCTCACCTTCCGTCATTTTAACTAAGTGTGAGAATGTTCATATTTAAAAGTGTCAGATGATAGGCTTGTTGATTTTCTTTTTGTTTAAAACAAATTAACAAGAAATATTTTGTTTTTTAATGAAATTATATAAAGATTATAAAGTTTTATTTTGTGTTTTTATGCGTTAAGTTACGTTCACCTTGCTACGACAAACTTGTCCACCTGTGATGGTGAATAACGTTCACATTCACAAGGCGAGAGTGGTGCGATATCTTGGCTTGTGGCTTGACAGGAGACTAACTTAACCGCCGTTAAAAGCTACTCTTCTGCTTAAATAACCGTAGATCAAAATTTAATCCCCGTTCCAAAATTTTTATGTACAAAAACACTTTTTGAGAACAATCTGAACTTTTGGTGTCCAGCTCTTTGGAGCAGATGCAGAGAGTAACGTAGAGAGTAAAAATTCTTTAGACTTGCTTCTGGCACTCCTTTTTATGTAAGCAATAAAACCTTCCACGACGATTTCAAAAATTCCGACTGTAGAAGAACTAACTGCAATCCTTCTATGGTTAATTTCGCGAACGATTAGATTACCATCCCAACCAACTAGCTTGTGACTTAACTACAACTTAACTACTCTTGATCTGAATAAAGGACAACACCCATAGTTCTAAACTGAAAACATACCACTGGGTACCTCTTCTCCTTAAAGTAAAATTCACCACCGACCTTTAAAATAAATACTATTTACAAAAATTATGCAGTATATTTTACAATAGGCCTACCGTATTGAAAGTTAAAGACAAAAAATCCTCTATTACTTATTGTTCTTGTTTTCGAATGTAAGAACAAATTATAATTTTTCTAATTTTAAACATTTTTTTCTACAACACTTAGTTTATCGTCCAAAATAGTGATTCTCAGAATTTCCTCATTAACATCGGTAAAATGGGTTTTTTAAGATTTCGGGCTTAACAGGCCTATGCACTTAAGGGAAAAACTGTATTTATTATTAAAGTTATAAAAAATTAAAAAATTTACAACTTTTAATTCAAGAATTTTTTTCTACAGAGCTTATTTTTATGTCAAGTAGAGATTTTTTCGTATTTTTAAGTCGAATAGAGGTTAATTTTACATGTTACTTATGTTTAAACATAGGTTATATTTTTCATTATTTACACTGGAAGTGTAGAAATTCGTGTGTTTCAAACCAAATTCTTGTATTAATAAAAACATTATACCTAATATTCTTATTACACATATAACTTATAAGTATTCTTAGGTCGTATTTCCGTTGATTCATAATGACGTCAACAAAATAAATGTTTCAATAGTATTGGTCTTATTTTTATAGCGTGATTTCACTATTTACGTATAAAGTTGTATCAGTAGATAAATTATTTAAGTATTTAATTATAAAATCCATTGATTGTAAAGGGCCAATCGTGGTGAAACTAAAATAAAAAGTTGTTTTTAAATTTAAAGTTGCATTAACTGCTTTAGTTATTAACGACTACTATGCATTACGGTACAAAATCATTGGATTTTAACGTGTAATAATTCCAGGTCCAAGCTGGTTTTTAAATCCAGGGTATTTTGTTTTTTACTTTCTCTTGCCTATATGAATATATAGGAAGGAAAGTATTGTTTTCATGTCGATTTTTCGAAATCGAGTTTTCACCGGATCTATACGTTTTCAGACCCCCTGAACCCAAAAAACATGTTTTTAGCGATTGGTCTGTGTGTCTGTGTGTGTGTGTGTGAACAGAATATCTCAAGAACGGAACATCGTACGAACTTGAAACTTGAAACTTAAGTTACATACCACTACCGGACGCGACACGAACATTTTCATCAAAATCGGTCAACCGGAAGTAGTAGTTTATTCGTATAATTTTTCAGTTTTTTGCGATTTTCTCAAAAACTGGTCCTACGATTTTTTTTAAAATCGCCTATTTTACTCAATTTTTTATTCTCTACAAGATAGGGTAGGCGCCATGTTTGCTGAAATTCTCGGTGAGGCTGTTTTCACGTAAAAACGTTGTTTTTTTAAGATTACGGCTTTAATATAAATTTCAGCGCAAAAACGTATATAATAAAAGTTGTAGAGAATTTAAAAACCTACAACTTCTGTTTCAAACATTTTTTTGTATAACGCTTAGTTTAGCGGTAATTTGCGATTTTCTGTTTTTTTTCTCACGAAAACGTGAGAAAAATCGATTTTTTTAACATTTCGGTCTTAGTATGCATTTTACGACAAAAGTGTAAATATAAAAGTTATAGAAAATTAAAAGATCTACAACTTTTGTTTAGAGCATTTTTCTCTACAGAGCCTAGTTTAGCGTGAAAGCGTGATTTTCCGTATTTTTAAGCCAAACTGAGTTCGATTGTCATTTTGCGTCATTCACTCGTGATTAAAATAAGGTTATGTTTTTGAGGTTAGTTTTTGTTTATTTCTAATATTTTATTAATAATGTTAGGTTTATTATTAATCATTTGCATTGGCAAGAGAAAGTTGTGTGAGTGTTTCACACCAGATTTTTTAGTTTACAACGCAATATATGGTTCTAGTCCCCATAACAGGCAAGTGGAGTGTTAAATTATTTGCATTTAATCTGTTAGTTCCAGAGCTACAAAAAATAGTTTTGTTTCTTATCACATGGTCAGCCAATTATATGACTGAAACATTTAAGAACAGAAGAGGTACAAGTGTAAAAACCACTAGCACCGTTATCTCATCTCAGAGTAATGAATTTCATTATTATACAGCCAGACCGTGTGGTGAATGAGTGAAAGTGTTATTTGCAGGGTGGAAAGTAGATGCTTTTCAGAGTGCCTGGTATGTAGCTAAGCATACTTTTCTACTAAGTGAGGAAGTCAATGATAAACCACCTCACTAGTTTTTTTTAGTAAACCCTCTAGAAATTCAAACCAGCTTTTCTGATGATGACCGTAACAAAAACATATGGTTGTAAACAATAAGCTACGGAGGAAACCTAAAAAAAATGTTAAACAAAAAATTTATTGTTTTATTTATTGCACTAGCGTAGTTGGTAACGTGCTCGCCTCTCGTCATGCGGTTTCGGTTCGAATCCCACTCAGGCACAGCATTTTTTCATACGTTACAAATAATAATTTCATCCTTCACAGATACAACCCAACGTCGTCGCTTATGACCACAGTAGTTGATGCGACGTTAAATAAACAAAGTAAAAAAAGAAAAAAATTATGGGTACGCAAAATTAACAACTTAAAGATCAGCTAGCGATGGGTTGCTATTAGTATTGACATAAAATTCATACAGGATGTATCAACAATACTAAAATATGAAATCCGGTGAAAATAATATAATGTTATTTCGGTAGGAAAATTGCTAGAAAGTTACTTTGGTTTGATTTACAGTTTATTATTTGAACATGTACAGTTCATCTATAAATAATTTATCATCTTATAGTCTAATAGCTAAACTGAATCGTTCTCACTCCTGCACATACATGGATAGCTTTAGAACATAAAATATTCTTAACCAGAGTTGCTATTGCCTTGTCACTACGATCAAACCAGTTTTCTCCCTTTGAAACTTGTTAAACCAGACCTTTCTCTATGTCAAACTTAATAAGCATTATGTTATAAATATAATGTGCTTATTATAATAATAATACTTTTGAAAATTGCTCCGTTATATGATCATATCAGTTTATAAACTAATCCCAGCAGTAGTTGGTCAAATTGTAAAATAATTTCTCTATAAATTATATCATTAATAAACATTTACTATAATTTCTTTATATTCAAGAATTTTATTAAGAAAGAATATAATAAATAGATAATTAATGATTAAAATGTGTACATCCTGTACTACAACAGATATTACTACAGGAATCTTTGATTTGGGAGGCTGTCAAATTTGTCAAAGTCGTTTATCCGAGCCGAATTGAAACTTTTGCCCATAACAGGCAGGTGGAGTGTTAAATTATACGCATTCGATCTGCTAGTTTCAGGGCTATAACAAATAGTTATGTTCCTTATAATTACATGATCACCCAATTATATGACTGAACTATTTAAGAACAGAAGAGGTATACGTGTAAAAGACACTTTAATGCTTTTCACCGTTGATAACCTCTGCTGTTCTGCACGTTTAGACAAATCAGAACATTTGCCAGCGTTGTCAGATTGTGCGAATGTATCAGCCTGACAAACATTACGCGCGCATGCGTATAATAGCCGCAGTAGTTCACTCATGTCTTGCATCCCGTACTGAAAACATTGATTATAGAGCGCGTTAACATGCAATACTTTAAAATATAATCAGCTGGTTGTATGTTCATCGGTTATACTTGTTATTGAAAGACCAAAAAAATGGCTGAGAAAATATAAAACCGAGCTACGAGAGCGAGTATTGGCAACGTTGCTGCAAGTCATTGGCTAGCTATGAACTGGGTAGGGGGCAATGTGTACGTTCAGAGCTCATCAACTTTGAAAAATAATATAATCAGAGTTATCTCCTCTGAGAGTAATGAATTTCATTATACAACCAGAACCTGTAGTGAATGAAGTGAAGGTGTAGTTTGCAGAGTGGAAAGTAGATGCTTTTTAGATGGCCGGGCATGGAATGGTAAACCACGTCATTCCTCGTTTTACTTAGTAAAGCCTCTAGTGGTTTAAACCAACCTTCCGGCTGTAACCGAAACAACAACAACAAATTGCAACTCTGATCGTCAACGATTCAATTATTTATCGATCATATGTAATAATCAGAGTGGGAAATGAATGAACTGACGAGGTGAGCATAGCTTGAGGCGTGACACAAGGATGCATTCTCTCACCGATTCGATTTATTTTCTACTTGGAGCAGATCTTTAAAGGGGTATTGATGGTTGTTGATGAAGAAATCCTGTTAAATAGTGAGCGACTTAGTAAAATACGTTACGTTGATATATTGATTATTTTTGTTGATAGTTCGGGAGGACTTCAGAGATTGATTTCAAAAACTGCAACAGCTAGTGAGCGCTATAGCCTCAATAACATCAACAATAACAAAACCAAGTTCATGTTCATTAGTAGAGACAACATTTTAGCAACGTTAACCTGTACGTTCATGACCAACCTATACAAAGAGTGAGGCAAACGACATACCTTGGCACTTTTGTGAATGAAGATTGGGATAACTTCCAGGAAATCAAATGCAAGATTTGTAAAGTACAAGCCGTCTTCTACAGTATGAGCAATGTGTTCATAAGTCATGATTTGTATCGTTGCAAAAAAATTCGTCAGCTGAAGTAATGCATCTTTTCCATTTTGCTGTAAGACTTTGAGTCCTGGATACTTAACCAAGCTATCAATAAAAAACTGGAAGCTCTTAAAATCGGAGAATTCTGCGGATGTCATGGAAGGACCACATAACCAATTTTGAAGTCCTTCAAAGAATGAACAAAACTAAAGAAATTTTAAATTCCATCAAGATTCCTAAGCTCCAATACCTTGGACTCATAATGAGAAATAACAGCAGAAACGCCCTGCTTCAATCCATCTTTCAGAAAATGTACACGGTATCACGGCCCCTCGTGGAAGAGAATTTCTAGGTTGCAGAACATGAGGGTGTGATACAGAAAAACATCCAGGTAAAAATCTCAAAACCAAACCAGTATGGTTAACATTAGCATTGAATGATCTTAAAGATGCAAAAATCGACAGAAAAGACATAGAAAATTTTATAAAAAAAGTCAAAGTCTGATCTTTGGGGAGAGAATGAAAAGAAGAGACGTGATCTCACAATATTGAACAAATTAAGAAAGAAATATCGGAAAGAATGAAAAGATCGTGGGTGAAAAGGAAACGTGAGCAAAACATGATAAATTAATTAAAATACTGATTTGGCGTGCTCTCTCTAAAGAGCCATTCGGGTGAAAAAGGAGGAAAAATCTACGAGGTAATATTTTTATCGCATAATCTTCCTCCGAGTTGATTTTTCCTGTGCTGTTTAAGTACGAGTAAATAAATAGACCTTAGAAATTATTTATTATTTATTGACAGAAAGCAAATTAATAGCGAGATTAACTTTCTATTCAAATATACATGTTCGGGAAAATTTAAAGATAAGATGAAAGTATATAGAAATTTTACAAAAAATCTAAAATGTAGTAAAATTGAAATAGATTTTTAATCAGGTTTATGTATGTTTATATAGAATTCAATAAAATTATAGCACAAGTAAGTGAGGAAATAAACGCAAAAGAATAAATACATTGTTTAGATTCGTTTTCATACGATGTCATCTAGTTAGCATCGAGGCTGTTAGTCTGCTGTTAGTGGGTGCTCGCTATCTGTTTTCATGGTGTGTTTGTGGTAGGTGCCAGTTTGTGGTTAGATAATGTGCTGATGGACCTGTTTTAGAGCAGCTGGAAATTATTCCCACTGTCAAGAATAATGGTGGTTAGACTCATATTAATGAGGTAGTTCTTTTCGTATTAACACCTGGGCGGCCGCCTGACCATCCGACCCGATCGGCCTCTTCTCTAGACACTTCTTTTTATTCTTATTCTTATTCTTCTTCTTTGTCTTAGCTTTTCAAGACCAAACACCCACACACAATACAACAAAATCTAACAAAGTTTAACACTTGATTTATAACTTACTTATCGCAAATTTATTGAGTGTCTTTTTACTCTTAATTCGTCCTTTTTTTATAATTAGTTACTAATGGAAAATGAAATATTTTTAATAGTATCATTTTAAAATTCTTATGTCATTTTTAAATAACCAGAATGTTTCATTTGTAGAACATTATAGTGTACTTTGATAAATAAAAGTATTCTTTTTTATCCCAACTGTGTGTATGTTACAATTTGTTTAATTTAGAATAAGCAACCCTTTGACCTAATAAGATGAGAATGATGTGTTTGACATGTGAATGAGGTGTAGTCTTGTACAGACTCAGGCCGATCATTCCTGGAAGAGTATGATTAATTGATCCCCAACCATCAAAATACACCGAAAACCACTGAAAAGTAACTACTTTTTCTAGGATTTTTACCAGGAACCTTCGTCTCCGAAAATCATCTGTTAAACAGCTGACTCGAGGTGACGATTTTACCTCTAGACTAAAATAATAATATATTCTAGCTAGTATTTTTTAATATATATCTTTATCTGTTCTTGTAACAATTAACAACTACAAATTTGATTATTTAATTTATCAAAATGAAGTCCTGAAGGAGCTGACAGAAAATGACTTCCAACACTGTTTCCAACAATGGAAAATTCGCATGGAGAGTTGTAGGGATAGAGAAGGAGTGTATATTGAAGGTAACAATAAGTGATTATGTATAAAATTAAAATTAAATTTTTTACAACGTCAGTCTCGTTATTTAATAGCCACACCTCGTATGTCAGTTCTATAGTATATTTCAAAAATCATTAATTGTTATTTTAATAATGTGTTTAATTGCATGTTATCCTGTAGTATTTTCTCTTTAACTACCACTGTGGAAAATCAGGTAGGTGTAGTGTATGACAGTGGTCACCAACTGGTGAACCACGAGATCTAGAGCAGTGGTGTCAAACTCAATTTTGAAGAGGGCCATATATTAAATTTAGAATGTGTAGGCGGGCCAGATTCAAAAAACAAAAATTGTACTGAATTATTATAACATTTTATTTATTTAATTGTACAGTATATAATATACGGTTGTTAAAAATCATATCAAAGTTACAAAAGATGGTAATTATTTTGAGCTCGAGGATCCAGATACCTGACTTCTCTTGTTTTTGACAAGCTCATTGATATCAGGTAGAGATGGCGTTACTGTCTATCTCTCTCACTTGTCTAGGCACGCACTGCCCTTTAAATTACTTATAAATGTAGTGTGCGCATTTTAAAACTTCCGTAGAGGAATCGAGTGAAGTCTTAAAGCTCTAAAAAAAGCATGATTCTTCTTTCTGTGACACATTGCGATCGCGGGCCGTATTGATACAGCCCGGGGGCCGGATGCGGCCCGCGGGCCGTATCTTTGACATGACTGATCTAGAGGATACATTTTTCTTGTACGTAGATCTTTTTTTTGGATGTGATGTGAATTGTTTTACGTTTAGGGTGTATGCGTGCTGAGAGTAACTGGTGATGTCAACACGACATATACCCAAGTTTTTCTGAACAGAGTTGACGCTCGCTGGACAATTTTACGGCCCCGATCAGACTGAACGCAACTCGTGATAGCGCTGCGCTACAAAATAAAAAAACTATTTTGTATACGGCCCAATACAGTAGTTTGAAACTATTGTTACATTGTATTGTTCAGACCTTTTGGAAATCAACAATATTAGTATTAGGATTTAGCATGAGTACCGTGTCTTGCGTAGGACTTTTTTTTACAGTCGGCAAGGTTGGCCTAAGTACAAATAAAAATTATTAACCGACCCACATAAAATTTAGTTGATGACCATTGGTGTATGCATTCTTTTAATTAAGTCTTTTTTATATTTGTCAAATTTCTGCGGCCGTTTTTTTGATTATATATTATTAACGTAAAGGATCTGTAAGTCGTTTTGTAAGGTTTCATTACACATGTACAAGAAGAGTTTATAATAATCTTGAGTAACCTTTAGATTGAGGTGTTTGTATGGCACAGCCTTTTGATAACATCAGTGGAACCATATAGGTAGCCTATTTGACAAGCACATGACCAAATAGGTTTCAAATTATCCTTCTAGAAAAAAGTCTTTGTTTTAGTGGTAGAATAAGACAGTCGTGAAATATTTGAAATATTCGCATTGTACATTACAATTACTGTAATATCGATTAAGATACATTGTTTATTAAACTAGATGAAAGTCATAGCTTCATTAAATAAATTAGCTACAAGCTTTTTTTAGAAACAAAAAAAAGCTTTTAATAAGAAAGAAATCAGTTAAGCTGATTTGTTTCTAAAGTATTCTACAAAATGTTTCTTACTTTCAAGCCAACGAATTTTGCAAAGCCTCCTGTTCCTACTAGTGGAATCATGGTATGTACAGGCGTGTCGTAAAAGCGAAAGCTAAATTTTCGTTCGAGAACAATATCAACTTTTGTATCCAAGTCATCGAGGAATGAAGACAACAAAACAACACAAACTTTATTTTTTCTACACTTGCCTAAAGGCATGGCGGCTTAAAGTTCTGCTCGTCACAGGACTTAGAACAAGACTAGAAAACTGGCGCGTTCACAGTCGCCCGCACTTAATATCGCAGTTAGGAAAACACTCTTCCCGCAAAACGCAGCGGTCCAGCCACATGTGCGGGATTTCTATTGTTATTAAAATAAAAATATAATATTGATATTTTATGTAAAATGTAATTGAATTTATCATTTATTTTATTTTATTTTTTTTTAATTCTGTTTAACGCAATCTTTGTAACCTATTTAACTGTAGTAATTTAACTTCGTAATTTTATAGTAGTTATAAGTATTTAGTGATTTAATTTTTTGTCCTGTATACTCCTATGCGCGGACAGAACTCTTTGTGAAGAAGAGTTTTTGGGTATAAATAATATATTTAGTTTAAAATATTGTACATAGTAATGAATTGTAATTTTAATGTAACTATATTTTACTAAATAAAATAAATAAATGAAAAATAAATGAAAATTATTTCAAAAATCACAACTATATTTGGCAGCTAGGACAACGTACCTTTAACTAGTATTTCAAAAGTATTTTTAAAAGTAATAAAAATCATATTTATTTTGAAAATTTAACTCGAGAACAAAAAAAGTTGAATTAAAAAGGAAGATATAAAATAAATAGGCTACTTTTTTACAACCAATTTTTTTAAAAGTTTTATATTGGCGAAGTTTTACTTCGCCAATATCCTACTTTTTCAGCTTGTAATCTCCTTGAAGACTAAGTGGTATAGTTTTACGGAAATTTTCAATTTAGATATTTTTAACAATTGAATCCTCAGGTGAGAAAAATTTTAAATGCAAATATAGTAATTATAGAATTGGTAAACAATTTCATAATCGTTATTCTAATACTTCTTAAGATGATTTTTTAAAACTCGTTTTCGTTTATCAGAATTATTTATTTATTTAGCTTATTTATTATCAATTAAATAATTACTGGTATACCATATAATTACCATAAAAACATGTTTAACTTAATAAGCTACCATTATTATAAAAAATATCATCAATTCATACCCTAAGGTTACCATTTTAATTACTTGTTATTATTAGTCCTACCATAATGCAGCAGTTATTCATAAACGGCTTCTGTTATTCTATTTTTTTTTTAATATACTACTTTTCAAAAAAATAGGCGGAGAATGTTATTTTATTACCCAATTTGTTACTAAAATTTATGCGTAGACTACTTATTCTTAATACGATAGATTTTTTTTTAGCTTTTATTTGATATCGGGAACTGTACATTGTTGACAACTACCCAATTTGATCGCTGCTTTTTGCTGTATTTTTTTTTTTTTTTTTGAAGTGGATTAGACATGAGTTTGAACAGGGATCCCCAGTAGAGTTTGTTCATGGATGGCTGTCAACTGGTCACCATACAAAGTCGCTTGCCCTACCGGTGTTACTTAACAAATAATAGCGACTTTCTACCAGCTGACTGACTGGGCTGGCCCGAAGGCCACGATAGATTACAAATCGAAATATCCCTTAGTCAAAGACGTACTATTTATTTATTTACGCCTGAGTACCCGGTATTGCCCTGATGAACAAGTTTTGTACGAAAGGGTTTGTGTTGTTTATGTCATCAACCGAATGGCTGGGTTGAACCTGTAGAGGTTTTACTAAGCAAAACGAGGAGTGAAGTATTTTACCATGCTTTCCTGACTGAATTGAAAAGTATGCTTATCAGTATGTCAGACCCTCTGAAAAGCCCATTTATTTTCCACTCTGCAAATAACACCCTCACTTCGTTCACCACACGGTCTGGATGTATAATGAAATTCATTATTTTCACAGGAGATAACTCTGAATAGTGACTTTTACACCTTTAAAAAGGGTTTTTATCTATTGAAATTCCTCTTTTATATTTGTTTTGCCACGTCAGCAATCTATCTATATAGATTTCAAAATCTCAAATAGTAAATTGTAAAATCTAACCTTGTTTAGACATGTTGGTGCTGTAACTGAAAGAAAATATTCATTAACAGAAGTTAAAAAATCTGGTGTGAAACACTCACGCGAATTTTCCTTACCGTGCTAATAACAAACAATGTAACCTAGGCCTATGTTTAATCATGAATAAATAATGTAAAATGAAAAATATAAACTAATTTTAATCATGAGTGAATGACGCAAAATGAAAATCAAACCTCTATTTGATAATGTAAATCATTATTAACGCTAAATTAAGGGTTGTAGGGGAAAATGTTTGAAATAAAGGTTGTAAACAATGATTTTTATTTCCTATAACTTCAATTAAACACTTTTCTCGTTAAATTCATAAAATACTTAGACCGAAATTTTAAAAAATTCAATTTTTTACCGATTTTGATGAGAAAAATACAGAAAATCACTAATTGACGCTACACTGAGCGTTATTAAAATAAAAGGTCACGGTTTTCAATTTCCTACAACTTTAATTATATTACTGTAAAGCTACAATTTTGCCGTAAATTGGATATAAAATTCGCAATCTTAAAATAGAAACATTTTTTACGTATTTCAGCAAACATGGCACTTCCCTCACTTGTCAAGTATAAATAATTTAGAAAAAGAGGCATTTATAAAATTCGCTATCTTAAAATAGAAACATTTTTTACGTATTTCAGCAGACTAAATGGCACTTCCCTCACTTGTAAAGTATACATAATTTAGAAAAAGAAGCGATTAAAAAAAAATCGTAAGAGCCGTTTTTGAGAAAATTGCAAAAAAAATAAGAATTTTCACAAATAAACAACTACTTCCGGTTGACCATTTTGATGAAAATATTCCTGCCCGGTCCCTTAATGGTACCTAACTTAAGTTCCAAGTTTCAACTTCGAACAATATTTCGTTCCTGAGATATTTTGTCCACACACCCAAAAGCTAAAAAAAACATAGTTTTTTGGATTCAGAAGGCCTGAAAACGTGTGTTTTCGGTAAAAAATCTATTTTTAAAAATCGGTATGATAATAATACTTTCTCTTGCCCTATATATTGATATAAGGAAAGAGAAAATAAAAAATAATCGTATTTTATTCACTAGAGATAATTTTGAGCGCTTGTCTAATAAATCGTTTCAATATATAAATAAAAGTTTGTTGAAACATAGTTGTATATACTACGCCAATTTTGATGAAAGTTATTGTAGTCAAACTACTTAATACCAATTAACCCAATTAGCAAGTCGACTATATTATATTATAAATATTATTTGAATAATAATCCTAACAACTTGTTAATTTGTTTTTTTAATATATAAATAAATACTGAATAATGCCTTCATAATAAATGACAACATTAGGTTTATATTTTTATCTACGTATAATGTTTCAGCTTTCAATTTAATTTTATATTTTAATATTTTAGGCTTATAATTCAAAACTTCCATTCACCTGTCCATGTTTCTTCTTTTTCTTCTTCGTTCAATTCGTACCTTAAAGCGCCAACTGATATTTTTAACTATTTAAATAACTTTGCCAACTTCTTTTAGTTAGTTGCTGCTCCTAACTTACGTATCCTTATCTTATTTGTAAATTATACTCGTTAATTTCAACAGAACCGGTTGGTCTTTCCCATTTTTATTTTTATTTTATCTTTAATTTTAGCTGGTCTTTTAAATATTTTCTTTTAAAATGTTGGATTTTAATAATTTTTTTGTATTGTTATTTAATTTAACTAATAAATTTGTATTTATTTACTGAAAATATTGAATTAAAGTTTTATGATATGTCCTGAAATTGAATAAAATTCCGGTTCTCAAGTTCCGGGTTATCCAAAACGATCGAAAGGATATAAATTGACAAATACATAATTTTTTTTATAATGTTCGCCCTAAAATTTTACTCGTGCCGTACTTTTTTTTAAATTACAGCAAAATCTAAAATCTATTTTGATATAGAATAATAAACGAATGCGATTCTTTTTTACATTTTCTTACCCTCTAATAATATACAGGAAAAGTACTAATGTTTCCATTAATTTTTTTAAAATTGAATTTTCACCGGAAATATACCGCCATCAGGTCTCCTGAACCCAAAAAACCATAATTTTAACGATTGGGCTGTGCGTTCGAACAAAATATCTCAAGAGCGGAATAGCGTATGAAGTTATAACTTGGAAGGTAAGTTAGATTTTAGGCCTTAGGGAATTAAGTTAGGGAATCTGACACAAACATTTTCATCGAAATCGGTTTGCCGGAAGTACGCTTTTAGTTTATTTACGCAATTCTTCATTTATTTACGATTTTTTTTCAAAAAGTCTCATAATTGTTTTTTTATTCACCTAATTTATTAAAAAATTTTGCTCTACAAGATAGGATAAGTGCTGAAACTCTTAGGGAAGCTGTGGGCTCGTGGTTAAACATGTAATTTTGATAGCTTTTTTTGGTTTAACTTCCGACTGTATTACAATTACTCCTAATGCAGGCGGTGAGAAGGATGACAGATGAAGATGAGTGATGAAAAAATGTCAGACCTGACTGGGAATCGAACCCGGGACCACGGCGTAGAAGACAGTTGCGCTAACCACTACGTCAACGGGCCGGCCGTTAAGTTAGCGGCTGTAATATCCATTTTAGGTCAAAAGTGATATAATTAAAATTGTAGGAAATTTGAAAATTACAACTTTCATTTCAAGCATTTTTTCTACTTGGCGTAGTTTAAAAAAAAATGGGTGTTTTAAGATTACGGTCTTAGTATGCATTTTACGACGAAAGTGTACTATACCATAATCAAAGTTGTAGAAAAACCCCTACAAATTTTAATTCTAGCATTTTTTTTCTACAGAGCTTATTTTAGCGTCAAATTTTCTGTATTTTGAAATCAAAAGAGGTTGACTTTCGTTTTTCGCCACTAACTCATGATTAAATTTAGATTATGTTTTTAATTTTATTTTTTTTAATATTCTTAATGTGTGTACGTTGCAATCTCTTCAATTTAAGAACAATAAGCAACCTTATGATCCAATGAATTGAATATGATATGTATGACTTGTAAATCAGTTGTAGTCTTGTACAGACTCAGGCTGACTATTGCTAAAAGAGTATGGTTAATTGAACCCGAACCATTAAAGTACACCGGTAACCACTGTCTAGCATTCAAATCCGGTAAAAGTAACTTCTTGACTCGGATTTGAACTAGGATTTTACATTGTTACACATATTTCATTATTTACATTGGAAAGAAGAAGTCTTGTGATCGTTAACCACCATATTTTATATTGTGTTTTTCTACACATTGTTTAAAATTTAATTGCTCACACCATATATTTCAACAGTTGGTGTTCTTACTATAAATAATATTTATAGGAAAATAGTAGGTCCTTTCCTACTTCTTTAAAAATATAAAGAAAAAATATTGCTCTTTTAGAGCATAATTATAGCACAAGAAGAGTTGAGGCTGGATTAGCCATGAAAGAGAAACGAAATACGTTAGGAGGTAAAAGGGTGTTTGATTATATGGCACCAAAATTTTTTAACTTTTTTGCCTTCTGACTTACGTAAATTATTTTTTACTGCATCAATTGATGTCATTAAATGTAGACTAAAAAAATATTTGGTTAGTCTGGGGGTTGGCTGATCATGTACATGGATCGGTTTGTTTAGGTTTGCCTAGTTAATTTATAGTTAAGTAATAACTAATATAGTAAATTACTTTATAATTAAAAATCTGGTGTGAAACACTCACACGACTTTCTCTTGCCAATGCAAATAATTAATAATAACCCTAACATTATTAATAAAATATTAGAAATAAACAAAAACATAACCTTATTTTAATCATGACTAAATGACGCAAAATGAAAATCGAACTCAATTTGGCTTAAAAAAAACGGAAAATCACACTTTCACGCTAAACTAGGCTCTTTAGAGAAAAATTCTCTAAATAAAAGTTGTAGATCTCTTAATTTTCTATAAATTTTATTATATACACTTTTGTCGTAAAATGCATACTAAAGCCGAAATGTTAAAAAAAATCGATTTTTCTCACGTTTTCGTGAGAAAAAACAGAAAATCGCAAATTATCGCTAAACTAAGCGTTATACAAAAAAATGTTTGAAATAAAAGTTGTAGGATTTTAAATTCTCTACAGCTTTTATTATATAAATGTTTGCTCTAAATTGCATATTAAAGCCGTAATCTTAAAAAAACTTTGTTTTTACGTAAAAACAGCCTCACCCAGAATTTCAGCAAACATGACGCCTACCCTATCTTGTAGAGAATAAAAAATTGAGTAAATGAGGCGATTTTTAAAAAAAATCGTAGGACCAGTTTTTGAGAAAATCGCAAAAAAGTGAAAAATTACACGAATAAACTACTACTTCCGTTTGACCGATTTTGATGAAAATGTTCGTGTCGGGTCCGGTAGTGGTATGTAACTTAAGTTTCAAGTTTCATGTTCGTACGATGTTCCGTTCTTGAGATATTTTGTATACACACACACACACACACACACACAGACAGACACAGACACACACACAGACCAATCGCTAAAAACATGTTTTTTGGGTTCAGGGGGTTTGAAAACGTATAGATCCGGTGAAAACTCGGTTTCGAAAAATCGACATGAAAACAATACTTTCCTTCCTATATATTCATATAGGCAAGAGAAAGTAAAAATGTGTAATATAGAATAAGCAAGAATATTGTAATCAGTAATCTGTTATTAATTTATAAGGTAGCATTTGTGACAATTTGTAAACAATACTTACTATTATAATATCATTTCATTACTGTCCTTTCCTGAGCACAGGCTTTGCCTTATTCAGGAAAGTAATTTTTATTAATTTATTTATTTTATTTAGTAAAATACAGCTACATTAAAATTACAATTCCTGACTATACTAATCTATGTACAATATTTTAAACTAAATATACTTATACGCAAAAACTCTTCTTCACAAAGAGTTCTGTCCGCGCATAGGAGTAAACAGAACAAAAACATTAATTCACTTAAATACTTATAACTACTATAAAATTACCAAGTTAAATACTAAGTTTAATTTCTACTAGTAGCTACATTATAATAGCGATATTATAATTTTTATTTTATAACTATAACTACTTTACAATAATATATTTTAACTAACACAATGTAAATATTTTAACTTTATACGAAATTAATTCAATAAATGAGTATAAAGAGACAGTTAAATACTGTCGCAAAGAGAAAATTAAAAACTAATAAAACAGTTATTTTAAGACCTGGAAAAGTTTCTCAAGTTCTTGCTCGCAGATCGATATTATATGATATTTTAGTTTATGTTTTAATAGATGTGGTGACATAACACTGTGTATATGGGGTGGAAGTACGTTAACGAATCGCCTCTCAAGATAGAGAAATGACTTCTGAAAAAATGTACTATTTGGTTTTGTAGTCTTAATTTTTCCAGCGTTCCTAGTACCATAATTGGTTTTAATGGGATCAATTATTGCTTCACGGTTACCACAAGCCCAAAAGAATTGTATCAGAACCTTGAAAACACATAAATGCCTTAAAGGAAGGACTTCAAATTCCTGGAACAACAATTTCTGTTCATTTAGCTTATAGTAAAATGTTTTAGCTAAATTGTAAAATTAATATAATGGAAATAAATAAATGTATTACTTTGATTTAACATTTTTTATATTATGAATAACTTCGAAATTTTTCAAGGTTTTAATGCTTAATTAGATAAGAGGTAAATAAATTTACAAAGTGAATTAATTCAACAGGGAATCATGAAATTAAGATAACTTTGTACATAAATTGAAATAATGAAATGCATGTAGTTCGATATGAAAGATTGTTAACATCAACATGTTAGAATATTATGGGCAACTATCCAAAGAAATACATACTTTATATGTAATAAACATACTCAAGATAAATAAATTCAACTATAAAAACGCAATACTTCGTCTTAGTCTGTGTATAGGCCTACACCAATAAGCTATCTATATTAACAAATGTATTAACAGTTGAAACAAATTTTTTGTTTCATGTAAAATAGACATGTTAGATATTCATGTACATATTTAAGCTTTAAAATTATATCTACATGAATGTTTTCACATTTAAAGATCATAAAATGAACAATTTAATTAATGTCTTACGTGTTTTACATATACTTATCATATGTAAACAAAATAAATTTCTTGGTAGGCTAGTATTTTTTTTTCTTGAAATTATTTAATAAATATACTTAATTTATCATAAGTATTATGTATGGTTAGTTTTTAATACTGTAAATTTATTTTTAAATTTTAGTTTGTTTATTAATCGTACAAAATTGTTTTATCAATCTGTATTAAATTGGATTTTGATATGCGGAACAATCAATGTAGCATAAAAATTTTATAAAATTCTAATCTAAAATGTTTTACTATACAATTTTTGCATAAAACTTTCCATTGTGGATAAAAATCATTATACTATACCGCAATATGAACATTAACACAGTGCATGGAAATACTCGTATTGCAAAACAAATTAAATTGAACCACAATCTTGTACTGAATTATTGTGATCACATATTTAATATTTGAAAATTCAGAAAATGTTAATTATTAAAAATGTAAATTAGGCCGCCTCCGTAGCGTAGTGGTAGCGCGCTAGCCTACAACGCGGAGGTCCCAGGTTCGATTCCCGGCTAGGGTCCGAAAATTATTACAAGTCAAAACCCACCGATAAAATTAGATAACCCACTGTAGTCACTAATAAAAAATCTGTTGACTTTAAATAAACTAAAAACAATTGTATATGAACCCACCGGGTTTGTTTAGCGGTAGAGTCGTCGCCAAAGTCAGCTGTTTAACAGCTGGTTTTCGGAGACAAAGGTTCCGTGGTTCATTTTTTTAAATTTTTGGTTTAACGTCCAACTGTTCTACAGTTGAGCCGTTCTTAGTTTGCTCCTACTGTCAACAAACAAAAGCCACCTACTACAGGGTGCACGCTAGAGTCTGCCACTTTAAGGATGTCGTATTCCTATTAAGTTAACTATTTTTTTAAATTATAAGTACTTAAAGTACTAAAAACATCAGTCATGATATAATGTAGGCCTAACAATTTCATTTAGAAAAAAACTTTTAAAAGTATTTTGGATTTAAATACTTTTGAAAGTATTTTGTTGTTACTTTTTAATCAGCGTGTACTCATTTTTATATAATGCGCATGCTCAGTGACGGCATTATTTGTTTACATTAGAAGCAAACTAAGAGAGGCTGGACTGTACAATTACTGCTAATGCAGACGGTGAAGGATGAAATGATTTTTTTGTAACGTATGAAAATATGCCGTGGTTCAAATCCTAGTAAATGTAATTACTTTTATACGGATTTGAATACTATACTACGAAAAATGAAAGATAAAGCCTTTGTTAGTTATTTTTTTAAGTATTTAAAATAATTATTTGTAGTGTAATTTCATTCCCTTATTAATTAAAGGGATACAGTGTTCGTTCTAACTCGTCAAGAACAAAACTAACACTTCTTTTGAACGCTTTAATTTCTTTATCAGTTGTACTAAAAGGTTGAATTTTAGCTGACCAGTTAGAAAAAATGCAGGAACAATCTTTAAAACACAAAATATTTCCTCTTAGAATTGATCGTGCTACATGTTTTAAAACATAAATTAAGTGAAAAATGCGCTAAAAAAATGGGTTCATATTTGGTTTCCAAATCACTAGAAAATGCCTAATACACTCTCGTGTTTTGTAATTTATACGAATAAAATAACAAAAAACCAAGCTTTAAAACGAGCTGAACCTGAAATTTTACTTTGGGAGATACGCGGTTCCGAACACAAGCTTCCATTTCATTTCATTTTACGTAGGCCAACTACAGACAGTGGTTACTGATGTACTTTGAAGGCTAAGGTTCAAGCTATTAATTGAAAGCTCATTAAATCATCAAATTTTAAGTATTGTGGTGAGCTTGCGATGTGGTAAAGTCACGAAAGTACTTCTCAATTGGTAAGTGTTCCAACTCATTCCTTTAATGCTTCTGGAGGTTTTTAAAGGTATTTTTCTTGGGAGATACTTTTCATGATAATTTAATTTTTAACAATTTTTTTTTATTCCTAATTTGTGTACGTTGCAATCTGTTCAATTCAGAACAATAAGCAACCCCGTGACGCAATGAGATGAGGATGATGTGTATGACATGTAAATGAGGTGCTGTCTTGTACAGATCCAGGCCGACCATTCCTGGGAGAGTATGGTTAATTAAACCCCAACCATCAAAGTACACCTATAACTACTGTATAATATTAAAATCTGTATAAAATTAACTACCTTTACTAGGATTTGAACCAGGGATCTTCGTCTCCGAAAATCAGCTGTTAAACAGATGGCTCATGGCGACGACTTTACCTCTAGACGAAACCGGTGGGTTTATTTTTAACAAATATATTTATTTTTCTTTAAAGAAAAGATAATAAATAAATTGTTAATAAAAAATTCCGATTAAGAAAGATTTTTAAACATCCGAAAATTAATTAGTTCATCAAAATATTATAAATTAATATCGATTAAAACCAATTCAAATAGTTATAAATCATGTACCTAAAAAATTTATGTATTTATTTAAAATATGTTTATCATTGCATATTTTTATTTATCCAAGCAATACATTTAAAGATCCTTCTAGAAGATCTAGATCTAATTCTATTTCTATAAATCAACATAACGTGACGTTGAATTGACGAATCGATACAATAAGTAATTGTGCAAAGTCATTCTAGTAACAAGAACCTATAATAATCCTGCTTATTAACTACGATTGACAGCACAATAAAGAACTTACTGTACTTGAACCACTAGTTAGTCGTTCTATACGTAACTGATTTAAAAAAAAGTAAATGAAACTAGAATAATACATCCGTATTCGTTAACAATAAATTTAATTTTAATTCACTAGGTTTTAAATCCCTTTATGATTCTAATTAGTACATTGTTATTAGTTATGTTTTAATTAATTTATCATTTTTCATTGTCTCCAGTTTATCATTTCATATACAGTAAAATTCTTTTATAACGAGGACGGTTGCAACAAAAATCCGATAAAAACGTATGAAAATAGAAAATTTGGTTGTTTTTATGTTATCAACAAATTTAAAGTCTGATATAACGTACATGGAATTCGGTTGTAATAAACGAATCACCTTTCGTGTCACCTTTTTTATGTTTTTCGTTACAATGGTACGTTGATAAGTTATCGGTAAATTGCAGTATTATCCTGCTTACCTCAAACCAGACCTACCAGGAATCGAACCCGGTACCTTTTTTTATGCCGAGAACTGCTGATGAATGAACGTCACTAAACATTCAGCCGTGGAGGTGGTGTAAAAGATTTGTATTCATGAATTTTTACTTAAATTAAGTATTATGACTAATATTCGTTATTCCGGTAATTTGCTGAGTACGTAAGATAATAAATTACTGTATAGATATGACGACGTATAGGCTCTTTCGGTTATAACGAACAATTTGGTTATAACGAACTTTTTTTTTAAATGCGTCCTGGAGACTCCAGGAGGAGTATAGGGCATGTCAGTTATAACACCTGAAATAAATATAAGAATCACACAATGTATTACTGGTATCAAGAAAGAAATTCTTGTACGCTATCAAAAGTTTCAACGATCAAGTAATTTTTCAGATTTTTTTTAAAGGAATTCAAATTATCACAACATTTTGAAAATTGGAGTATTTTATTCATAAATTTTCTCCCTGCATAAGTAGGTTTTTGTTCAAACAATTTTTTGGAGTGATTAGCCGCGTAATAATCATTTCTGTTTCTCGTGTTATGATTGTGAACATTGAAATTTTGTATAAAATTATTTTGCCTAACATACGTAATCACCTCATCCGAATATAAAGACCAAATAAAGCCGGTCCATTAAAGTTCGTTATAACCGAATTTTACTGTAGTTTCAAGTTTATCATGCAAGGTATAGCTACTGTTAGTAAAATGTAATTTTTTATAGTTAATTTTTATTTTAAAATGTACTTAAACATTCTAGAGGAAGCCTTCCGGATTAGAATCTTTCTATTATACATAATTAGTTCTAAAAACTTCTAATATCTAAGATTGTTATTTTAAGCTGAATTATTTTTGTAAAATGATATTTTTAGTAATAAAATTGTACAGCCTAGATTAGTTTATGTTTAAGGATAAAAATGTAATTTACCTGAGGTCCTGGCTTATCCACATTATGCTAGGGCAGGTACGTTTGACGCTGATTATAATATTCTCACACAGGCGACACAAACCCTCCATTCATTTGCTGTGAACTGTAAAATATTAAGAATTAATAATACATTTTAAATACAAAATATATAATATGTATATATATTACTTTTAAAATACACTGTTAATAGGCCAAAACAATTAAAAGTAACTCTTATAAATAAGTTAGTAGGTTTTATTGTACTAGAAACAGTACTGCTGTTGCTCACGTAATTCTTACTGTGGTCTTTGGCTTGCTTTTTTATCGTTCACCCTCAGCTGGGGTGTAGTAACAACGTACTAAATAAAATGTATATTATTAGTAACAGCAACAAGAACACTATCTACATTTCTTATGAATTGCGGTACTTGTTAATCATTTTGTCGCTATCCTATATAGTGCTAAACAAACGCAAAATCTTGTGTAGAACACTCACACCAAATTATCTTGCCATTGTAATAACGAAAAATTTAACCTTCGTTTAATCATGAGTAAACAATGTAAAATTACGAAAATATCCTAATTTTCATCATCACTGAATGACAAAAAATGAAAATCAACCTCTATTGTACTTAATAGGTAATACATACGGTAAATCATTAATTATTGACGATCAACAACGCGTTCAAGGAAAATGTGCTTGAAACGTAAATTGCAGGCTTTTTTATTTTCTACAACTTTAATGGTAATTTATATAATTTTGTAGTAAAATGCACATTAAGGACGATATCTAAAAAAAATATATTACGAAAGCACAGTTTCCTCACAAATTTCAGCAGATATACCGCTTACCTTATCTTGTAAAGCACAAAAATGTGTTATTTAAGGCGATTTTTTTTTAAATCGTAAAAACCGTTTTTGGAAAAATTGTAAAAAAGTAAAAAGTGTACGAATAAACTACTTCATCTTGTTGACTGAGTTTAATGAAAATGTTCTAATTTTCTAACTCGTACAATATTCAGTTATATAGATAATTACTTACACAGACCAATCAGTAAAAACATGTTTTTTTAAATTACGGCAAACTATAAACGTGTATTTCCCGGAAAAACTCTATTCCGAAAAATCGACATTAAAACAACACTTTTCTTCCCTATACAATCATACAGCGAAAGAGAACGTAAAAACTGATTTACATATTTTAAGATTTCTAATAGAATTTAATGCAATAAATAAATAAATAAATACTTTTTGCCCTTGATACTCACACTTCTCGTTAAATATTATTTTAATACTATCGTAGATAGCAAATATAATAGGTAACTTGTACCTGGTCCAAAGTATCAGTTTTTTACAATTAGACCGAGTATTACACCGTTCTTTTTCCGGAAATCAAACCCAATACTTTTTACTTTGCAATTTAGAAACCACTAATTTATCAAACCACCCTAATCGAAAATGAATAAGTATCGAAAAATAATTAATATCCGATCAACTATTTTGTAATTAGTGACCAATTCGGGTATTAGAATAATTACTAATGATTTAAGATTTTTTATTTAACTTATTTTATTTATTCACAACTGTACAAAATACAACCAGTGAATGTGATGTTATTTACAAAAACAAAAATGGCGTTATGACATTAAGGAGACCACCACTCAATAGTTCCACTCCAACGTTGGATTAATCTTGGATAATAAATTGATAGAATTTATATCTGCGCTATTTCTCTACTCCATTGCCATTTCAGTCTGCGTTGCGGATTTCCGGGTAAGTTTGGGGATGCCAGCGTTCTAATGAGATGATTTTTGTGATACTCAAGTTTGCATTTGAACGGAGAATAGATGTTATAAAATGTGTCGTTAATGTATGGAACACGTAAATCGTTGTGCAATATGTGATTAGTAACGTAAAAGGGTGCGTCAGTTGTTTGTCAAAGTAATTTGGATTGAAATCGTTGAATTCGTTGTAGAGTCGAATGTTTTGCTGCGCCGTAAATTTAGCCAACATAAGTCCAAATTGATTTCAGAAAAGATTTATATACATCTTGTAGTTTTAAATGAAGTGGAAGTTTTGATTGTCGCGATATCAAGGAAAATAGTTGTTTTCGTCTGTTATCCAGATTATGTCGTTTTATTTGAACGTTTTATTTGATTTAAGATTAACGTGAAAATTATCTATGTGAACACTGAGAGTGACTGATGATATCAATACGACGTACACCCAAGTTTCTCTAATGAGAGTTAATACTCGCTGAAAAAGCTCAATCAGGCTATAAGCAACTTGTGATAGCGCCGCGCTACAAACTAAAAAAAAACTACACTTTTGTACACGGGCCAACGTAGTTTAAAACTGTTGTTACATTTTGTCACTCAAACTTTTACGAAATCAACAATTGGTATTAAAATTTAGCATGTTGCCATTTTAAAATGTTGGAAAAGTAGACCGGACTGTGATAGTTTCATTGAAATTTTAAACAGATCTTGATCAAATTTATTTAATGACCACTGGTCTGTCTGTACCGGCTGACATGAATTTAGATATCATCTTGATAGTATGTCCAATCCGTATTCTCGTCAACACCATTGTTTCTTTTCCCGTCAAATTTTCTTATATACACACTTTAACCTTGTAGCTTTTAAGGTAATTTAACACTGTACCACGGAGATCGCCATGTAATAACTTTTATTTTTATTAAATCCACAAGTAAGAGATATTGTTATTGTTTAGGTCAACAGCCGAAAGACTGGTTTGAACCTCTCTAAAGGTTTTACTAAGTAAAAACGAGAAGTGAGATGGTTTATTATTGCCTTCCTCACTGAGTTGATAGAATATGCTTATCAGCATGCCAGGCCCTCCGAAAAGCACCCACTTTCCACCCTGTAAATGACACTTTCACTTCATTTACCACAGGGTCTGGATGTATAGTGAAATTAATTTCTCTCAGAGGAGATAACTCTAATTAGAGTCTTTTATACCTCTACCTCTTCTGTTCTTAAATAGTTCAGTCATATAAGTGGCTGACTATGTTATAAGAAACAGAACTATTTTTTATAGCCCTGGAACCAACAGATCGAGGGCAAATAATTTAACATTTCACCAGCCCGTTACGGACAAATAAGAGATATTACTGAATCATAAAAACCTTGAATGAAAAAGTGGAGGAGTACCGGAATCAATGGAGGCAACATTTGGAATGGATAACAAAGGAGAGAATACCTCTAAAAGTGATGGAATATGTTCCAGTTGGAAGAAGGGAGGTGGGAAGACCTCGAAGAAGATGGCAGTAGTCGAGATGTACGGTGTTTGTATAGACGTACAGGATGGTTTGTGAGTTCGGAACAGGCTTATGCCTAATCCTTAATAGTAAGAAGAAGAAGAAGATGATGAAAAGCCACACGGTTTCCTGATAAGATTTCTGATTGTTTTCCCCAAATCACGAGGTAGTGATTTAGTTTATTCTGACAATCTTTATTCTTTCTGAATTATTTTTACATTACAAAAATGGGCGTTTTTGAACTCGAGTACTGCTTAATAACCGTAACAATGAAACCAATACAATAAGAAAAAGAAGACGAAAAATAAGTTGGGTGAAAGTACAATAACAATTTTGTTATAAAAGTTCACGTTCATAATAACAATTGGAATGTTATTTCAGCTGTCCAATATGTCATATGGTCCAATGCCTCGCTCATTTAGACACCCTTAAAATCTACTCTACCCACTCTTGGTACTTCGTTCCCTATAGGGTATAATTTTAGGGGAAGGGACTTTTGTGTCGGAATCATTCACTCATAATATATTAAATAACAATAAAAGTAAGAAACCAAACTGTTTGAACTGATTTATTTTCAGATTTTTAGTTGTACAGTTAAACTTCAATAACGCAAACATATAACTTGAATTTTCTATATTTCTAATAAAATTTGGTTTTCGTAAGATTTACTTATAAATTTACATTGAAATTAGCGTCTATAACTTGGATATTCGTAAATCACGTCTTGCTTGACACTTTTTATAAATCCGAATTCTTTTTTTGTTTTTAACGCATGAAACATGACGCAGTTTTCAGAATAGACTTAACTGTATTTATCGTTACGACAAAGACTACAACCGTTGTGACGTAAATTATTATATATATATATTTTGTGATACTGAGAATTTTTCCCACAACTGACAGGTGGAGTGTAAAATTGTTTGCACTCAGAACAGAAAAGGTGGAGGTGTAATCTGAGTTGTTGTTTAGGTCATCAGCCGATGGACTGGTTTGAACCTGTAGAGGTTTTACTAAGTAAAACAAAGAGTGTGGTGGTTTATCATTGCCTTCCTCACTGAATGAAAAAGTATGCTTATCAGCATGCCGGGCCCTCTGAACAGCACATACTTTCCACTCTGCAAATGACATCTTCACTTCAATCACCACAGGGTCTGGCTGTATAATGAAATTCATTACTTTCAGAGGAGGTAATTTGAATTAGTGTCTTTTACACCTCTACCTCTTCTGTTCTTAAATGATTCAGTCATTTAATTGGCTGACCATGTGATAAGAAACAGAGCTATTTATTTTATCCCTGCAACGAATAGATTGAGTGCAAATAATTTGACACTCCACCTGTCTGTTATGGACAAAATCAGAGTTATCTACTCTGAAAGTAGTGAATTTCATTATACAGCCAGACCCTGTGGTGAATAAAGTGAACGTATCATTTGCAGAGTAGAAAATATGTGCTTTTCAGAAGGCCTGGCATGCTGATAAGCATAGTTTTCAATTCAGTGAGGAAGACAATGATAAACATCTCACACCTCGTTTTCTTCAGTAAAACCCTCTAGAGGCTCAAACCAGCCTTTCGACTGATGACCTAAAGAACAACACAACTGAGAATTCATCAAACTTTCCGGTTGGGTCATTAAAGTTTTTAAACCTTTTTATTTAAGAAGGTGTACTAAATCGGCTGCAACAGTTACTGAGGAAAAATCTTTCCATATCAGGTATAATGCTTCGAGAAAAAGCAGATCCAATACGGTCATACCGAATTTAAAACTAGCAGTGGATGGCGCGGACACATTTAAAATGCCATTGGCCATATTATCTTTATCGTGTAAGTAATTTCATATTTAGCCAATTGTTGTTGTTTAGTTCATCAGCCGAAAGGCTGGTTTAAACCTACACAAGGTTTACTCAGTAAAACAACAAGTGAGGAGGTTTACCATGCCTTCCTCATTGAGTGGAAAAGTATGCTTATCAGCATGCCTGGCCCTCTGAAAAGCCTTTTACTTTCCACCCTGCAAATGACATTTTCACTTCATTCACCACAGCGTCTAGTTGTATAACGAAATTTATTACTCTTAGAGATGATAACTTTAAAAAGTGTCTTTTGCACCTTTATCTTTTCTGTTCTTAAATGCTTCAGTTACATGATTGGCTGAACATGTTGTATGAAACAAAACTGTTTTTTGTAGCTACGAAACTAGCAGATCGATATTGAGTTAGGGAAAACCTAATTATAGTGATTTTTAAAAAAATTATAAATAAACTCAGATGTTAAAAAAGAAAAAATTGGAAAAAGCAAGAAAACAGAAAAAGTTTCATTTTGATTTTACTTTTTTAATTTTATTTTTTGTTTTATTTATTTATATCACATTAGGTTTCGATTCAACAATCTCTTCAGACGTTCGGTAGATTTCCAGGAAGATTTAGTCTACTATTTATCGAATTTACTCGTTAACATTGCCCAATAAGTTTGTTGTATTGTGTCATCACTTGAGGTTATTTTGTCTTTAATGAAGGGAACTTTGAGGTCATCGTAAAGAGTTTTGTTGCTCAGTTAATTAGGTTCACGGGTATAACATAACATATCAGAAAATTTAAATTCAAAAGCTTATAACTTTGATTGTTTCTAGGTTTAGCAGTACTGAAAATTTGAATTACGTATACCCAAATAGATAAAAATTACAAAAAAGTTTACAAAATACCGTATTTTCCGGACGATAAGACGCACTTTTTTCCGTAGGAAAATGACCTAAAAATTACCATGCGTCTTATGGTCCGAACGCTAGCTATATTTCAGGGTAGACGCTTTCTATAATAATATTTATTACTACCCTACTCTACTTAAACACGTTAAATAACTAGGGATTTCAAAACAAAACATACAATGATATAGGATGTACCGTAGTTTTTAAATTGTATAGTCTTGAAGGTTCTAAGCATACACAGTAGTTTCTGTATCGATATTACGTACGGTAAATATCATAGCATTTTAAAATATGAAGCAAGTTTCGTACTCTTTCGCTTTTAAATTAAAAGTGGTTCAATATGCAAAAGATAATGGCATTCGGGAAGTAGAAAGGCATTTTTACCTCCTCCAACAGAAAAAATGATTCGGGAATGGCGGAAACAAGAAGATTTATTACTCAAGGCAGATAATAAGAAACATACCAGTAAATTTCGAACTCATGCTGTCAAATGGCCACAACTTGAAGCACAATTGAAAAATTGGATTATCAATTACTATTAGACTAACCATGTTGCCTGAATCTGATTGTCTACCTGATTTGACAATGCAGTATGTCAGTTCAGGTAGACAGTCCGACACGATGTCACGTACACAAACTAGCAACATGGATAGTAACACCCCCCCCCCCCCCGCATTACCAAGTCTATTTTTCAAAATTCTAAAAATTCTACCGCAATATTGGCCAATCGATATTTTATGTTATTAACATGTCTGTACTAAGTTTTTTACGCTCGATAAATTAATAGTTTGCCCGAGCCGAACGATCGTGTGGTTACCGAGATAGCAAGGGTTCAGAATATTGTTAATAAATCAAAATTTAAATAACGTATAAATTTGAAATTTCGTACACACTGTAATAATATAATTGTCTATGTCGTGTTAAAATTTCAAACTTTTTGGTCAAATATTTATCTAGTTAGCCTACACGCCTCTAAATGCATGAAATTTGTTGCGGTATCAAAAAAACCGGGTCTTTTTGTCTTCCAACCTCGATATTGCAACTTTTAAATAACATTAAAAATATATGACTATTATAAGTCAAAGCAGAAAAAATGAGCTAAATTTTGATGTAAAGTATGTTGAAATCCGACTCAAAGTTATGGAGAAGCAAGGGTTCAAACTCGGGTGTCTATGATTATGAAACCGATAGTAGTAATTTACGTACTTACAGTTTCTATATCCATGTTTCTTTGTAAATTTATGACTATAAAATAATTATATATATTGTATCTTCAGTACTTGCTGTTTTTCAAAAAAAGAAATCACATTTACCTGTATTAAAAAACTAACTAAAATCAGTCAAAATAATTTTTAGATAATTTATGCCTTGAAAAACAAGGGTGCGTCTTATCGTCCGATGCGTCTTATCGTCCGAAAAATACGGTAATATTAAGTTATTTTATAATTTCATTCAGATTTCCTTATCGAAGATCAGTAATAATTTTAGATTGACACAATTTTCAAAAAAAAATTTATTTAGGTTGATATCAGGAGTGTCAAATTGTTTACACTCAATCTGTTAGTTGCAGGGTTAAAATAAATAGTTCTGTTTCTTATCACGTGGTCAGCCAATTAAATGACTGAATCATTTAAGAACAGAAGAGGCAGAGGTGTAAAAGACACTAATCAGAGTTATCTCCTCTGAAAGTAATTAATTTCATTTTACAGCCAGACCCTGTCATGAATGAAGTGAAGGTGTCATTTGCAGAGTGGAAAATATGTGCTTTTCAGAGGGCCCGGGCATGCTGATAAGCGTACTTTTCCACTCAGTGAGGAAGGTAATGGTAAACCATTTCACTCCTCGTTTTATTTAGTAAAACCTCTACAGGTTCAAGCCAGCCTTTCGGCTGATGACCTAAACAACAACATATTAATTTAGTCTATTTATAACTACATATTATTGCGTTATATAATTTTTTTATTTCTATTTGTATTTTATACTGAGAGGAAACAATGTAACATTGCAATATTTATTAGATTTTACTGAAAGATAACCAAACAAAAGTAATAGGCTAACATGAGGAAACGTTTTTTTAAATATATGATGACCATTGTGTTCGATCAGTGTAGAGATTAGAGAACATTATTAGGGAAACCCCAATAAATGATAGTTACTCGTTTTATTAAACAGAAAAAAGCGATAGAATGGTAGATTGCGCTGTAGAATGATTGCAAATTGTAAATTCATTGGTTGTTGACATGAATGTCTAATTATACATTTTTATAATGATTTTTCTGATAAAATAACAATTCATAGTTATACGTAATTTATTTAAAAGGGAACAAGTATGTCTATAATTATTATTGTTCATTTAAAAAAATGTAGTTCGATATTTTATTACTTATTTCTAATTGTTTTTATGGATAACGTATTCAATTTTGCTAAGGTACTTAGTTATTAGCACGGAGTTTCTTTTAAAACAATTTTAAAATGTTAGGAACATTTTATATGTTATAATGAAAGACACATATTAATTTTTACCAATTATTTTTGGAATTTTTTTATAGCTTTTGACTCATGACAAAAATGTAATTTTACTTCATTATGGAAAAACCCAATTCGTCTCTCTATTACAACCAAACAGCTTAATTATTAGAGGGACGTCTAAGAACAGCGTGGTGAACTGTTGTTATTAAGGTCATCAGCCGAAAGGGTGGTTTGAACCTTTAGAGGTTTTACTACGTAAATCGAGGATTAAAGTGGTTTAAATTTGCCTTCTTCACTGAGTGGAAAAGTATGCTTATCAGCATGCCCTCTGAAAAGCATCTACTTTCCACTCTGCAAATGATACCTTTACTTCATTTGTCAAAGGGTCTGGTTGTGTAATGAAATTCATTACTCTCAGAGGAGATAATTCTGACTAGTGTCTTTTATACCACTACCTCTTCTGTTCTTATATACTTCTTTCATATAATTGGCTGACCATGTGATAAGAAATAGAACTATTTGTTGTAGCATTGGAACTAGCAGATCGAATGCAAATTATCTATTATTTCAACCGCCCCTCTCCTATCATAAGGCAAAGTAAACTTCTAAAGAATTAGAAAATCCCTTAAAACTAAGAAGTTCCATTTTTAATGCGTACTTCCAATCCTTCCATTTACGTGGTTATTTACTTCCATTTACGTGGTTATACGTTGCACAAACATGGCCCTTTACAAAACACCTGATGAAGAGCCTGACCAAAATACAAAGATCCATTAAAAGTTTAAGCTGAATATTAAATTAAATGACCGAGTAAGAAATAAGAATATTCTGAAGAAAACTAAAATAATATAGGTAACCCAAACATGATGAAGAAATATCGAGAAACTGGTTGCAGGTTTTCACTGGTCGATAAGAACTGTACTAAGAAAATGAACTATTAATGGAAACAATTAGAAAAAGAAGACTAAAATTTTACGGATACCTGTATGGATGGCAAGCGCTTGGTAAAATAAATTTTTAAGACACTAAACTATAGATCTAAGGTGTCGGGTAAATGGTTTAAAGAAGTTAGAAAGGATATTGAAAAAAACCGAATAAACCGAATGGCTTAATTAACCAAATTTAGACAAATAATTTTGGACTTTAAGAGCTTCCATGAAGAGCAAAAACAGAACTCCGGGTGGAGAGAAGAAAGTAGAAAAGCCTACAGTGAGCGAATACTGATAATGTGGGCTGCAAAAAGAGCTTCAAGAAACGTCTAAAGTCACTTCACGTGGTCTAAAATATGCCCTTTACGAAAAATAAAGAAAAACCGAACAAATCAAAGCTTGCCGTCTCCGTGGCGTAGTGGTTAGCGCGCTAGCCTACAGACTGGAATAAGCCGGGTCTGATTCCCGGCTAAGGTCTTGAAATTTTAACATGCTAAATTCCATCGTACATATACCAAAACCCACAATAAACGCTAATGACTGACCTGTCGATTTGACTTTAAATAAACTAAAAAAAAGCTGTCTATACAATATACTTAACACTAATTTGAAAACCAGAGTTAACACTATTTAAAGCAAATTTTTTTCAAAAAAATATAAACGTTATAAATCTGGTGACAATACTTTTCAATGTAAATACTTTCAAAATTTTAACCTCAAAACGTGCGGTGACAATAAATAGGCAAAATTCAACATTTTTGAAATTATTAATAGGCTACACTATTATACTATTATCATCACGTTAAAGAGTAAAATCTGTATTTTAATTTGAAGTAATAAATGAAAATGTGAAAAAAGAAAACCCGAATTATACAGAACGTAGTGAAGTTACTAGTAACACTAGAAAAATTATTAATCTAACACAAAAATTCATAAAATTATTTTAAAAGGGTTTTCAAATAAAACTTAACACGAATTGTAAAATCATAAGTCTTAACTTCTGTTAAATTCAATACAGTTTTTTGCGTACGTCATAGAGCAACTTTCAATGTGATAATAAAACTAACTGAAGAAATATAATCATAAAAATGTGGTTGACCTTCAACATTTTAAGAATATTTCCTAGTTATGGAAATTTTGAAATGGATAATTAAAAATTTGCAAATAAGATTACTACATTGTTAGGTAAAATTAACATACGTGTAACTTATTAATTTGGTTCACCTAATTTTTTGTAAAAAGATATCTGTTAATTACCACATGCAAAATAAAGAAATAGTTACTTACTTAGATAAAGTTTTAATATTTAATCATAAAGTTAAAATATATTACGTCGCCTCATACAAACTTACAACGAAAAAGTTTAAAGATTTTGTGTTAACATCATCTAATCATTGTGACGACTAGCATATTTTTAGACATCAGAATATATGATTAATTCTTTAAATTTTGATTATCATTTGTGTTAGATTTTTTTAATCCCTAATGTGTTTACGGTGCAGTCTGTTCAATTCAGAATAATAACCAATCCTCCGATGACCCAATGAGATGTGGTGACCTATGAAGTGAAAATGAGGTACAGTCTTGTACATACTCAGGCCAATCATTCCTGAGAAAGTTTGGTTAATTGAACCCAAATCATCAAAATACACCGGTAATCACTGTTAAGTATTCAAATTCGTATAAAACTAACTAACTACCTTTACTAGGATTTGAACCAGGAATCTTTGTCTCCAAAAATCAGCTTTTTTTGGTAAAAAGTCCAATTGTTCTGCAATTACTGCTAATGCACACGGTGAAGGGTGAAATGATTTTTTGTAACGTATGAAAATATACCGTGCCTGAATAGGATTCGAACCCAAGACCGCATGATGAGAGGCGAGCCCGTTACCAACTACGAATCAGCTTTTAAACAGCTGATTCGCGGCGACGACTTTACTTCTACACCAACCCGGTGGGTTCAATGGTTTAGATTTGAACGATAGTTCGTTAGTTTGTTTTTCTTTTACTTCGTATAGTTACACAGTAGTTATATATTTTATAGTTTTGTTAAGATTTTTAGATCAGAAAATTTAAATTATTTAAAATTGATTTTGATTATTCATATTCTACAGCACTGTTTGAAAAGATATCTTAAAGGAACATTTTTTTAGCTTAATAGTCGTATTTTATTAACTTTTCTTTAAACCCAATCTTGACCAGTATGTTTTTAAAAAGGTGTATTTTAAAAGTGGTTTAAAAAGTTTTTTTAAAGCTTTTTTCAATTCAGATCTAAAATTATTTAATAAAAATCTGGTGTGAAACACTCACACAACTTTCTCTTGCCAATGCAAATAATTAACAATAAACCTAACATTAGTATTAAAACATTAGAAATGAACAAAAACTAACCTCAAAAACATAACCTTATTTTAATCATGAGTGGAAGACGCAAAATGAAAATCGAACTCAATTTGGCTTAAAAAAAACGGAAAATCACACTTTCACGCTAAACTAGGCTCTGTAGAGAAAAATTCTCTAAACAAAAGTTGTAGATCTTTTAATTTTCTATAACTTTTATTATATACACTTTTGTCGTAAAATGCATACTAAGACCGAAATGTTAAAAAAATCAATTTTTCTCACGTTTTCGTGAGAAAAAAACAGAAAATCGCAAATTACCGCTAAACTAAGCGTCATACAAAAAAATGTTTGAAACATAAGTTGTAGGTTTTTAAATTCTCTACAACTTTTATTATATAAGTTTTTGCGCTAAAATTTATATTAAAGCCGTAATCTTAAAAAAACAACGTTTTTACGTGAAAAGAGCCTCACCGAGAATTTCAGCAGACATGGCGCCTACCCTATCTTGTAGAGAATAAAAAATTGAGTAAAATAGGCGATTTTAAAAAAAATCGTAGGACCAGTTTTTGAGAAAATCGCAAAAAACTGAAAAATTATACGAATAAACTACTACTTCCGGTTGACCGATTTTGATGAAAATGTTCGTGTCGCGTCCGGTAGTGGTATGTAACTTAAGTTTCAAGTTTCAAGTTCGTACGATGTTCCGTTCTTGAGATATTCTGTTCACACACACACACACACACAGACACACACACAGACCAATCGCTAAAAACATGTTTTTTGGATTCAGGGGGTCTGAAAACGTATAGATCCGGTGAAAACTCGATTTCGAAAAATCGACATGAAAACAATACTTTCCTTCCTATATATTCATATAGGCAAGAGAAAGTAAAAAAAAGATTTGGAAACTTTTTTAAATTTATGTTTAAATAATTCTTTATAATCACTTAAATTTTTAATAAATATTTACTTTTAGATCCCGAACGAATCTACGCTTAAGTGTTAACAATATATTAAATATTCACGCATGCGTATTACATCATACTAAAATTACACATGCGTTATTATAACCTCACCTGTTCCACCAATAAATACAACATATTAGCAATTGAAAAATTTTCAGTAATATCAGATATTGATTGAAATAATAAATTATTCTATAGTTGTATTATGTACTACCAGAATATTTCATTAATAATGTTGTACTAAGTTCAATGAATTATTAACATTATCAATAACATTAATGTATCTAATCAACGATAAAATATCAACATGGATCGGCTACCATTAAAGTGATATTACTCCCAAAGTAACAATAACTATATCGGTTATTGTTTTATTTTACCCGTTTCTGTTATTAATGGGATTAATAATGGGATAGATTATCTTTAACTGAGGGATGAGTTTTTAACATTATAATTAAAACAATGTTGCTTACGTGTTTATAAAATTGTTGAGTATTAAATGTACAAATTATATACTATGTATAAATGTTTGCCGGTTTATGTTCAATGCTGTTATATTATGATAGGTAATAATGGTACTAAAACTATAGTTTAACTAACTATATAGTGCAGATGAACTAACTTTAGTAGAGTGTTAAATTATTTGCACTCGATCTGCTAGTTCAAGAGCTGCTAAAAATGGTTTTGTTTCTTATTACATGGTCAGCCAATTATATGACTGAAGTTTTTAAGAACAGAAGAGGTAGAGTTGTAAAAAACACTAGTCAGAGTTATCTCCTCAGAGAGTAATGAATTTCATTATTATCCAAAGTCGTAGTGAATGAAGTGAAATTGTCATTTGCAGGTTGGAAAGTAGATGCTTTTCAGAGGACCTAACATGCTGATAAGCATACTTTTCCACTCAGTGAGGAAAGCAATGGTAAACCACCTTACTCCTCGTTTGACTTAATAAAACCTCTAGAGGTTCAAACCAGCCTTTCGGCTGATGACCTAAACAACAACAGTTCTTAATCAGGTTTTTATAGTTTAGTTGTACAAATATAAACGTATATCGTCCACTTGTAAACTTTTATTTCATTTTCGTCCTGACCAAAGCGAAATTAGGTCCTACATTGTATTAAGGGAAGCAGACTGATTTTAATAAAATATATTGATTTTTCAATTTTACCATATATTGATCGATCGTTTTCCCCTAATTAAATTGATATAGGCCTATAACACGACATTTGTTGCTTTTTCTGTTGAGAAAAATTATGTTTTTACGTTGATGGGGTAAGTAGTGTTTATTTCGATATTTTTTCACGTTTTTCATTCTTGTAAATTGATATTAATATAATCATGTTACTGCTCTAACATTACGGAGATCGCGTTTACATAAAAACGATAATTTCTAGAACGCGTAGGAATCAGCCGTAGAGGAAATATTGGTGTGCTTTTGTTTGGAAGTTAATTCCAATTGGCAATAGGTGTTTCTGTTACGGTATTATGCTTTTACTATATCCGCATTTTCCGCATATTGTATTTTTTGACTTTAAGTACACTTATTTTAGGAACCATCCCACCTAGGAGTGTGAAATTTCACACACTACATATTAATACTAAGGTATGTATTTACTCCAGAGGTATTTCAAAAATTTTGGAGTTTTTATTTTTTGGGTGTGTTTTTCATAAAATAATTTGGGCACATTTGAACATTTTTTTGAGAATAAAAATCATTTTTAGATTGGATGAAGATAAATGAAAAAGCTCTGGTACAAATTTGTAAAACGGTACTGTAGAAAGGTGTGCCAAAGCTCAGCTTTGTAGCTTTAACGGTTTCTACAAAAATTCTACCTAAGTTAGTATTGCAGGTATAGGGATAATGAAAATGGTCTGCTCCCCTTAAGTAAATTGTGAGTTTTCCGTAATTCGTCTATTCGTTTATCCGTCAGGGCCACGCTCCAGGCACTGAATAATCTGAAAAAAACTAGTGAACGGATAAACGGTAACGCTCCGCCAAATTAAATCGGATAAACGGTAACCCTCGGCCAAATTAAATCCTATTCTTTCTGCATTCATTTGTTTGACATAAATTTCTTATAAACAATTTTTTTGACATCAATTTACGCATAAAAAGAGCCCAATTTTTAACAAATTTCTGTTAATGCGCTTTTTTACGTCTGTTCATTCACGCTTTACATTTAAAAAAATCAGTGTACACGTGTTAAAGATTACAGTTTTCTCTTTAATTTGGATATTTTAAAAGTAAAAATTGGGAAGAAAAAGAAAACAAAATAACTGCTAGTTAATACTTCAAAACTTGTATATAATCTACACATATTATGTTGTTTAGGTCATCAGCCGAATGGCTGGTTTAAACCTCTAGAGGTTTTACTAAGTAAAACGAGGAGTGAGATGGTTTACCAGCGCCTTCCTCATTGAGTTGAAAAGTATGCTTATCATGGCATGATGATAAGCATATATTTTCCACCCTGCAAATGACACCATCACTTCATTCACCACAGGGTCTGGCTGTATAATGAAATTCATTATTTTCAGAGGAGATAAGTGTGACTAGTGCCATTTACACCTCTACCTCTTCTGTTCTTAAAAGCTTCAGTCATATAATTGGGTGAGACCATGTGATAATAAACAAAACTATTTTTTGTAGTCCTAGAACTAGCAGATCAAGCGCAAATAATTTAACACTCCACATGTCTGATATGGGCAGAACACATATACTAAAATAAACTAAATATGACCCAATAGAAACATTAGTTTAAGTTACGTAATGTTTTTTGAATTTGACTAACGACTATCACAGAAAGACCATGATTCATAAATGATTTTGATTGGCTTATGAAACACATCACTCAAATGTCTTCATCATTTTAGGACAAACCACTGTTAAATTGTTTCTGTTAAAGATGTTTGAGTGATGTAAAGACATTAATAGAACAATGGCAGTTTTGTTAATTGCACACTTGATATTCCATGTTATCCAACCAAAAATAGTTTACCAAAATATTAAACTTGACAAGATATAATTGATAAAGTATAAATTTGGACTCTAAATTTAGTAAACGTTTACTTTAGAAAAAATTTTTTAAATGCACTGTCTTGCTAAGCCAAATCCTGATCCAAATTTTTGCTATGGATTGGAAATTTTATTCACCCTACATTCACATTAATGTTGTGTTCCATAACCATAATCGTTAAAAACCAAGCAATTTATGGTAAACAATAAGTCAAACAAATAAATTCATATTTTAAACTAACTTTAAATCGGTTTTCTCAGAGAAAAAATATTCAATTTTCTAGTTCTATTAAATTTTGAATATATTTTTATTTTAATGTCGGAACACAAACTAAATATTTATCAAAAATAATGAAAACTAGGTACATTATTTTATTATACAGAAACGACTAAATTAATAAAGAAAAAATAAATAGATAGATTATAATTACCTCTTATAGAAGGGTTTGAAGGCAGTCTCCTCGTTCGGCGGTTGCTGATGTCCAGGCGGTTGTGCAGGAGGTGGTATTCCCTGTTGCGGGAGGTAATCTTTATGCGGAGATTGTTGCTGATGTCGAGGAAAGTAGTTATTCTGGGTCGGATACCCTTGGTGAGGAGGAACGTTCTGTCCACCGGGGGTGAAACAGGAGGCAGGGGCGGCAATGACGCTTGGTAGTTTCATATTAGGGGGAGTCTGGGGCGGCGTGTCCGTTTGTACTTCAGGGAACCCCGAAGCGGAAGGGCCGCCTCCTCCGGAGGCGGCACTTCCTTGGTTCCCGTGTGACATGCCGCCCCAGAAACCTCCGTACCTCGAGTACGGCGCCGAGGGGCTCATCGCTGACGCCGGCAGCGCGAAACCACTTGAACTACCCGCAGAACACCAAGGTTGCTGCGAAGGAGGTGGGGTTTTACACGCTGCCGTATCCGCCAGTGACCAGATCTTCGGCTTAGTCGCGGGTATAGGTACACCACAGTCATCGCCCTTTGACATCTCTTCCTTCATCATCATCGGATGATGATGAGGATGTAACATATGATGGTATCCCGGAGGCTTCCTCTCTTCGTCCTCGAGGTCTTCCTCTTCCGATTTGACGTGCAACATCGAGTCTGCAACATATTAGTCTTCCTTAATATCCACAGTCTAAAAGAAAACAAAAAAGGCTTATTTTATCAACTAAGCCTGTTCCCTTTTACATATTATGAAATCAATCTTATAATTACTGTATATGCACCAATTAAATTTCATAAATGTTCAATTGGGAAACATTAATCGCGAATAACAACATTTTTAACCCTAACGTTAACAACAAGTTTTTTTTGGACAATCTCTAGTAAAATGTATACACTATTTTTACATATTTTTCATGAATATTATTTTTTGAAGCTCTCTACACTGTATGTCAAACCTTACTAATCATCCTATAACATTTTCTGATTAATGTAGGCGATAAGAATAGCCCAAACTAAAAAATTAAGTTTGACTGTAAACGATATTAAAATTTTACTATACAACATAAAAAACATAAAATACAATAGATCTCTTTCACATGATTTAAAACGCAGTAGAATATTTTATTATTGCAACTAAAGATGGATAGGCCTACATGATATCTGAAAATAACCTATTGAGTTTTTTAATCAGGTGAGAGTCATCGGTTGTGTATTTGGTGGTTTTTTTTACATTATGTAACTATAAATACACAGGAAAATGTTTATCAAAATTAAAATTTTACTATGTTTTGTCGACTCCTGCATGGCAGTGACCAACCAACATACACAAAGTCTGTCGGTGGCCGCACCAGATCGGAAAAAAGAAATTTGGAGATTAAAGGTGGACTGAATCAGTACCTTTAATCGATAAAGTTACGCAGTATAGTGTGTTGTTGTTTAGGTCAACAGCCGAAAGGCTGGTTTGAACCTGTAGAGGTTTTACTAAGTAAAACGAGGAGTGAGGTGGTTTACCATTGCCTTCCTCACTGAATGAAAAAGTACAGTTATCAGCATGCCGGGCCCTCTGAAAAGCACATATTTTCCACTCTGCAAATGACACCTTCACTTCATTCACCACAGGGTCTGGCTGTATAATGAAATTTATTACTTTCAGAGGAGATAACTCTGATTAGTGTCTTTTACACCTCTACCTCTTCTGTTCTTAAATGATTCAGTCATTTAATTGGCTGACCATGTGATAAAAAACAGAACTATTTATTTTAGCCCTGCAACGAACAGATTGAGTGTAAATAATTTGACACTCCACCTGTCTGTTATGGGCAGCAGTATAGTGATAGAGATGATACCGTTATATACTGGGTATGGATGTAACAAGAAATTCACGTCTGGTCGATGAAAATATACTACAGTAACCTCTCTTTCGTCCGGTCTTCTACAGTCCGGCACGCCTCGAGTTCAGATCTAACAAAAACTATTACCACATATTTTGCAATAATATAAACTTTGTAATAACATAAAACTTTCCCGAATCAAACAAAGCTTACAATTCTGGAGAACTTTAAAATTTATTTATAATTCGTAATGATTTTTTAAAGAAAAATTGGAATCACGTAAGCAAACCGACATCTCAGACTTTTTTAAGGTAAGCCAGACTTAATCTATATCAATAACTTTACTTAATACACATACAGTAATGTAAGGTAAATTTATTTTTATTGTTTATTTATTTATTTAACGTCGTATCAATTATAATGGTTATTAGCGACGACGTTGGGTTGTAACTTTGTGTGTAATGAAGGATGAAATGATTTTTTGCAGCGTATGAAAATATGCCTTCCCTGAGCGGGATTCGAACCCACGACCGCATGATGAGAGGCGAGGACGTTACCAACTACGCCAATGTGGCCGACAAGTGAAATTTTTACTTTCTCTTGCCTATATGAATATATAGGAAGGAAAGTATTGTTTTCATGTCGATTTTTCGAAATCGAGTTTTCACCGGATCTATACGTTTTCAGACCCCCTGAACCCAAAAAACATGTTTTTAGCGATTGGTCTGTGTGTGTGTGTGTCTGTGTGTGTGTGTGTGTGTGTGTGTGTGTGTGTGTGTCTGTGTGTGTGTCTGTGTGTGAACAGAATATCTCAAGAACGGAACATCGTACGAACTTGAAACTTGAAACTTAAGTTACATACCACTACCGGACGCGACACGAACATTTTCATCAAAATCGGTCAACCGGAAGTAGTAGTTTATTCGTATAATTTTTCAGTTTTTTGCGATTTTCTCAAAAACTGGTCCTACGATTTTTTTTTAAATCGCCTATTTTACTCAATTTTTTATTCTCTACAAGATAGGGTAGGCGCCATGTTTGCTGAAATTCTCGGTGAGGCTGTTTTCACGTAAAAACGTTGTTTTTTTAAGATTACGGCTTTAATATAAATTTTAGCGCAAAAACTTATATAATAAAAGTTGTAGAGAATTTAAAAACCTACAACTTCTGTTTCAAACATTTTTTTGTATAACGCTTAGTTAGCGGTAATTTGCGATTTTCTGTTTTTTTTTCTCACGAAAACGTGAGAAAAATCGATTTTTTTAACATTTCGGTCTTAGTATGCATTTTACGACAAAAGTGTATATAATTAAATTTATAGAAAATTAAAAGATCTACAACTTTTGTGTAGAGCATTTTTCTCTACAGAGCCTAGTTTAGCGTGAAAGCGTGATTTTCCGTATTTTTAAGCCAAACTGAGTTCGATTGTCATTTTGCGTCATTCACTCATGATTAAATAAGGTTATGTTTTTGAGGTTAGTTTTTGTTCATTTCTAATGTTTTAATACTAATGTTAGGTTTATTGTTAATTATTTTCATTGGCAAGAGAAAGTTGTGTGAGTGTTTCACACCAGATTTTTTTTAATTCTTTTACTGTTTTCTAACTTCAATGTTACTGTATGTATTATCTTGCAATGTTTACTTTTTCAATGTTTTGATTAATCTTTTGTTTAAATCTACTTTACTGTGTTGTAGAGACAATAATTAGTTAATTAATTGTGCAATGAATTGAGTATTTACTTAACTGGTTGCGAATTCTAAATGTTTGTGATCTAACCGGGTATTTACAATCTCCGTGTATAATAAGATGCGCGTAGAATTGTAAATAAAATTTACTGTAGTCTAATCGGTTGACCGCTCGCGTTTCTAAATTGCCTGATTTATCCCGATTATCTTCAGTAAAATTACCCATATTCGGTAATCTAGAAAAATCTGTAATCCGGCATCACGCGAGTCCCGAAAGTGCCGGAATAAATAGAGGTTACTTCCTACAAGACAAAAGAAGTTTGGAACGGCCGAAGAAAAGTCGGAAGGACCAATTTCATGGAAAGCTAATTAAAATAAGATAATTAAAGATAGTTATTAATTAATTAATAAAAAATCGTGTCATTAATTAATTAATTGTGCAATAAATTCAGTTTTGTTTTTAACTGGTTGTGAATGCTAAAAACGTTTGTGGTCTAACCTGGTATTTACAATCTCCGTGGATAATAATAAGAATGCACGTAGATTTGTAGATACAGTTTACTGTACTCGATTGACCGCTCGCGTTCTTAAATTGCCTAATTTATTCCGGTTATATTCAGTAAAATTATACTCATTCGGTAATCTGGAAAATTATGTAACCCGGCATCACCCGAGTACCGAAAATGCCAGAATAAAGAGAGGTTGTTGTTTGTTTAAGTCATCAGCCGAAGGCTGGTTTGAACCTGTAGAAATTTTACTAAGTAAAACGAGAGTGAAGTGGTTTATTATTGCCTTCCTTACTGAATGTAAAAGTACGCTTATCAGCATGCCGGGCCCTCCGAAAAGCACATATTTTCCACTCTGCAAATTACACCTTCACTTTATTCACCACAGGATCTGGCTGAATAATGAAATTCATTACTTTCAGAGGAGAAAACTCTGGTTAGTGTCTTTAACACCTCTACCTCTTCTGTTCTTAAATGATTTAGTCATTTAATTGGCTGACTATGTGATAAGAAATAGAACTATTTATTTCAGCCCTGAAACGAACAGATTGAGTGTAAATAATCTGACACTCCACCTGTCTGTTATGGCCAGAAAGAGAGGTTACTGTACAAAATAAAAGAAGTTTGGAACGGCCGATGAAAAATCAGAAGGACCAATTCAATTTTGAGATAATTTAATAGGTTATCTTCTTATACTCTTGAGGAAGAAGAAAAATAAGGAGACGGTGATAAATGAAAAATTATACAAATTTTAATCTATATTTAAATTTTTTTTAGTAGAATAAATAGCTTTTAAAAATATATAAAGCGAAAGTGAATAGTTTTTGTTGTTATGATTACAAGGTTTTGCAATCAACTGCATATTTCACAAACAATCTATAAATACATTTCAACAGGCCAAACTCATGGAATCTTTTTATTTATGAATATCTGCAAGCAAATGACACGATATTTATCTACACCACAATATTAAAAATATGTTGCCAACTTGAGTTGTAGTCTAAAGGAAATTAGCAAATTCATTCCGTCACATTAATTAATAACGCTTACTCAAGTTATATTCAAACGAAGCCTAATATTTACATTAAAATATTAACTAGTTATTCAGTAAAAGAACTAGAAAACTTTCACTAATTTAATTTATAATAACAAATTTATAAATTTATGATGTACAAGTTTCAATTTATATATAAATTAATTTAGAATCCAATTAACAAATTGATTATTAATTAGACAATAATTTATTGCTTCAAATAAATTTATTGATATTTCTTCAGTAAATAAAATGTAACATATTTTATATTTTAAAGAAAAAAGATCTCATCTGAAACACTTACACGAGATTCGCTTGCCAATATAAACAATTAAACATAACGTAATTTTAAAAGTTATAAGAAAATTTATAAGAAATTTTCTTATAAATTTTATTACATTTTGCTTTAAAATGCATACTAAGCCCGCAATTTCACAAAATCCTATTTTTACCGATTTTGATGAGCAAAATACAGAAAATCGCGAATTGCCGTAAAACTGTAGTCACTATTGCTTCAAATATTTGTTTTTTTTTTTTTTTTAAAACATGTAAAGACTTTTGGCTGGATGTATTTGTACAGTTGCAAAATAATACAGTTAACAAAAAATTTGTTTACAAATTTGTAATTGCAAAAGTGTGATCAGGAGAGGGATCAGAAAACTTTAGGTAATAAGACTAAATCTACTAGGAGTAAAACGATTTTTCGATGAACGAATAAAATGTGTAATAAAAATTCTAAAAAACTTTTTTTCGTTTGTATTGGTGATGAAACGTGAAGAACTGTTAAAATTGATGTATAATTTATTTTTTAAACAAAAAACTCTCTCACTGGCCTAACAGGCAGGTGGAGAGTTAAATTATTAGCTCTCAATCTGTTAGTTCCAGGGCTACGAAAATAGTTCTGTTTCTTATCATATGGTCACCCAATTAAATGACTGAATCATTTAAAAAATAATCAAAGTTATCTCTTGTGACAGTAATGAATTACATTATACAGCCAGAGTTTGTGGTAAATGAAGTGGACGTATCATTTGCAGGGTGGAAAATATGTGTTTTTGAGAGGTTCTGCCATCCCGATAAGCATACTTTTTAACTGAGTGAGGAAGGTAATTGTAAAACACCTCACTCCTCATTTTACTCAGTAAAACCTTTAAAGGTCCAAATTAGCCTTTCGGCTGATGACCTAACCAACAATTCTCTTATTCTTTTACAGAGTTGTTAAAAAGTAAAAACTTAACAGTTTGTTTTACCACTAACATGTTATTATTTAACTATATTGTTTAAATTATGGGGTTGAAATTGTATAAATAGCTACATAAAAATAACAGATAAATGATGTGTATTTATGTGTGGCTGTCTCTATATAATCCCCTCTTTATTTGGGTAAGGCGTGTAATGGTAAGTCAATTTCTTGAACCATTAAACAATTTTATGAGCGTTGCAAAATCTTCTACATCTACTGGTGGGGCAGGATGGTACATCTACTTTTGCGTTTGCTTTATTGAGTTAGTTACTTATACTACCCAAGTATAACAATTCATCTGTTCTCCCCTTCACGTTATAAATTACATTACGGATCTATTTATTAACAATTACCCACGGTTTTCATACAGCGTTTATTTGCTTTTAATTCAAATTCACTTCGTGCCATTATAATCTGATAATTATTGTAGTTTCAATTCAGTAAGAATGATTTCATAATTTATTTCAATCATTGCTTTTTCTTGGGTAATCTATCTACTAGAAAACTTATTAAAAAAATCTGGTGTGAAACACTCACACAACTTTCTTTTGCCAATGCAAATAATTAACATATAACTTAACATTAGTAATAACACATTAGAAATAAACAAAAAAACTAACCTCAGAAAACATAATCTTATTTTAAACATGAGTGAAAGACGCAAAATGAAAATCGATCTCAGTTTGGCTTTAAAATACGCAAAATCACTCTTTCACGCTAAACTAGGCTCTGTAGAGAAAAATGTTATAAATAAAAGTTGTAGATCTTTTAATTTTCTATAAATTTGATTATATACACTTTTGTCGTAAAATACATACTACTGTAAGACCTACATCTTTTAAATATCGATTTTTCACACGTTTTCGTGAGAAAAAAAAACAGAAAATCGCTAATTACCGCTAAAATAAGCGTTATACAAAAAATTTTGAAATAAAAGTTGTAGGATTTTAATTTCTTTACAACTTTCATTACATACATTTTTGCGCCTAAATGCATATTAAAGCCGCAATCTTAAAAAAAACAATGTTTTTACGTGAAAACAGCCTCACCAAGAATTTCAGCAAACATGGCGCCTACCGTGTCTTGTAGAGCATAAATAATGTAGTAAATGAGGCGATTTGAAATAAGATAGATCGTAGGACCCGTTTTTGAGAAATTCTAAAAAAAGTGAAAAATTACACGAATAAACCACTACTTCCGGTTGACCGATTTTAATGAAAATGTTTCTGTCGGGTCCGGTAATAGTATCTAACTTAAGTTTCAAGTTCGTACGATGTTCCGTTCTTGAGATATTTTGTTCACACACGCACGCACGCACGCACACACACACACACAGACCAATCGCTAAAAAATTGTTTTTTGGGTGCAGGGGGTCTGAAAACCTGTAGATCTGGTGAAAACTCGATTTTGAAAAATCAACATGAAAACAATGCTTTCCTTCCTATATACCTATTCATATAGCCAAGAGAAAGTAAAAATTTGTTAAACACATATATATGTCTAAAAGTTATTTACATGTTAATTCATGTGCAACAAAAGAATAAAAATGTTGAGCAAAAATTGAACAAACAATCTAATCATAAACGAATTTAACACAACTGTAAAAAAGTGAACATAGAGACGACCCATGTGTTAGCGCATAGAGTAGAACAGGTTGATAACTAAAAAGAATGACAAACGAGGGTGGGTGGCATTGCAAATCCCGCAGTCAATTACGTCCCTCTTGCAAACAATTTAAAAACCACTCCGCTTATATTAAGCCGCTGACGCAAAAGCAGGAGAATCGAGTTCGGGGCATGCCTTAGTTCTCTCAGTAATGCATTATTTAAGAGCCAAGTAAGTAAGTAAGCGTTAGGGGTAGTAAAAGAGTAAAATAGGGTGAGTTTAAGGGGGTGGGATAAAACGACAAAGAGAGGAATATTGTGGGCTTACACTTTTCCGGACTGTCATTCTTCTAAGTGGTAGCTATATTATATAAGGGGGTAAAGTTGGAAATGGTTAGGGCGATACGATACGAGGGATGATTTCATTAAGAGGCGTCGAATGGATTCAAAATGGCAATTGGGGTGCAAGCCCCTAACAACAAGTGTCCCTCTCCGAGAAAGAGTACGAGTATTTTGATTGAATCATCGTTTCACTGCGCGCTATCACGCCCCCGTTTGTAAACTCATTCATCTTTTTCTGTACCAAATATAGACCTCACTTAGCTGATTTACTTTATCTATTTCATTCAACCAAATATTTACGCCTATCCAACACAAACACACAATTTTTACGTGTAAACAAAATCTGAACCACATTCCTTCTGTTTTGTTACTCTTACGTTAAATTGTACTTAACAATTTAGCCCCTGTTCTTATTATAAACCCTTCATTTTTATTCATAGTCACTTTGTCCATTTTAAACCATTTCCGGTTTGAAAGTTTACAGGTATTTATCTTCGGTTTATTCGTTTCGTCCTCAGTCAGCCCCATCTTCTTTAACTCCCACTATATATCTTCCTCCAGATTTCACACCCAGCTCTCGGGTTATAAGTTGTTTTAGTATCCTGTTTTTTTTTTAAGTATTTTAAGGATGTGGAACAAATGAAATAATTTTCCGCTTTTTCATTTTTTTCATTTGTTATCGGGAACTGTACTTTATTGACAACCACCCAATTTAATCGCTGCATCTCGCTGTATTTTTTGACTTGATTCGGCATAAATTTTTGAACAGGGACCACCAGTGGATTTTGTTCAGGATTGGCTGTCAGCTAGTCACCATACAAAGTCGCTTGCCCAACTAGTGTTACTTAACAAATAATAGCGACTTTCTACCAGCTGACTGACTGGGCTGGCCCGAAAGCCGCTTTCTTATATGACTAATAAATTGTTTCTGTGGCTTTATAGACAGTTTCGTTTATGGGAATTTTCCAAACACCATCCTTTTTGTAATTTTTATTAATGTAGGTTCTGATAGTTTCCGTTCGGTCTTAATCGTTCGACACGTACGTTTCCTTCATTTTTGATTCTAATAATAGTTTCACTGGCATAAAGCGCTTCCGGTAAAATTAATCTACTGTTCTAGTATAATCTGTAATATTTTAGCATTAATAGAGACATTTTTTGTTACATGCCTATGTGAATTTAGTTAAAACATATATTTCACATTGTGAGATATATCTTTAATTTTCCAGGAGAAATTTTCTCTTAATTTATTACCTACTATTTCTTTTGCCCATAACAGCCAGATGGAATGTAAAATTATTTGCACTCGATCTGCTACTTATAGGGCTACAAAAAATAGTTTCTTATCACATGGTTCGCTAATTATATCACTAAAGTATTTAAGAAGGTAAAGGTACAGGTATAAAATACACTTTCACAGTTGACTGTTCTGAGAGTATTGAATTTAATTATAGTCATACCCTGTGGTGAATGAAATGAAGGTGTAATTTTAAGGGTGGGACGTAGTTGTTTTTCAAAGGACCTGGTATAAACATCAACGTACTTTTCTACTCAGTGAGGAAGACCATGGTAAACTACTTCACTTCTCGTTGTTTTATTTGGTAAAACCACTAAAGGTTCAAACCAACCTTTAGGCTGATGACCTAAGCAACAACATTATTTCTTATTTATTATTAATTTTTGATTTCATGTAAAATAAATAAAAGAATTTTAATACCTTATTAAAAACCTGCATAATTTATATAATGAAATATTAAGGACCAAGAAATTCAAATAGATTTATGTATCATCAAACTAATCAGAAAGAGATAAATAAATACATAAATAGTTTATTCAATATTTACTTATGTCCGTAAGAAAATTTACTGTTCATAACAAGATTTATAGTTGGTACAAGAGTTTGTAAAAGACTTGTTTGAATAATTGTACATGATTAAAAAATACGATTACTCAATAAACTAAGAAAAAGGAGAAAAGGAATCTGAAGGCGTCATTAAATGTTCACTACATAGAAACGTAGGTGGACAAAGAATGATAACGTTAACTTAAACATAACGTACTTAACGTGATTTTATAATAAATAACTGTTATTTAGGTTTGACTATTTGTTGTCCCTCATGTATTGCTAGTAACATTTATGTTTGCAAAATTTATGCAATCTCGTTTATGATTTGTCTGTGTGTGTTCCTAAAAACCTATATCAATTTATATAAACGATTTTAAATTGCAAGTTTTTAATTTTTTTTTAAAGAAGAATTACTTCTTTTAATAAACTGTACATCTTTTTTGGCTTCAACTTTAATTTTATTTACAACTGTACAGTTTTTTTAAAGCACAACTAGTAAATGAGATGGAATGAATGAGGAATGGCGGGAATGTGAATCGATCCAGTAACCGATTTCGGCGTGAAATTTTGCAAAGAATGTGGTGCCAATATTTTTCAATGATAATGATTTATAAACTATGATGGATGATTTTTTTGTTTTTATGAAATGACGCAGGCATGACAAGTTAAATTGATTTTTTATGGTGGTCGGAGAAGATCCCTATTCCACCTTCGTTTCAGTCGTATATTAACAGGAAGATGGTTAGTTGAAAGAGATTGGACATTTGGATTAATGTGGTCAATTGTCTTTATGTGTAATGAGTTGTATGTTGTATTGAAAAATGTCTCGACGAACCGTTGGTATTTTCAGGTCTTTGTGAAGGGTATGATTGGTTACGTAAAAAGGTGCGTTTGTTATTGCTCGAAGTGCTTTTGACTGGTGTCTTTGAAGAATATTCAGTGTTGTATTGTGACAGGCTCCAAAAATTGGTCCACCATATAACCAAATTGGCCGTACTAGTGATTTATAGAGAATAACTTTTAAGTGTAGAGGTAGCGACGACTTGCGACTTAAGACATAATTTTCATAATTTGTTCATGTAGTGATAATCACTAATGAATCACTAACTAATTATTTAAAAATAATATTTTTTAATGCTTTCAAACGTTAAGGACAGAGTGAGTCTTGAATACAAGAGAGATCATAACAATGAGAGAGGTCATGACAATTTAAAGGGAATTGAGAAAAACGTCTGAAATGGTTGCGTCCACACAAAGAACGATGTTTTCTTGTATAAAAGATTTGGTGTGAAACACCCATTAAACTGAAGAAAATTATAATTTTTGTTTCATCATGAGTAGGCCCTAAACAATGCAAAATTAAGAACATAACCTTTTTTCAATAATGAGTGAATGACGCAAAAATAAAATCAATCTGTGTAGAATTTAGAAATACATAAATAAATAACTAATTAATTGACGTTAAACTAAGTTCTGTGGAAAACTCCTTGACATAAAAGTTGTCGATTTTTAAAATTTTCTATAACTTTGATAGTTTTCTGTAATTTTTTATAGTTAAATGAATACTGAGGCCATGATTTTAAACAATTCCATTTTTTACCGATTTTGATGTGAAAAATACAAAAATTTACCTAACTAATACTAAACTAAGCGTTGTACAAAAATTTATTTACAATAAAAGTTGTAAATTTTAAATGTTCTACATTTTCAACTGTCCAAATTTTTGTCCTAAAATGCATAAATTAAGGCCACAATCTGAGAAGAAACATTTTTCTTTCTACGACAGCATAGGTCTCCCCCCCCCCCCAAATATTTCAGCAGATATAGCGTCAACCTTATCGCGTAGAGCAAAAAATATTTTGAAAATTAGGGGTATTTTAAAAATATTAAACATTCTCCGTTTAGAACTATGGGTGTTATCTGTTATTCAGACCAAATGGACTCGCCTCCATTTTCGCTTTAGACGTCGTACAGAAGTCGTAGGTGCGGAAGTGTGGGTATTGACGGAGAGACAGAAGGATCGCCTAAAAGCGGTGGAGATGGATTCCTGGAGGCAAAGTCATGTGTCGGGGATCGATCGAATTCCGAAATTAGGAGAAGAATCGGCGTTCAAGGAAATATCATGGATACCATATCCCGGAAGCAGTTAAAATGGTTTGGCCATTTGCAGAGGATGGAGGATGGTAGGTGGCCAAAGAGGGTGTGAGAGTGGACGCCAGCCGGTAGAAGAAGGAGGGGTAGGCCGAAGTGACATGGTTGGATGGGGTGCAGGAGGCAATGTCTTTGTGGCGGCTCTCCGATGGGGACTGGCAAAACAGAGAGGTGGTGCTTACGAAGCGAGACACGGCTGGGGCTGTAAATCCTCGCACGAATATACGGGTGTCCATTAAGTCTGGAAACGGCTGAATTACAGAAAACTGAGCGTGACTAGGTGACCAGAGTGACTTTAATTGCTTGTTGCACCAAAAAAACTATTCTTGGTGATATTTGAAATTTTTGTCCGCCATCTTGGATCCGCCATATTGGATTTAACTTTCTTAATTTAAATAGGATGATGGTCATATGATACATGATTTCGATCTAAAATTTTAAAATAAATTCAATGGCGAAAACCGGAAATCGATATATTTTTTCGTTTTTGAGATATTACCATTCAACTATCCAGATCGGGGCAGAACGGCCATTCCTCCCTCCTCCGTCTTTGAGCCTACATAGACAATTTAGGTAGCAAGTGAACGACTACACATAAGATTATTGAAAATAATAAGTTTTTTAATATCTCCACTCGTTAATAAATAGGAAATTATTGTCATTACGAAATACGGAAAACAATTTAACGGCTGTTTTATTGCATTATAAAACTACAGTATTTAATTTGTTACCAGTTAATACTTATTGTTATTTTTGTAAATGTTAGTGTTTATAAGGAACTAATCCCTTGAGATTCCAGCAGATTCATTTAGAATTCTTTGTTTGAGTTTATGCAGACTGTTAGGTTTCGTTCTGTAAACTTTGTTTTTTAAGTATCCCCAAAAGAAGTAGTCTAATGGACTCAAATCAGGTGATCTCGGAGGCCATTCAATTGCTCCTCTCCTGTATGAAGTTGCTTGTATGAGACTATTGTATGAAGACATGCTTCGAAATCATATTACTCCAGCTGTAAGAAATTATTTCGGACAAGATGTTAACAACTGTTGGTTTCAACAAGATGGAGCCCTGCCCTTTTTTCTCTCCAAGTTCGTGTTTTGTTGAACGATATTTTCCCAGAAAGATGAATTGGTAGGAGAGGAGCAATTGAATGGCCTTCGAGATCACCTGATTTGCGTCCATTAGACTACTTCTTTTGGGGATACTAAAAAAACAAAGTTTACAGAACGAAACCTAACAGTCTGCATGAACTCAAAGAATTCTAAATGAATCTGCTGGAATCCAAAGGGAATTCATTAGTATGCTGTAACTAGTTTTTACGCACGTACATCATATTGTCAATAAGTAGGAAGAGGCCACTTTGAACCACTACTCTGAGTCAAGAAGCATTTGGTAAGTTTATTTTCAAATATGTAACTCATTTTCACAATTAGTTCCTTATAAACACTAACATTTACAAAAATAACAATAAGTATTAACTGGTAACAAATTAAATACTGTAGTTTTATAATGCAATAAAACAGCCGTTAAATTGTTTTCCGTATTTCGTAATGACAATAATTTCCTATTTATTAACGAGTGGAGATATTAAAAAACTTATTATTTTCAATAATCTTATGTGTAGTCGTTCACTTGCTACCTAAATTGTCTATGTAGGCTCAAAGACGGAGGAGGGAGGAATGGCCGTTCTGCCCCGATCTGGATAGTTGAATGGTAATATCTCAAAAACGAAAAAATATATCGATTTCCGGTTTTCGCCATTGAATTTATTTTAAAATTTTAGATCGAAATCATGTATCATATGACCATCATCCTATTTAAATTAAGAAAGTTAAATCCAATATGGCGGATCCAAGATGGCGGACAAAAATTTCAAATATCACCAAGAATAGTTTTTTTGGTGCAACAAGCAATTAAAGTCACTCTGGTCACCTAGTCACGCTCAGTTTTCTGTAATTCAGCCGTTTCCAGACTTAATGGACACCCGGTATACGTCGTACAGTTGTGAAGTTCATTGTAGCTCTGTCACGAGATATTTGGTTGGGATGGTAATCTAATCATTCGAAAACTGACTAAAAATGACGCGGTCAATTTCCTTAGCGTTGGAATTTTTAAATTTAAAGGTTTTACTGTATACAGGTAGACTACATAAAAAGGAGCGCCAGAAGCAAGTCTTAAGAATTTTGACTGAAAATCGTGGATCGAATTTAAGTCTAAACGGGATCTATATCGGCCCTAACTGAGTAAAAATATTGTTCCGTAATATAAAATATTTAAATGAAATTCATACACCTAATTATAAATACTGCGTAAAATCGATAAAATGACTTAGTGTCTCGACATGCGCGTCAAATCCTTTTAAAATATGCGTAGCTGGAAACCTCGCATTAAATATTTGCTGCAAGTCAATTGCCACCAGACAGGAGGAGTTGAAAAGTGTTTTTAGGGTCGATGAATCATCCATATAAAGTCGGACAGTGACGTAATAAAAGCAAGATGAATATCAAAGGAGGGTAGTAGTTCAACGTCGACTGCGCTTGGGGATTATCAAAATCCCTTGATAATATAATGAATACTGGCACACAAAACACTTATCCATTTTGTTACCCCTACCACCCAAACAAAGGAATAATTAATATTATCAGACGTATATGCCTACATTATTTTACTGTATCACCCCTATTTTAACATAATATTGTTAAATACATTGTCATACGAGGTGTGGCTATTAAATAACGAGACTGACGATGTAAAAAATTTTATTTTTATTTTATACGTAATCACTTATTGTCACCTTCAATATACACTCTTTCTCTACCCCTACAACGCTTTATGCGAATTTTCCATTGTTGGAAATAGTGCTGGAAGTCATCTTCTTTAAGCTCCTTCAGGACACGTGCCGCTTTCTTATTTATAGCTTCCATTGAATCAAACCTTGTTCCTTTTAATACAGATTTTACCTTATGAAACAGGTAGAAGACAATACCACGTGATGAAACGAATTTTCCATTGTTGGAAATAGTGCTGGAAGTCATCTTCTTTAAGCTCCTTCAGGACACGTGCCGCTTTCTTATTTATAGCTTCCATTGAATCAAACCTTGTTCCTTTTAATACAGATTTTACCTTATGAAACAGGTAGAAGACAATACCACGTGATGAAACGTGGTTTTGTACTTATGATCCGGAAACGAAGCGCCAATCCATGAACTGGAAGAGCCGAACTTCACCGAGAGCCAAAAAAGTTTGAATGAGCAAGTCAAAATTTAAAGCAATGATGATTGTTTTTTTTTTATCCACGGGATTGTGTACCTTCACTGGGTTCCTGAAGATCAAACAAATAATCCATATTACTACCTTGAGGTACTTTCGAAACTACGTCAAAGAGTAAGGAAAAAACGCACCGAAATGTGGAAGGACAATTCATGGGTTCTCCACCAAGGCAATGCGCCAGCTCATTCCACGTTATCTGTCAAGAGGTTCCTAGCCAAGTACAGCATCTCAGTGTTAGAAAATCCACCTTATTCACCAGATCTTGCACCATATGACTTCTACCTGTTCCCTAAGGTGAAATCTGCATTAAAAGGGACAAGATTTGAAACTGTGGATGCTGTAAAAGAGAAAGCGGCACGTGTCCTGAAGGAACTGACAGAAGATGACTTCCAGCACTGTTTCCAACAATGGAAAATTCGCATGGAGCGTTGTAGGGATAGAGAAGCAGCGTATATTGAAGGTGACAGTAAGTGATTATGTATAAAATTAAAATTAAATTTTTTACAACGTCAGTCTCGTTATTTAATAGCCACAACTCGTAAACATTGCGTTTACGCTCGATATTCCGGTTGTAAATCATGTTAGCAGCCACATAAACTAATGACAAAATGATTCGGTTCATCTGATCTACTCTGGAGAAAGCCAAGAATTTTATTCAACACCATCTGAACAGGCTGTGAGCGGATTGCCAGTAGTTAAGAAAATCCTCTGGCCGCGAGTAGAGAAGACCGTTATAGGAATTCAGAGATAAGGAAAGAGCTTAACATCTCCATAAATGATAGGGACTGCAAAATAAATTACAATGGATAGAGCATGTGGACAAGATAAGGGAGAATAAGATATCTAAGCAGGCGCTGGGTTACAAACCGAAGGGAAGGAGAGACCGAGGACGCCCGAGGAACAGATGACCAGAGTTCAGGGGTTCGGAACAGGCTGGGATGTCTAATCCTTGAAGGGCAGAAGAAGATGACCATCTGAACCGAGTTAAAAATTAATGAAAAAATGGAGGATCAGTTTACATTTTCACATCCATCTCAAACATGGCCTCCTTTCGTCAAAAAAGCTGACCTATGGTTAGATAAACAATTAACGTGGAGCGATCCCAAAAAATTCAGATACTTGGAACTGAATAATTGTTTTAAAATTGCAAATCATGATTAGAATGTTCGTGCCGGGTCCTGTAGTGGTACCTAACGTACGTTCCAAGTTTCAATTTCGTACGCTAATTCGTTCTTGAGATATTTTGTTCACACACACACGCGCGCGCGCGCGCGCACACACACACACACACACACAAACCAATCGCTGAAAACATGTTTTTTGGGTTCAGTAGACCTGTCAACGAGTATATCCAGTGAAATTTTGATTTTGAAAAATCGACATGAAAACGATACCTACTTCCCTTCCCTGTATATTCATATAGGACAAGACAAAATAAAACATCTCAGAAACATTTATATGAATGTAACATTTATACTTTTGATAATTCTAAATAACATTTTTTCTGTTTAGAACTGGTACAACGATTTGAAAATGCATAATTTTAATAGTATTCATAGAAAATAAATTGATAGTTTGTTAATTGTATAGTTTATGAAACTATTTAAATAGTTAAATAGTGGGAAATAGAAGCTATGCACAAATTATTTAATTATGTAGCTTATAAAACGACCAGCGACTGCTGCCGGCCTTCAGAAGCAGTTACAAACACGCAATCAACAAGCGAGGTGTAAATTCGCAAGAGAAGCCTCATATCCTATGTGGGCGTCATAACGTTGCATGCGAACCGAAATTCCATTCTTCTGTACATCTACACAAACATTAATACGTAGTGGATTTACTAATACACAGACACTTTATTTTATCGGGAATATTAGTTTTTTTACTATTATTTTATGTTTTCATGTTTTGTTGTTCGGTTTAGAAGAGCAGCTAAGTCGTTCATTGAATATTGCATGCACAAGTTTTCGTTACGTTTTGTTTGTTTATATTTTTTATTCTGATAAAAGAACTGTTGCTGTTATTTTTTTGGAGGTCATCGAATTTTTTGCCCAAATAGTAGACTATACATTGTAAAACCACAAATCTAATGTGCAGCTTGATTTTCTATATCTAAATCGGAGTTAAGATTTATGTTTTATTTGTGATTAATTAATCCAAAAAACATACAAATCAAATGAAAAAAAAAATCTGGTGTGAAACACTCACACAACTTTCTCTTGCCAATGCAAATGATTAACAATATAACCTAACATTAGTAATAAAACATTAGAAATAAACAAAAACCTAACCTCTGAAAACATAACCTTATTTTAATCATGAGTGAAAGACGGAAAATGAAAATCGACCTGTTTGGCTTCAAAATACGGAAAATCACTCTTTCACGCTAAACTAGGCTCTGTAGAGAAAAACGCTTTCAATAAAAGTTGTAGATCTTTTAATTTCGTATAAATTTGATTAAATACACTTTTGTCGTAAAATGCATACCAAGGCAGAAATCTTTAAAAAAAATCAATTTTTCACACATTTTCGTGAGAAAAAAAACAGAAAATCGCTAATTACCGCTAAACTAAGCGTTTTACAAAAGAATGTTTGAAATAAAAGTTGTAGAATTTTACATCCTCTACAACTTTTATTATATAACGTTTTGCGCTAAAATGCATATTAAAGCCGAAATCTTAAAAAGAAAATAATTTTACGTGAAAACAGCCTTACCCAGAATTTTAGCAAACATGGCGCCTACCCTATCTTGTAGAGAATAAAAAGTTTAGTAAATGAGGCGATTTTTTAAAAAAATCGTACGACCAGTTTTTGAAAAAATCGCAAAAAGTGAAAAATTACACGAATAAACTACTACTTTCGGTTGACCGATTTTGATGAAAATGTTCGTGTCGGGTCCGGTAGTGGTATGTAACTTAAGTTTCAAGTTTCAAGTTCGTACGATGTTCCGTTCTTGAGATATTTTTTATACACACACACACACACACACACACACACACACACACAGACCAATCGCTAAAAACATGTTTTTTGGGTTCAGGGGGTCTGAAAACGTATAGATCCGGTGAAAACTCGATTTCGAAAAATCGACATGAAAACAATACTTTCCTTCCTGTATATTCATATAGGCAAGAGAAAGTAAAAACACAAACTTATAATTTAATCTGCATGTTAACCCACCGGGTTGGACTAGAGGTAAAATCCTAGTAAAGATTTATATACGGATTTGAATACTAGACAGTGGTTACTAGTGTACTTTGAGGTTGGGGTTCAATTAACCATACTCACTTAGGAATAGTCGGTCTGAGTCTGAACAAGACTACATATCATTTAAACGTCATACATATCATTCTCATCTCATTGGGTCTTAAATTGGGAACAGATTGTGACGTACACACGTAGGGATTTAAAAAGATGTCGCACGGTAACGTAAAAAAAACTATCTCATGTGAAACACTCACACGACTTTCTCTTAAAATACTACTCTTTTTTGTGAAATGCAAATTAAGGCCGTAATCTTACAAAATCCTATTTTTTCGCCAATTTTAATAAGAAAAAGTAACCGAAAACCACTAATAAACGTTAAATTAGACTGTAGAAAAAAATGCTTGAAATAAAAGTTGTACGTATTTAATTTTCTGCAACTTTAATTAGCCAGTTTATACTTTTTCCCTAAAACGTACATTAAGGCCACATTTTAAAAATAATTTTTTAACACTAGAGCACAGTTTCCCCAAGAATTTGAGTTGACCCTATCTCGCAGAGAATACAAAATGTATTAAATGAGATGATTTTCAAAAAATGTGTAGCCGTTTTTGAGAAGATCTTATAGACCAATTTAAATCTATATGTAAATATCTGTAAAATACATAAAATCTCTAAAATATATGTAAATATCTATGTAAATCTATATATAGTTATAAGAGAAAGTAAAAGTACGTGAATAAAACTTTTACTAATGAAACACTAAAATATGAAATTATTGCAAAAATGAACCTTTTCCGATCCGATGATGATCTTTCATTTTGTCATCGTCCATTAGTAAATCATCTTTATCTTTATCATCACAATCTGAAACAATGGCGTCATCATCATCATCTGTTTTATTTTTCGGTTCCCACGTCATTTTGTTCTCCTTTTTAAGCCTTCTTCTTGCGTTCGCAAACCACGTCGATACTTGCGTTAAAGTCATTTTAGTTATAATAGCTAACATTATTTTCTCTCCTTTCGTCGGATACGGATTCTTTTTGTGCTCGTTTAACCACGCTTTTAATGTCGCCGTCGATTCTCTCGTGGCATTTTTTCGTCTTGCTGCTAAGTCGTATCCTGCGCCGTACCTGTCAACACAAAAGAAATACCATAAATATTAGTCAAGTATAGTACATTTGTTTTAGGAAGAAGCTTGTAAGGGGAGGGCGAGTAGGTAGTGTAGGGATAGTTTCAAGGGGCAAGTGTTGTCTCCTTCTCACTTAATGATCATTCCCTCTCTTTCTAACTGTATACTACTGTTACAACTACGAGGTGCTTCCCCCACTACTAAACAGAACAGCTCAGCGGCACAGAGCGTTGGAGGGAGAGCTTCAAGCTAGAACAAATGACCTATATTATAACAAAATAACTAGGTTTAACTAAGAGTTACTTGATTTAAACAAAATATTAGGTTTCAACATGTTTGCGGTTACATAACTAGAACATTTAAAATAAGAGCCTGGAAAGAAACACAGTTGAAGGGATATACCTTATGTAATGGCACTTCCTCTTTTGCTGTAAGGTAGTGAAACATGGGTCCTAAGGAAATCAAAGGGTAGGATGTTGGAAGCAGTTGAGATGCGTTTTTGTTTTTTTTGGAAACTGCGAGGCAGAGAGTTAAACGATACAGAGAGGTGGTTACAACATAAGCCGCACGCCAGAGGATTGATACCCGCTACTGGCCTTGAGATACAATCCACAAGGAGTACAGTCGTTGGGTAGACCACGAAGAAGATGGATAGAAGCTGGAACAGGAAATTGCCTAATTCGTAAAAAAAGAAGGAGGGGAAAAGGAAGAGAAAGAGAAGGAGGAGCAATAAAACAAGCTTTAATTTTTTATGTATCGTAATAGCTTTTACATACAACGGTTCAAAAAATATTGCTGTTTAAAGACAGGTGTTTTCTTTCGTTAATCGGACTACAGTTGCAGTAATTCTACAATAAAAAAATACGCGAAAAACGCCCTCAATGTATAGTTTATTAAAAAATCTGGTGTGAAACACTCACACAACTTTCTCTTGCCAATGCAAATGATTAACAATATAACCTAATTTTAGCAATAAAACATTAGAAATAAACAAAAAACTAACCTCAAATACAATGAAAATCTGACTGTTTGGCTTAAAAATACAGAAAATCACTCTTTCACGCTAAAGTAGGCTTTGTAGCGAAAAATTCTTATAAATAAAAGTTGTACATCTTTTTATTTTCTATAAAATTTATTATATACACTTTTGTCGTAAAATGCATTCTAAGGCCGAAATCTTAAAAAAATAGATGTTTCACACGTTTTCGGGAGAAAAACCAGAAAATTTCTAATTACTGCTAAACTAAGCGTTATACAAAAAAAGTTTGAAATAAAAGTTGTAGGATCTTTAATTCTCTACAACTTTTATTTACATTTTTGCGCTAAATTGCATATTAAAGCCGTAATCTTAAAAAAACTATGTTTTTACGTAAAAACACCCTTACCAAGAATTTCAGCAAACATGGCGCCTATACTATCTTGTAGAGAATAAAAAATTGAGTAAACCAGGCGATTTTTAAAAAAATCGTAGGACCAGTTTTTGAGAAAATCGCAAAAAAGTGAAAAATTATACGAATAAACTACTACTTCCGGTTGACCGATTTTGATAAAAATGTTCTTGTCGGGTCCGGTAGTGGTATGTAACTTAAGTTTCAAGTTTCAAGTTCGTACGATGTTCCGTTCTTGAGATATTTTTTACACACACACACACACACACACACACACACACACACACACACACACACACACACACACACACACACACAGACCAATCGCTAAAAACATGTTTTTTGGGTTCAGGGGGTCTGAAAACGTATAGATCCGGTGAAAACTCGATTTCGAAAAATCGACATGAAAACAATACTTTCCTTCCTATATATTCATATAGGCAAGAGAAAGTAAAATAAACGAAGATAACAAGAATCGGACAAAAAATTAATATAGGCTAATTATTAATAAAAAAGGAATATTAATTAAATGATTGGTAATTAATGAATCTAACATGGTTCATAATAATATATGAATATCAGTTTTATCTCGATATATCCTACACTCCCTTTTCAGAACCTTCTAGTTGCAGACAACAAAATAAAAATATGAATTGTCGAATAAAAGAACAAAAAATATCTTGAAAAACTTTTACAGTTCATACTATATTGTAATAAATGTATACGCGTTATAAAAGTAAGAAATTTAACTGCAGATTTGAGTATTTTATATTATTGTAAGAACCATAAATGTAGTAGGTATTTATGCTAAAAAATATTTTTTATTAATCATATTTTAGACATTTAATTTCCCACGCCTTACGATTTATTATCATTACTTTTTATCTAAATCTCAGAAAATGTATACACAACGAAATCATTATGAATCGTATACGACATTCATATTTTACTGCTAAAATATAAAATAAGTTGTAAAAAATTGAAGTATGAAAATAAAAAAATTGTTGTTGACAATAAAAACGTAGTAGATGCGGGCAAATTTATGTAAATTACGTCTTTAAGTATGACATTTATTATGTTATAATAAAAATATAATGATTTTAACATTTGTTTTTTTTTCTAAATATATAAATATATTAAATACATAAAACAGGTAAATAAAAATTTATATAAATGTATATACATAAATGATGTATTAGTATATAAATTCTTGATGAAAATACATAACGTTAAAAATATATAAATAAAAAATTAATAATTGATAAAAATGTCTTAATTTATCATTTTATATTTTTAAAATGTGAAAAATTTTGTTTTAATATTTCAGAATACCTTACAAATTTTATTCGGTTATATATTAAATTTGTCGTAAAATTAAGTACTCTAAAGAATTTTGTTGTTTACGTCATCAGTCGAAAGGATGGTTTGAATCTCTAGAGGGTTAACTAAGAAGAGTGAAGTAGTTTACCATTGACTTTCTTACTGTGTGGAAAAGTATGCTTATCAGCATGCCAGACCCTCGAAAATCACATATTTTCCACCCAGTAAATGACACCTTCACTTCATCACCACAGGGTCTGGCTGTATAATGAAATTCATTACTTTCAGAGGAAGGTAAATCTGACTAGTGTCTTACACCTTTACCACGTATGATCTTAAATGTTTCAGTTATATACTTAGCTGATCATGTGATAAGAAACAGAACTATCTTTTGAAAATGAAACAATAATTGAAAATGTTGGTGGGCCAATTATTAAATAATATGACACGAGTTACGTGCTTGGAGAGTAACATCTACTGACAGGCCTCCGACGTTTTATTTACCTGTTTTTTACTGGTTCTTCTTGTTATGGCATTAGGCTCGCTTGAACTTCTAGAGACTTTACTAAATAAAACGAGAAGTGAGGTGGTTTACCATGCCTTCCTCACTGAGTGGGAAAATATGCTTATCAGCATGCTAGGCTCTTTGAAAAGCTACTACTTTCCACCCTGCAAAAGGCACTTTCACTTCATTCACCACAGGATCTTGTTGTACTCACAGAGAAGATAACTTCGATTAGTGTCTTTTACAGCTCTACCTCTTCTGTTCTTAAATAGTTCAGTCATATTATTGGCTGATCATGTGATAAGAAACAGAACTATTTTTCGTAGCTCTGGAACTAGCAGATCAAGTGCCAATAATTTAACACTCCACCTGCATGTTACAGGCATAACGGTATACATATCAACCTCGTATCATTGCGTCATTGGGTTGCTTATTGTTTTTGAATTGAACAGATTGCAAAGTACACACATTAGGGATTAAAAAAATGTTTCAATATTTTTCATTACAGAAGAAACAGAAACAGAAAATTTAGAAATTACAACTACTTTTTAGTACCAATATTGTAACACTAAATCTGTTATATGCAATTACACAATTTATTATTCAAAATTGTTACAAAAACTCAGTAGGTAATTGAATATTAAATCATTTTATAAATATTATTTATAACTATTAGTTCTGCCCATAACAGACAGGTAGATTGTTAAATTGTTTTCTCTCGATCTGCGAGTTCCAGGGCTACAAAGAATAGTTTCTTATCAAATAGTCAGCCAATAAAATGACTGAATCATTTAAGAACAGAAGATGCAGAGGTGTAAAAGACACTAATCAGAGTTATCTTTTCTGAAAGTAATGAATTTCATTATACAGCCAAACACTGTGGTGAATGAAGTGAAAGTGTCGTTTGCAGAGTGGAAAATATGTGCTTTTCAGAGATCCCGGCCTTCTGATAAGTGTATCTTTCACTCAGGAAGGCTGTGGTAAAACAACTTACTCCTCTTTTTACTTAGTAAAGCCTCTAGAAGTTCAATCCAGCCCTTTGGTTGATGACCTAATCAACAACTGTTTCTTGTGCTTGTATGTATTTATTTTATTGTTCAAAATTATTGTAAGTTATCTCAATTTTCTTGTTTAAATGGATGGATTTATTTAACGGTCTGTTATGTTATCGAATGTATAACTTAAGTAGTAAAATTGAATGCAAAATCGAGTGGTGGGTAGAAAAGGAAATAAGAGGACAAATTGGAGAGTCTAACGAAACGTATAGGCGCAGACAATGTAATAGTAGTAGTGTAAGTAATAAGAAAGAAAAAGAGAAATAAATAAACTTACTACTTAGTTATAAAATAAAATGTGGAAGAAACGTACAATGTAATGTATGTTAGTAAAACTAAAGAAGAAGTATAAGAAAATAAGAGAACATGTGAATAAACGGAGGGGCAGTTGATCATGTCATGAGAAATGCTATACCTGGGCGCCAGCCTGTTTTATGGAAATAGTGGCCAAGACAGCTTATTGTGTACAAGAGATATTGCTATTTAGATGCATTCGTCATTCGGGCGCTCACGACCCAGGTTGCGGAGCCAATGCACGCCGGGGGACATGCACATCCCTCGTGACCGGAGCGATAAGGAACTCTGATAAGCCCTCCCGGTGCGTGCTCTCCGCTGTGTCTATACCGTTCTACGTTTAGTCTCAACTAACTTACCCGTTCCTCTAAGTTTCGGATAATCTTTAGCACGCCCTCAATGACATTTTATTCGTTTCTACGTTTGTTTGTTTGTTTCTTGGTTACAAAAATAAAATATGTATGTATGTAAATAAATAATAATACATGAGCTTATTCATGCTTTCTTCACCCCTGCCTGCTATGTTTATTGTGGATGTAGGTTATCAAAGTTCTTGTGTGTATATACGCACAGATACATTATCAGGCATTATAACATGTAAGGAAATTCCTACTCGTTTTTCATTTTTCAAGAAAAAACTTTAACTCCTGATTTTTTTTCACTCTATTGTATTAAACCTACAATTGTACAACTTTACACAACCAGTAAATTTAGTCGTAGCGTCTTTTGTATCAATTTACTATTGTTGAAGCGAACGCCACTCATTAAAATGAGGGTTGTCGGCCGCATTGGCGTAGTTGGTAACGTGGTCGCTTCTCATCATGCGGTCTTGGGTTCGAATCCCATTCAGGCAGGGCATATTTTTATACGTTACAAAAAATCATTTCATCCTTCACCGTCTGCATTAACAGTAATTGCAGAACAGTCGGACGTTAAACCAAAAAAAAATCATTAAAATGATTTTTAAAAATCATTAAATTCATTAAAATGATTTTTCAATCATTAAAATGACCTTCACGATCTAATGCCAAGACATTGGTGTTTAAAAATTACAGATACAATTTGTTTTTAATATTTTACTTTTTCCAGGGCTACAAAAAATGGTTCTCTTATCAGATGGTCAGCCAATTTATATGACTGAAGCATTTAAGAACGGAAGAGGTAGACATTGATAAAAGACACTAATCACAGTTATCTCCACTGAGAGTTATAGATTTCATTATCAGAATAATTATTAATTAAATAATTAATTATTTCTTATAATTAATATTTGAAATTTGTTTTTTTACTGTGTTTTAAGATCTCCATGAATAAATTCGTTGTTTATATACCAGAGTATGTTTAACATATGTTTAATCACCATTGACTGGAATCGCTCTAGTTTGAATTTGCAGATGTACTCCAAAGTGTATTCTACAAGCCCATATAGGTTTCAATCTTGATTTGTAGAAATACATTTTTCGAAAATTTAGTTCTAGTTTTTTTAAAAATTAATATAATATGTTATATTATTGAATTATTTTTTACAGAGGACAGTTAACGCACTCTATTATGTAACCAATAAACCGCTACACTCAGACCTAAACGTACCCTACATAAATGACGTTTTCTTAAAACTCTATACAAAATTTAGGAAGAAACTCGTGAACCACCATAACCCATTGATCCCAAATCTGGTTACGCAGACCCTCCCAAACACTCCAATAAGACGTCTGAAACGTCGATGGAGCCGGGACCTCATCAATTAACGTAGTACTGTAATTGACTATCCATTACAGTGTTCTAAATGCTCCACTTAATGCTACAAATTATCTATTCACGCCGGAGTTCTGTCACTGGACTGTCTCCAGTGACGTTTTCTTACCATGTAAATTTTTCCAAATTTTGTGTTATCACATTCACTGATTGTTTCCAACAGATTGTGAATTTCCTAAATAGAGAAGAAAAAAAATGTTGTTTCCATGTAAGGCGAAGATCTACTAAGTGTGTGCTAACATTTCTGACAATGTATTTCCTTAAACTTAATAAATATATAATGAATTGATTTCATTGATCTGAATTCTCTTAACTGTCTAACCATTTTTCAAGTTTATCTAAATATTTTAGTACTAAATCTGATGCATATGAAGGATTAATATTGACTGCCTAGTGGATTAAATGGTGTTGTTATTATTTAAGTTATCAGCTGAAAGGCTGGTATGTATAAACCTCTAGAGGCTTTACTAAGTAAAATGAGAAATGAAGTGGTTTACAAATTGCCTTCCTCACTGAGTTGAAAAGTATGCTTATCACCATACCCTCTGAAAACACTTACTTTCCACCTTATAAATGACACCTTTAATTCATTCACCACCTTGTCTGGCTGTATAATGAAATTCATTACCCTCAGAGGAGATAACTCTAACTAGTGTCTTATACACCTCTATCTCTTTTGTTCTTAAATGTTCTGTCATATAATTGGCTGAACATGTGATAAGAAGCAGAACTATTTCTGAAGACCTGGGACTAGCAAATCGAGTTCAAGTAATTTAATACTCCACATCTCTGTCATGATCATAAATTGCCAAGTACATTAAATATTCGATACGGTAAATCATTAATAATTTATCAGAATTCAATTAAGAAAGCGTTCATTTGAAAAAGTTGCTTATTTCATGAAACGAATAAAAACCAGATTTTCTCATACCGCAGAAATTCAATTAAATTACAAAATGAAGTTAATATTGCAACATAATTTTAGTAGGAAATCTACATAATGGTAGAACAGTGTACATTAAAGCATTATGTTTTGACAGCTCGTGTACTTCTAGTAGTACATAATACGGTAGTAGTAACCTTGCTTGTTTCTGCATGACAAACTAACTACATTATGCTCATACAGCCTACTCCATTCTATACGCTAGAATGCAGACATGCGATCTAAAGTTACAATAACATAGCTTAACTGCATTAGTTTTAGTTGTTAAACTTTAAATTATTTCATAACTATAATTTATACTTAATTTACTATCATTTTATAAAATTACTATATTTTAATATCATACCCTGTTTATGTAATAATACTACTTTTATTGACTGATAAAAGTTACTTTTAGATTGCAATCAATTGCTACAAAAGTAAATTTTGGATTAAAGATTGATAATGTAAATCATTTACCCATAACAGGCATGTACAGTTAAATTATTTGCACTAAATTATTATTTATTTTACATAATTTACTCGTGGTTTAAAACAGGTTACATTTTTCATTATTTACTTTGGCAAGAGAAAAGAGTGTGAGTGTTTCACATAATATTTTTCTTGTTACGATGAAATAGAAAGATATATAGGATGGAGTATAAGTCGTGTTGACATAACCAGTTACTCTCGCATGCATACAATCCAAATGTAAAAAATTTCACATCACACCGGAAATAAGAACTATATACAAAACAAAATTATCCTCTAGAGCTTCCGGTCCATAAAACATAAATCGGTGGTCCTCCAGTTGGTAATCACTGAAATTCAAGACTGAAACAATGAGGAATCTTTTGAAAAAAATCAAGGAAGAAGGCAGATCTCTATTAGCTAAATGAAAGAAAACGTGAAATTTTTATGTATTTTGGATAATGCGTGGTTTTTTTTTATTATTTATTTATTTAACGTCGCATCAACTGCAACGGTCATTAGCGACGACGTTGGGGTGGAACTTTATGCAATGAAGAATGAAATTATTTTTTGTAACGTATGAAAATATGCCGTGCCTGAGTGGGATTCAAACCCAGAACCGCACGATGAAAGGCAATGCGTGGTTATTGTGGTATATTTGCAATAATAATAAAAATAATAAATGTTTAAAAATAACCTAAAATATGTTGGTTTCTTGACAAGAAAATAATTTAAATAAAAATTGAAAGAAAACCATTTTAAAAATCAAATTAACCCACCGGGATAGTCTAGTAATGAAGTCGTTGCCATGAATCAACTGATTTTTGGAGAGAAAGATCCTGGTTCAAATTCTAGTGAAGGAGTTACTTTTATACGGATTTGAATAGCAGACAGTGGTTACCGGTATATTTTGATAGCTGGAGTTTAATTAACCATATTCTCTAAGGAATGGTCGCCCTGAGTCTGTACAAGACTACATGTCATACATAACATGCTCATCTCCATAAGCCATAGGATTGCTTATTGCTCATAAATTGAACAGATTGCAACGTACACATATTAGAGATTAAAAAAAATCAAATCATATCTTTTTTAGAAAGGTTATTTTGTAAAAGTAACACATTTATTTAACAAGTTATACAGAAGTATACAAAACTTTTTTTTAAATATCGTCACTTTTAAAAGGATTTTAATACTAGACAGTGTTACCGGTGTACTTCGATGATTAACCATATTCTCTCACGACTTCCGTTTTGGGCCACTTCAGGTCGAAATCGGAACTTCCAACCCAATGTTTTCTGCATCTACTCTTTAAGAGGAATGCAAATGACACTATTTTTGTTTCCAAATTCTGAATTTTATTTCTCAGTTACGTTTTGTGTAGATTACGAATCCGGAAACATTTTGTTGCTATATTTTGTTGTTTCTGACAAATGGGTGTGATATAAGGACGGACAAAGGAAAATCATTGATGATAATTTTAAAAAGTGACACCAACGAATTTATTTAACAAGTTATACAAAAATATACAAAACATATTTTATGAAATGTCGTAGTTCAATTACCATACAAGAAAACTGTTTAAAAGTAATCTAATGTGTAAAAGACAGGACCTGAATGTTACAGGAATTCTCGCGTGTTCATAAGTATTGCATGATATGAAAACATATAGGACTTAATATTTAAATGTAAGTCTAAGCATACACAATAGACTTTAACATACTATAAAAATATTTGTTTACCTTTTTGTTTGTTTACCATCATATGTCCTTTTTTGTTTTCCTTCGCAATCATTTTTACATGACCGAGATGAATGGTTTTACTTGTACAAAAAAGTCCGGGGGAAAAAAGGAGAATCAAAAAAGGGGAAAATAATAATATTGATATTTATAGTTTCGTGAGGGTATTATTGCATGTTTTGTTTGCTCTTTGTAAAACAATATATCTTTGCACTGAACGTACTGTAAGATATTCGTTCAACGGATACTCTTATATATACATAACATCTGATCCCGCCATTATTCTTTAACCCTCCATTATTCTTTTCCAAATATTGTACATTTAAGTATCAAAGTTTCAGTATTTGTAGGCTACAAACGAGGTGTGGCTATTAAATAACGAGACTGACGTTGTAAAAAATGTATTTTTATTAGATACATTATCACTTATTGTCACCTTCAATATACACTCCTTCTCTATACCTACAACGCTCCATGCGAATATTCCATTGTTGGAAACAGTGCTGGAAGTCATCTTCTGTCAGCTCCTTCAGGACACATGCCGCTTTCTCTTTTACAGCTTCCACAGACTCAAATCTTGTCCCTTATAATGCAGATTTCACCGTAGGGAACAGGTAGAAGATAATAACATGTGATGAAACGTGGTTTTTTATTTGTGATCCGGAAACGAAGCGCCAATCCATGCACTGGAAGAGCCAAACTTTACCGAGAGCCAAAAAAGCTCAAATGAGAAAGTCAAAATTTACAGCAATGATGATTGTTTTTTTTTTTTTGATATCCATGGGATGGTGTACCTTCACTGGGTTTCTGAAGGTCAAACAATTAATCAATATTACTACTTTGAGGTACATTCTAAACTACATCAAAGAGTAAGGAAAAGACGCCCCGAAATGTGGAAGGACAAATTATGGGTTCTCCACCAAGACAATGCGCCAGCTCATTCCACGTTATCTGGCAAAAGGTTCCTAGCCAAGTACAGCATCTCAGGGTTAGAACATCCTCCTTATTCACCAGATCTTGCACCATGTGACTTCTACCTGTTCCCTAAGGTGAAATTTGTATTAAAAGGGACAAGATTTGAGTCTGTGGAAGCTGTAAAAGAGAAAGCGGCACGTGTCCTGAAGGAGCTGACAGAAGATGACTTCCAGCACTGTTTCCAACAATGGAAAATTCGCAAGGGGCGTTGTAGCGGTAGAGCAGGAGTGTATATTGAAGGTGCCAATAAGTGATTATGTATTAAATTTAAATTAAATATTTTACGTCAGTCTCGTTATTTAATAGCCACACCTCTATGTTTGAATTTACTACAAACAATGAAAAAAAATCTGAAACACTCACAAGACGCCAGTATCTTGCCAATGAATTATAATTAAAAATTTTTAAAAAAGTTTAATCCCTAATTTTAAGTACTTATGTTCAAATCTGTTCGTCATTAGAACAATAAGCAACCCCATGACTAAATGATATGAGGTTGATAACTGTTTTTGTTTGTACTGGATTTTTCCGCAAGAAAGCCATCGATTTCATCTTTGCAGTGGATATACCAGAGTTATATTCTTGAAATATTGTACTCGGATTAAAAACCTCTTTTAACTACTTAAAAACTTTATTACTTGCAGACGATCAGGTTGTGATAGCAGAATATGAAGATGATTTGCAGAAACAGGGACGGGTATTATTAATAATAGGCTCATTATTTTAGTTGGGGTAAAATATTTTTCAGTAAAATTAGTTTTCCTGGATAGAAAACTGTTTTGAAGGCTCAAAATCCACCCAAATTTCATCATAATTTTTCCTCTTATTTTTTACTTAATGATAATGGATTGATGACGACTAATGACGATGGTAGTCAATGTAAACACAAATGAATTAAAAAAATAAATTTTTTTATGGAAAAAGGGAATGAAGATTCATATAAACAAAACATAAAATTAAGAGGATTAGCCCTATATGTAACGAAAGAAGAATAAGTTAATCAAAACCAAATAAAGTTACATTTCGAAGCAGAATAAATATTAAAAAGGAAAGACGAAAAGCTGAACCTTTCTAAAAGAAAAAAGAAAGGAAAACATAAAAGAAGATAAAATAAGAAACAGTGAGACCTGAAAATTAAGTCTTATCAAATATTTCGTTGTCTGTTCTCTTAGTCTCAGTTCAATATAGAAGAGAATTTTCACCACTTTTCCTTGAAACGAAAACTTTGCACTTTCCTTTCCAACTCTGTTATCCACACTTTGTCTATCTTCTCGTATATATGTTTCCCTTTTCAACTGCTCTCATACTTCCACTGCACCCTAAAACTCCCCTTCACTTTGTGTACACACACCCGACTGTACCAATGCATTTACTTAGCCTTTATACTTTTCCCTGACTATACACCAACTGACTTACTCACTATAGATAAGTTGCACCAAAGTTAAACTTTCAAATACTACTCTTGTGACAGTAATTAAAGTTCGGTCAGCGATTTGTTCAACTAACTTAACTTATTTGTAAATAATAAGAACATATTAGCTAATTTTAAATTTTATTGATCTAATTTATTTAAATTTTAATAATTTACTAGCGGTACCCGGCGCGCATTGCTACGCACAAAAACAGAAAACATGTTTTTATGGAAAATATGAAATTTATTTTATTTTATCTAAGGCCCGTTAGCGTAGTGGTTAGCGCAAGTGGTTTCTACGCCGGGGTAACGGGTTCGATTCCCGGTCAGGTCTGGCATTTATTATTAAATTACTAACATTGGTGTAAAAAATAGGGGTTGGTGGTAGAAGGGTGAAAATTTAGGAGTATATGTATTTTTTAATGCCACATTATAAATAAACAAATAATAAAAATTTTTTCCAAAATATGTAAAAAAAATTTTGTTGTAGACCACCCTTATCACTTAGGGGTATAAAAAATAGATAAAAACCTATTCTCAGACCTACCAAGTGTACATATAAAATTTGATCAAAATCGGTCAAGCCGTTTCGGAGGAGTATGGCAACTAACACTGTGACACGAGAATTTTATATATTACATTTCAAATAACAAACTTTAATTTACTTTTATTACTTTAATTTTTATTTACTTTAGTTACTTTTGGTAACGTGCTCGCCTCTCATCATGCGGTCCTGGGTTCGAATCCCACTCAGGCACGGCATATTTTCATACGTTACAAAGAATCATTTCATCCTCATTACACACAGTTACACCCCAACGTCGTCGCTAATGACCTTGATGTTGATGCGACGTTAAATAAATTTAAAAAAAAAAAAAATTTAATTTTCCAAATTTTTTCAAAACAGTTCACAATTACGGTATTACGTTGTGAGGGGCATTCAGGAAGTCAAATATTCAAATAATTTAGCGTTTCCAGTCAAATAGTGATGAGCTATTTGATTAATTCTATTTACGGGCTGTATACAAGGTGAGAGGGTGATTCATGAAGTTCTCCCCCCACTTCTACAGCACATTGTACTAGTAAAAATAATGAAAAAATGTTATATAAACATAGGTCCGAAAACGCTTCGTTAGCGAGTTACAGCTAGCGAAAGTTTCGCCTGGATTTCAGTTCACCAGGTGAAATGAGGTCTTCCTGGAATTGTGGTAAGGTAGATTAAGGGGCGAATTCAATCATTTCTTATGGTTTTTGATCTGATAAATTGAATAAAACAGGTCCCAGAACTGTAAGTTAAATAGTTTTTGAGAAAACCAGTGTCAAATGCAAAAAATGGAGTGAAAATCACATTTTTTCATCTTTGGGCAAGAATAACTTTGTTATTTCACCAAGAAACAGTTAAAAATTTTCAATAAAAAATGTAGAAAATTTTATTCTGAACAAACCGGTGTAAATAAAGTACACAGAAAGCGAATAGTTTTTGAGAAAACCAGTGTCAAATGCAAAAAAATGGAGTGAAAAAAACACATTTTTTCATTTTAGTTTTTCCGGTTAATTTTACTTTGTACTCTTATGAATAAAAACTCATTTAATCAAACATCTATTCGCTTTCTGTGTACTTAATTTACACCGGTTTGTTCAGAATAAAATTTTCTACATGTTTTATTGAAAAATTTTAACTGTTTCTTGGTGAAATAACACAGTTATCCTTGCCCAAAGATGAAAAAATAAGTTTTTCACTCCATTTTTTGCATTTGACACTGGTTTTCTTAAAAACTATTTAACTTACAAATCTGGGACCTGTTTTATTCAATTTATCAGATCAAAAACCATAAGAAATGATTGAATTTGCCCCTTAATCTACCTTACCACAATTCCAGGAAGACCTCATTTCACCTGGTGAACTGAAATCCAGGCGAAACTTTCGCTAGCTGTAACTCGCTAACGAAGCGTTTTCGGACCTATGTTTATATAACATTTTTTCATTATTTTTACTAGTACAATGTGCTGTAGAAGTGGGGGGAGAACTTCATGAATCACCCTGTGTATATGGGAACCCTTCAATAAGTTGGAAACTGTTGTAGATATAATACTGTAACTTTCAGGATAAGTTATTGGTCAAATACTTTATCTTTTGACGTGCAACTGAATTTCAACCCCTTGTAAGGGGGTGGCCTAGGGGTTGTAACTCAAATATTTTAAATGTAAACACCCATTGTGTGGTATCATTTTAAAGGCCTTTTAAATACAAGAAAAACGGGATAAATAAAAATTCTCTATGATACTTGTACCCAAAATGGCGGCTGATTGAAGTTTTAGTTTTAAATACGTAGTAGATACAGAAATATCACTAATGTTTTTTCAATAGGACAAAAGTAAGCCTTTTTTAAAATTTCCAACAGCCATGAGACGCGTCGTTTCATGAAAGGGGTTTTTATATTTCATATAGGCAAGAGAAAGTAAAAAGGAAAGAAAATATTATTGTATCTCCAGTCGAAATACTTCCAACACACGTAAAAACAATAGGATTACTTAAAAAAGATATATATTCTTTTGAGAGACAGATTCAATGAACTCTTGACTACTCTCCTTCAAAACACCCTTACAGATGCAATAATTCAAAGCAATCTATCCTCAGCTGTTATTTCTTCCCCTTACCCTTATATACATCATTTTCCGCTTTTCTCAAAGAGGGTTCCCAACTGTATGACGACAAGGGTTGGGTATAACTTATCAATTTTCCAAAGAGAAGTTGAAAAATGTTCGTGGGGGTCCGAATACAATAACCTTAAATATTTTCTTATCTGTTGTTAACTTATGTTTATCTTTTATATGCCTATTTTTAGGTAATAAAAAAAAATCTGGTGTGAAACATTCACACGAGTTTCTCATGTCAATGTAGATAAAACTTTTTTTTAATCATGAGTAAATGACGCAAAATGAAAATTTACCTCAGTAGAACATGAAAATAAGGTAAATCAGTAATTGCCTCTAAACTAGGCTCTGTAGAGGAAAAGTGCTTAAAGTAACAGTTGTAGGTTTTTTAAATTTCTATAACTTTGATTATAAGGCCGCAATCTTAAAAAAATCCATTTTTTACCGATTTTGATGAAAAAGAAAACAGAAAATCACTTACTGCCGCTAAACTAAGCGCTGTACAAAAATATGTTTGAAATGAAACTTGTACGTTTTAAATGTTCTACAACTTTGATTATAGACACTTTTGACCTAGAATGCATATTAAAGCCACAATATTAAAAAATATATTGTTTCTACGAGACTACAGCCTTCCCAAGAATTTCAGTATACAATAGCGCTTACCCTATCTTGTAGAGCATTAGAAATGTATTATATGAAATTTTTAATAAAACGTAGGATCTGTTTATTGAAAAAAATCGCAAAAAATTAAAAATCGCACGAGAAAATTGATGAAAATTTTTGTGTCCGGTCCTCTCGTTGTACCTAACTTAGGTTTTAAGTTTCAACTTTGCACGGTATTTCATTCTTGAGATTTTTGTTCACACGCGTACATAAACCAATCGTTAAAACCATTTTTTGGTGTTCAGGGGATCTGAAAACGTGTAGGCTAAATCCGGTGAAAACTGGATTTCGAAAAATTTATATGAGAACACTAGGTTTTTTCCTACCCTATATATTCAGATAGGGCAAGAGAAAGTAAAAATACACCTTAAAGTTCTAATTTTGAAAAAAAAATCTAAATTTAGCGAACAACTAAGACCCAATTAGAATATTCTTACCAAATTTCAAGTTTATACGTACGTTTATAGTTTTGGAGATTCCGTGATGGATGTATGAGTCATCGAGTGGGTTTTGCTTTTATTATGGATAGTATATTTATAGCCTAACCTGTTATACTAAGTTTAGATATTTCCGAATACATAACTTATAATCGAAGATAAACTTTATGTAACCGTATAGAGAATGACTGTCACAGGAAATTGTGGGTTTATATCGCGCAGTTATAAACGGACCGACCATTTGACCAATTGATTTATTGATGAAGTTAAATGGCCAAACCTTGATATGACCATTGCCCATTTTACATTGTGTTGTGTAACGGTCAGTCGGCTGTGTATTCCTATTGTAACAAACGATGTTCGGGAACAACTGCTGTTAAGTGACCCAAGATATTCCGTACATCCGCCGTCGTTAATATCATGAACGTGTTTCAGGATATTCGATAGTTGTACGAATCACTTATAATTTAGCAAATTTTATCGATAACTGACAATGCTATTATTATAAGTATGGTTCTGTATAGTAATTCCATAGAATAAATTTTGAAATTATTATTACATGAAATGTGTTTATATACAGGTTGTCATAAAAATGCTGCGGTTTCGAACATGGTTTAAAGAAAAACCGAATTACTTACAGTTAATATTGTTTATTCATCTAATTTGTCGTCTCAAACAATTTTTTTTACATAATTAATAAATTTATTTCAATATGTGCGCCCATAGTCGCTCCAAATTTTTCGTTCAAAGCGTCCGTGACCAATGCACTGAAGTGTGGGGGTGCGCCATCTTGTTGGAAATGAAGTTTATGAATGTTTTCGAGTTCATCTAGCTGAAGGAAGCAATAAGTTGGCGCTCCCCCACACTTTAGTGCATTGGTCACGGACGCTTTGAACGAAAAATTTGGAGATCGATGGATAGGCCGGCAAGGACCTTTTTCTGTGGCCTCCAAGGAGACCAGACCTGACACCTTGTGATTTTTTCTTGTGGGGGTACATCAAAAGCGTTGTTTATTCACAAAAAATTCGCGACCTGAACCACTTAAAAAACAGGATTAATGAAGCAATGACAACCATAACCGAAGAAATGTTAACGAATGTTTGGAGAGAAGTTGAGTATCGTTTGGAAATTTGTCGAGCGACTAGGGCGCACATATTGAAATTTATTAATTATGTAAAAAAACTGTAAGTTATTTAGTTTTTCTTTAAACCATGTTCGAAACCGCACCATTCTTTTATGATAACCCTACTTCATATAGTTAAAATAGTTATTTTATTATAAAAAACCAGAGATAAATCAAGATTTTCTGTAATGCATTTTCATACATAAGATTAACGTTGCTCGTTGTAAAATGGACATGTAAACAATACTTTCCTACCTTAAATACTCACATATGGCAAGAAAAGTAAAACTTAGTTGGAGATGTGGAAGTTTAGGCCTACACATAAAAAGTACCCAGTTTTAATTAGTTTTCGTTTATGCTCTTTAAACCGTATCTTACCTCATCAAGGATAAATATAAAAATTCGGTTTTCAATTATAAAAATCACAGTTTTATCTTTATAGTAAATATTTTGAAATATAAATCTTGGCTTCACTACAGGGATATTATCGTATTTACGAGGAGCCAAGATAAAATTTTTTTTAAATTACCACCGTTTTCAAACAAAATATTGAAATTTTCTTACAGTTTTTACTTTACAGAGGAAACTGTGATTTCTAACGTACTAAGTGAAAACTGATATTTTTATATAGGGTGATTCAAAAAGAGCGCCGGTTTTGATATATCAAATTAAGAGATTAATTTTATTGAAAAACTGAAAATAAATACATCAACAAGTTCATCTTACCTTCCGATTTCATGTATGAAAAATGATGTCATGCATGTGTCCTCCTCTACTGCGCTGGCACGCATCAACTCTGTCCATGAAATTGGATATTACTGCACGACAAGTTTCGACTTCCATTTGCCCGATAACCCGTCGAATTTCCTCCTTCAAGTCATTGATGTTTCGAGGTTTATTGGCATACACCAATGACTTCAGATGACCCCAAAGATGAAAGTCACATGGCGTCAAGTCACACGACCTTGGTGGCCATTGATGGTCGGAATTACGAGAAATGATGCGATCCTGGAACCGTTCACGGAGCAACAACATTGTTTCTCGTGCAGCAACTGAATTTTATACGGGTGATATTGGAGATCGTACCGAAGAATTCTCCGTACAGAAGAACATCGTAAACCCAATTGTTGAGAACGGCGACGTATTGATTTTGCTGGGCTAACAGCCACACTGTCACGAACCAACGCAACGTTCTGCTCAGTTCGGCCAGAACGACGACGTCCAGAACTTTTAAGGTCGACTGTTGAACCCGTCTCAAAAAAATTTTTCATGAGCCTGCGAACTGTTGATTCATTCGGTGCTTCATTACGTCCTAGAGTACCGCGAAGTCGCCTGACAGTAGCCGCATAACTCTCTCCACTCTGGTAAAATGTTTTGACGATTAACACTCGTTGTGCAATAGTAAACTTCTTCATGGTTAGACACAGACTGCGAGAGTACTACACTGCGAACAAGAGAAACTACAACTGAATCGTCAATCGGAATGTTCTCCGAAATAGAAATGAGGTCTAACAATGTTGCCAACCGATAAACAAAAATTTACCAGCCGTTTAAAAACCGGCGCTCTTTTTGAATCACCCGTTATTTATCCTGGACGAAGTAACAAATGTTTTAGAAACCCATAAACAGAAAACTAACTTAAAACTGGAAATTTTTATGTGTAAACTACGGTATAGGCCTATTATAATTATTTTTTAAATGAAAAAACTTCAGTCTTACCAGTCAACGCAGAAAAAAAGAACAAGCATTTTTTTGGTTTATCATTCAAATATTTCCGTTTAGTAGTTTATGAAATAAAGTTCTTTCAACTTAAGATTTATTTATTTTTCTGGATTACACTTTAGTCTTAGATCGGAACTAAATTTTTCTGTTCCGAGTTGAAATCGTTACGAGTACTAAATGGTAACTGGCACAAACCCGACAACCCGATAATTATCAACAGTTCTTTCCACTTATCCATGGAATTGTTAAAAACAATCACTCTGCTCTGCTATTGGTTGGGTGCGTATTTGTAGTTACAGAAAATACATATAGATGTTTAGTGCAGGTTATTCCAATAGCGAGAGAAAAATCCCATCTAATTAAGATCTTGTTATCTTCACTATTATAAATTTTATGATAAAGTACTAAACTACACACACGAAGCTAAGTACTATTTTAAAATTCGCAAAAAGTAACACTGTGTTATCTACAAACAATAAGTACAATCATTTATGAAACTCGACACAACGATGACTTCACAATTAAAAAGTATAGAACTTCAAATTGCCCATAATAAACAGGTGGAGTGTCATATTTGCACTCAATCTGTTCGTTGCAGGGCTAAAATAAATAGTTCTGTTTCTTATCACATGGTCAGCCAATTAAATGACTGAATCATTTAAGAACAAAAGAGGTAGAGGTGTTAAAGACACTAGTCAGAGTTACCTCCTCTGAAAGTAATGAATTTCACTATACAGCCAGACCCTGTGGTGAATGAAGTGAAGGTGTCATTTGCAGAGTGGAAAATATGTGCTTTTCAGAGGGCCCGGCATGCTGATAAGCATACTTTTCTACTCAGTGAGGAAGGCAATGGTAAACCACCTCACTCCTCTTTTTACTTAGTAAAACCTCTACGGGTTCAAACCAGCCTTTTGGCTGATGACCTAAACAACAACAGAACTTCAAAATTCTCGAAATGAATTCACTGCAATTCCGAAGCATACAGAAAAGAACCGAACAGAAGAGGTATACCTTGGACAAATCGAATTGGCACAAGCAGCTTCGGTGTTTATCTACTCCACTCTTCATCCCTCGCTATGCAAAGACGGTACAGTCACAGAAGTATACAATCGCTACTGTAAAGTGTGACTCGCGCACGGTCGCTACGCTTTGTTTTCACTGTGTTTATTAATAAAATCTATCAGACATAATGACGTGACTAATTTGTTTTCGTATATATGATTTTATGTTCATTATATATTCAGACAAATTTTGTTAGTTAGTTGCCTGCGTCTGTAGAGTATAGTTTAGTGAGTTTTTGCAGTTTAGTTCTTGTAATTTATAATTTAAATTTTTACTGGGACAAATTAAATACCTACATATTTTAAAATGAAATAATTATTTGTATGAGTGTACAATGAAAAAAGGCTGTAGGCATTTGCGTACATTAAAATTTATAGATCCTGTTGAAAGAATAGGTTACGGATATACTTTATGCGGAACTGTGTGTACACGTAGAGCAAGAGTTATGCCAGTTTGAATTGTCCACAGTATAGAGGTGTAAAAGACTTTTAGTCACAATTATCTCCTCTGAGAGTAATGAATTTCATTATACACCCAGACCCTGTGATGAATGAAGTGAAGGTGTCGTTTGCAGGAAAGTAGATGTTTTTAGAAGGCCTGCCATGCTGATAAGCATACTTTTCCCTCAGAGAGGAAGGTAATAATTAACCACCTTACTCTTTGTTTTACTTAGTAAAGCCTGTCACCAAAAACTTCAAATTAGCCTTTCGGCTGATAACCTAAACAACACATTTGTGTATTTACGACGAACATATTTAATGTCCTGTTTCAGCCTTGATTGAGAAACTAACCCAATGGAAAACCCTTGTAAATTTATATTTGAAATTGTAAATTAAGGAAGGAAAATTAAGTAAAAATAAAATTTATTAATTAAATTTTTGTAAAAAATTTTAATCTAGACATGAAACCACGTTACAAATTATATCTTTAAATTTTTTTAATATATTCTGTCATTTAGATAATAAAATAGAAAATTTGTTTAAATTTTCATAGGTCTGTTGAGAGATCAAATAGTTTCATAGCCATGAGATAGAACGGTGATGAAATTATTGTAGAACATGTCAACGATGTAACAGTTATTTAGAGCGACAGATGAAAGTGACAAGTAAATGTATTCAACGTCACATCATTTCAAATGTTTCATAGCGGACATTATGTTACAAGAATAGATTCCTATGATTCTTGATTAACAACGATTCCATTATTAAATGATGTGCCAAATTACTTTTAAAAAATTCTGGTGTGAAACACTCACTCGACTTTCTTTTGTCATTGTAAATAATGAAAAATATAACCTATGTTTAATCATTAGTAAACAATGAAAAATTAAAAACATAACCTAATTTTAATCATGAGTGAATTTGGCTAAATAAAATTAACCATTATAAGACTTAAAAAATACGGAAAATCACTTTTTCTTCTTCTTAAAGAAAGACGTTCTCCTATCGGTCTGTCATTCTCCTATTCTCCTATCGTCTGGGAGTTGGTTGAGCTCATCCCATAGATCGGGTGGTTTAGGTTTACCTTGTTTATTTATAGTTAAGTTATAACTAATGCAGTAATTTATTTTAAAATTAAAAAAAAGTGTGATACAGACTAATCAGCAATATTGTAATGATTAATATAGTAATATAATGAGAATATAGTAATGAGTAATTGTTAATTAATTCATACAGTATTGACAATTTGTAAATGTGTTTAGGTCAACAGCCGAAAGGCTGGTTTGAAACTCTAGAGGTTTTACTAAGAAAAAACGAGGAGTGAGGTGGTTTACCATTGCCTTCCTCACTGAGTTGAAAGAGTATGCTTATCAGCATGCCAGGCCCTCCGAAAAGCACCCACTTTCCACCCTGCAAATGATACCTTCACTTCATTCACCCCGGAGTCTGGCTGTATAGTTTTCCATAAAATTTTTTCTGCAGAATCGCTTGTAGAAACGAATAGTCCGTAAATTCCAACGAAAATCAAAATTTTTTTATTCTAAATTCAATTCTGTTATAAATTATATCCTGACAAATTTACTTGAATTTAATTTATTACTTTGACATTTTCTTTTGACAAATAAAAATTAATGTACTAAATCTATAAAAACACAACATGATTTAACTGTTACGGATTAGAAATTTAATAAGAATTTGATTTCTAATCCTTAAAAAACTTATATAGGTACTTTTAAAAATTTAAATTCTACAAATTGAGGAATAATTTAAAAAGTTATTTATGTAAATATTTGAAGAATCTTCGTTAACATTTTAAAAACCGGAAATTATTTTTAAGTAATTATATCCTAGAAACCACACATATGTATAATTATGTATTTATAAATTCTTTTAGATTTTAAAAAACAATTTGTGTTACTTTTTTATTATAATATAATTATAAAAAAGGAACAAACCTAGTTAATTTAGTTAAATTATAGCTGTGTAGTAGCTTATATCTTTAAGCTATTTAAATTTGCATGTAACCATTGTAAGATAGTAATTAATGTAATTTAATAGTTTAATTATATTTTACCTTATTAAGATTAATTTAATATGAAATAAGTTAATACTACTTGAGAATTTTCTTTATTCGAAGATTTTAATTTTTTTATAAAATTATTTCAATAAGATACATTAGTTATATTTTAAATAGGTGCAATTAATGATAATTTACATAATGTTTTATTTATGTAAATACATAAATAATTAAATATAGCCTACCAGTTATTTGTTAGTATTTGTGTGCGCGCGTTAAGTAATTAATTATTTTTTTAAGTTATTAACTTGTTATTCTCTATTAATCAGACAGACATTTTATTTTTTTTTTATTATTTTATTAAGATACTAAGTACACTTTTTTAATCTTGTTTTATTTATTTAAATTTATGACTTAATTTGTTGAAAGTTCATATTAACTTATCACTATAATTTATAGTATATTTTTATTTAAATTAAAGAAATTATTGATTTTATTTATTTGTTTCTGTTATTGCAATCACTTGTTATATTGATTTAGAAAATAAGTTATTACAGCATACGAACTACCGTTTAATTTTTTTTTGTAATTTATCTATTATAATTAAAAATAAATATACAAAAGCTGCACAGTTACTGTTGTAGAACGGTAGCGCTTTCGTATCATTCCCCACATAGTCAGGCCATGGCAATATTACAAAACTACGAGGGTAGGCTGATAAGTAATGCACACATGCTTGTAGAAGACGAACAAAAAGAAATAGTAAGATGGGGTAAATAACAAATTAAAGTACAAATCTTAACCTACCAAATTATCTATTTATTTTTCAATATAGTCACCGTTAAGCATTACACATTTCTCCCAACGTTTAACAAGTTTTTTCATTCCGTCACTGAAAAATTCTTCCGACTTTCCTCGAACCCAGGACGCAATAGCTGCCTTCACCTCATTGTCCGAGCTGTAATGATTACCCTTAAGGTCTCTCTTCAGTAGAGGAAAAAAATAAAAATCGCAAGGCGCAAGGTCGGGAGAATACGGAGGGTGTAAAATTGGTTGAAACTTCAGGTTTCTCAGAGCCTCTCCAGTTGCACGCGAAGTGTGTGGACGAGCATTGTCGTGTTGCAAAATTATTGGCGCCAGGTTGCCTCTAACACGACAAACTCGACGTCGGAGGTGTTTCAGAGTCTGTATATACTGAGCAGAATTTACCGTTGCCCCTCGTTCCAGATAATCAGTCACATAAACTCGGCGAGCATCCCAAAACACAGTCAAAAGAATTTTTTTTGCGGACGGTTGTGTTTTGAACTTTTTCACAACAGGAGAATGTGGATGACGATATTCAGCGCTCTGCCTTTTTTCTTCGGGATCGTAATGATGAACCCATGACTCGTCCCCCGTCACAATATTCAAAAGAAAGTCGTCTCCTTCGTCACGGTAGCGCTTCAAAAGTTGTTCAATTCGCGTTGTTTAATTCTCGTTGACATAGCACCAGAACACGACGCCATACTTCCACTACTCAAAACAAACTGAATGAAAGCAACGCCTTCAAACTGCGCAGACTTGTAGAGGAGAAATAGTACTTCCACATGCCACCAGGCGCGCTACTGAAGTTTATTTAGTTGTCTTCTACAAGCATGTGTGCATTACTTATCAGCCTACCCTCGTACAAAGACGTGTAATTTGTATTATTGACGACGATGTGGCAAATACCACAAAAGCGTTTCCCTTCTGGTAAGTGTTCAACTGTTTCTTTGATCGTTCTTGAGGGTTTTTTTCAGTATGGTTAAAATAAATAGATGCCAAAAAATTAATAAAAAATAATATCTCATTTTTCCACATCATTACTACTGAAATAATATTTTTGTACTGTTTTTTTTTTTAATTAATTTATTGAAAGTCGCATCAAATTTTAGCGTTTCGCTTGGCAGGCAAAATGTGCTAACTACTACGCTATGGAGGCAGCCATTTTGTACTGTTGTTATCATGCGTTTTTACGTTAATAGTATTTAGGAATAATGGCTTTTACGTTGGCTTTTGGCAGAGTATCGTAAATTTCCGGTAAACTAAAAGTGTTGGATGAGAAAACTTTTTTTTTTTAATTTCTAATTTGTGTACGTTGCAATCTGTTTAATTTAGAACAATAAGCAACCCCATGACCCAATGAGATGAGGATGATGTGTATGACGTGTAAATGAGGTGTAGTCTTGTACAGACCCAGGCTGACCATTCCTGAGAGAGTATGGTTAATTAAACCCCAACCATCAAAGTACGCCGGTAACCACTGTCCAGTATTCAAAACATTTAACACAAAAATTGTAGCATTTAAACATTTTCTTCAATTTCAAATATAAACGGTTTTTTACCTAAAATATATAGCCTACTTTAAAGATATAATTTTTTAATAAAACCAATTGATTGCCAATGAATTTCTTATTTTCTTCATTTATATTTTAACCATAATGTGTGTACGTTTGATATGTTAATTTAGAACAATAAGCAACCCTATGAGCCAATCAGATGAGGATGATAATGTATTACGTGAAAATGAGGTGTAGTCTTGTACAGACTGTGGCTGATCATTTGTGAGAAAGTATGGTTAATTGAACTCCAACCATCAATTTACACTGGTAACCACAGTCTAACAAACTAACCCGTAAAAAAGTAACTAGGATTTAACTTTACTGGGATTTGAACCACGGAACCTTCCTCTCCGAAAATCACCTGTTAATCATTTGATTCGCGGCGATGACTTTACCACTAGACTAACCCGGTGGGTTAGTCTTCATGAGTAGGATTTCTTTTAATTCTTTACAAAGAAAATAGATTTCACTTTTTTTATTTATTTTCTTTTAAAAAACCTCATACGACTATATAAGTTCTTTAAGTTTGGAAAATCTTTAATTTCGTCTTATAGATCTTATTAATTTTCATGATATTCTTATTTTTTATTTTTTATCAATAATTTTTCATTTCTTTAGATCTTTTTTCCCGTTCTTCATCAGAATACACCGTTTTTGCACGTTTGATTGGTTTCTTTTGCTGGAGTCTAGTGTTTTTCAGTTTATGATAATTTTTTGTCTTGATTTTTAACTCTTCAAGAGTGAGTTCTGAAGTTCTTCTATGTTTTCTTTTATTTTCACAACACCAGTGCGGTTGGGACTTTTTACTTAAAAAGTATTCAATGATCTGTCTGGACATTCTAGAGGGATTTATCCGCATGGTGTATCCAAAAAAGTAAATTCTCTTTTTTCTTAATTGATCCGCAAGCGGTTCCGTGTTCCTGTAGATTTCTTCTTTGTGCATCGGTTTCCAGATTCCGTCTGATAAACGCCTCTTATTTATACAACTTCCAATGACCCGTCGCTCCAGTTTGGAAATTCTGTGTTCTGAAGATTTCACTTTTATACTACATTAATTCATTATTGATTTACCGTTGAAATAAATATTAATATTAGAAAATACGAGTATTATTACTCGTATTAATTACACCTAAATTTCTTTATAAATATTTTTAAAAAGTAGGTTTATGTACTACAATAATTTTATTACCGCGTTAGTTTTTTTATCAGATGTTAGTTTGTTTCTTTAAAACAAACCTATAATTATTTTGTAAGCTCTTATTTTTATGGATTAAGAAGAAATCATTTTCGTTTTAAATTCTCGTTTAATAGATCTTGTTATTAATTTACTTTACTCATTTTTATTTGAAAAAGAAAGTGATAATAGAAAAAGATTGTGATAATAGAAAACAGTGTTTTTATGAATTTTTGCGTAATTTAAATCTCTGAACATAATAAATAATAGGCAACGTGATCGCCTTCACGGCGCAGTGCCTAGCGTGCTAGCCTAAAGAGTGAAAGGTCTCAGGTTCGATTCCCGGCTAGGTTCTGGAAATTTGAACACATTAAAACCCACCGATGTAGTACAAAACCCACTGTAGTCGCTAATGACAAAGCAGTCAATGCGACTTTAAATAAAACTAGAAAAATAAAGGCAAAGTTTTCCAGTTCTTTGTAACTGTTTTTCAACCAATGATATATTATTCAATTTTTCCTATGTTTGTTCTCTAGTTTTATTAATTTATTTTTATTACTCAACTCTTGAATTTTTCTTTGGGATGTACTATTTTTTTAAATATTTTTCTGTTAATTTTCCACTTCATTTATTTAAAATTTAGTTAAACTTTTGGATGGTTATACTATATCGTTGCCCATAACAGTCTAGTAAAATGTTAATTTATTTGCACCCGATCTACTAGTTCCAAAAAATAATTAAGTTTTTTATCACATGGTTAAACAATTATATGACTGAATTATTTAAAAACAAAAGAGGTAGAGGTGTAAAAGACACCAGTCAGCGTTATTTCCTTTGAGTATAATGAATTTCATTATATAACCAGACCCTGTGGTGAATGAAGTGAATGTGTAATTTTCAGGGTGAAAAGTAGATGTTTTTTAAGAGGGCCTGGCATGCTGATAAGTACACTTTTCTACTCAGAGAAGAAGGCAATGTTAAACACCTCACTTTTCGTTTTACTTAGTAAAGCCTCTAGTGATTCAAACCACCCTTTCTGCTGATGACCTGTACAACGAAAAACGCAGTTATATTTTTCAGGGTAAGTGCTTTTCAGAGGACCTGCCATTTTGATTAGCATACTTTTCTACTCAGTGAGAAAGCCAATGGTAAACCACCTCACTCCTCGTTTCACTTAATAAAGCCTCTAGAGGTTTAAACCAGCCTTTCAGATGATGAACTAAACAACAACGCTTTATTTATTTATTTTGTTTGTAATCCCTAATGTATGTACGTTGTAACTGTTCAATTCAGAACAATTAGCAACCTCATGACCCAATGAGATGAGGATGATGTGTATGACGTGTAAATGAGGTGTAGTCTTGTACAGACTCAGGTCGACCATTCCTGAGAGAGAATGGTTAATTAAACCCCAACCATTAAAGTACACCGCTAGCCTCTGTCTAGCATTCAAATCCGTATAAAAGTAACTACCTTTACTAGGATTTGAACCAGGAACCTTTGTCACCGAAAATCAGCTGTTAAACAGCTGATTTTGGTGACGACTTTGCCTCTAGACCAACCCGGTGGGTTTTATCACTTTATTATCACTTTTAACACTTTATTATATTTATTGTTTGCACTTTATTGTTTATGAATAGATGAATGCAAGTTTTTAATAAAGTACTGGAAGTTACCTAATGTCAATTCATTTTTTCAGAAAGAATAGATTGTAGTTACTAAATAATTTCTGTGAATAAAAAATATTATTATTATTTCCTAATCTGTTAATAATAGCATAATGTATTGATTAGATATACAGGTATATAATTAACTAATAAATAATTTTAAGTAACATACAAAAGTTAAATATTTATTATTAGAAAATTTTGTTTATGAATAGACAATATCTTAATTAAAGGTCCTATTTTACTGTTTTGTTATTCGAAGTAAATAAGAAACAAATTAAAACAATGGTTGTTTACAAGCAACCATTGAAATTCAATCCACTTATCGGACCGTATCTACAGTCTGGTATCTAACATATACTAAATGCGCAGAATCCAACATGCCTGTCGGCAAAGGCACTAATAACATTTTCCCAACTCGATCTATAACTACATCGTCCCGCCATCAAAGCTTCCTGCCTATCATCCAATAGTAACGTCCGTTTGATCACAATTATATAAATTATTTGTTATATGTTTCTTTTGTTAAAATTCTAATAATTTTTATTTGTTACAACGTTCAATCAACATTTCCAGAGGAACTTTTTTCAAAAATATTTTTATATTCATAAACATAATAGTTTACAAATTTACTAATTTTTGTGCTCTTCAAGACAAAGAAACGAAATTTTTACTGAAATTCATGGTGGGCTGTGCTCTCGAGGTAAAAACTGGTTGTTTTAAAATTATGGCCTTAATATGAATTTTAGAGCCAAAGCGTATAGGGCCTAAAATAAAAGTAGTGGAAAATTTAAAAACCTACAACATTTTTCGGAATTCTTTTCTACATTGCTTAAATTAACGTCAATTAATGATTTTCCATATATTCAAGTCCAACAGAGGTAAATTTCAATTCTACATTAACTCATGATTAAACATAAAGCTATATTTTTCATTATTACATTGGTAAGAGAAAGTTATGTGAATGTTTAACACCAGATTTTATCAAAGGCAATTACTTTTTTAACTCATTTAATTTAATTTCGCAGCTTTGGAAAGATAATTAGCAAAAATGATCAGAATGTATACTAAATGAAAAATTTAATAAAATTGCTTAGATGAGGACACCACTGTCCTCCATGAAAAATTAAATTTTGTTAAATTAAAAATTTTTATTAAATTTTTAAACAAGTGTAGTGTAAATGTACTATGTCTCTACTCCTCTGACGTTTCAGTCGTCATGTCAACTCCTGATAAATCGTGAGAATTTACGTTGCGTATATACTAATGGGTACGTGATACTAATGGATTATTATGACTTTGAAGTCTGTCACTAAACCTACGTACAATTTTAGAAATCTGTTGTTGATTTAAGGGACGCGTTTGGAATCGTGTAAAGTTTTATTTCATACGTAATTTAGGAATTAGCAATGAGTCGCAAGCCCTCTTCGGAAACGCTATGTTCGTGAAATGACTGACACGGGTTTGCGGCACAATTATACTTTCAGAACGGTTGGAGCATTGCCTTATAGTTATAAATTTCAAAAATAATACTTAAATCGATTTTTTATTAGCAATACGTTGTGTAAAGTTCGATTTTTTTAGCAATACGTTGTATAAAGTTCGATTATTTATTAGCAATACGTTGTGTAACGTTCGATTTTTTTTATTAGCAATACGTTGTGTAAAATTCGATTTTTTTATTAGCTTTTTTAATTAGCGTTGTGTAAAGTGTCTTAAGGTAGCCTACATACAAAGGGTAGAAATTGATAAGTTAGTCAAAAGTAGTTCAGATAGAGCTACTTCTAATTACTACGAGCTTTAAAATCTCATATTTGACAAAGGTATGGCCACACAGATCTTAGCAAGCAATTAAATATTAATTTGAAAAAATGTTTGAATGGGCAGATCTACTTCCAATTATAACACTAAAAACCTAAACCTGTCGGCATAAACATATTCCAAAAACCTAAAACCTAGCCTCAAACCCTAAACCTAAAATCTAAATCTGTTGGCATAACCCTGTTCCGAATTCAAATACTATACTAATAGCTGTATCTTCTTAGATCTGCCAGTATCTCTCTTCCATTTTGGAGCATATCATCTGACTTGTAGAGGTATCCTTTTCGAGCTAGAATTATTTTTAGATGTGCTGTCGTCAACCTTACACAGTATCATTTTATTATCTCATTCAAATTGTAGATATCAAATTTTTAATTTATAAATTCATTTATTATTCTATCCGAGTGACTACATTGTTACCGATGCCTCACTTCCTTACATAATATTTAGGATTGCTATACATTTATAGAACTTTAGTTTTGTTTTCTACCTTTATTTCCCAAAGTTTTGCTTATGGCCCTAGATATCCTTTGAATTTTGTTTAGCTTTTGCTCCAACACCTAAACCAAAGATTTCAAGTAATGAAAGTGAGAAATTCATTTTATGATAGTATTATCTACCACTATCGTCACTGGAATCGGATTTTGAATTTTAAAAAAGTATTCTTAATTGTAGCGCAGATGTTTTACTTTGTTGTCGTTGTTTACGTCATCAGCCGAAAAGCTGGTTGCCCTCTAGAATCTTTACTAAGTAAAACTAGGAGTGAGGTGGTTTACCATTTTCTTTCTCACTAAGTAGTAATTATGCTAATCAGCATGTCAGGCCCTCTGAAAACCACATATTTTTCACCTTGAAAAAGACAACCTTCACTTCATTCACCACAGAATCTGGCTGTATAATGAAATTTATTACTAGTGTCTTTTACCCCTTCTGTTTTTAAACGCTTCAGTCAATTAATTAGCGACCATGTGATAAGAAACAGTACTATTTTTTGTTGCTCTGGAACTAGCAGATCGAGTGCAAATAATTTAACACTCCACCAGCCTATTATGGGCAATGTTTTACTTTGTAATTATTTCGTACTAATTTAATGTATAAAAAGTACATAGGTAAGTAGTCTCCGGAGAAATAACACGTGTTTCCAGTAACGTAACTCTATCATAAAAAAGCCATTAAGATTTAGGAAGAATAAATAATTTATAGCGCAAAGTGAAGTGCAGTAATAAACTAATTAGACGATGTATAAACAATAGTTTAAATACCTTTATCTAAATATGGGAAGGATAAGAAGATATAAGAGGTGTCGGAGAGAGGGTGGTACATGATGAAACGGGGGTGGTTTACAAGAAGGGAGGTGTAGTAGTGGGGTGTCGTAATGTGGCGTCGCATGGCACGAGAGAGAATGACGGGGGGCGGCAGGGGAAGTATAGTTACCATAGCAACAAAGAGCTTGTAAAGTGCCCTTTATAAATCGATCTAGTACTCAGAACTCCCGAATGCATTATTTATAGTGAAAAAACAAATAGAGCTTTTAGAAGTGCCTGTTATATCGCTCCTGTTCTCCAATATCTACTCGCTCGCTCTTTTACAACACACTTATCACTCTATCCCTCTTTAACATTATCAATTCTTTATATATATATATATATATATATATATATATATATATCTTTCTTTCTCTATTTTTTTTTTTATTGAGAAAAGTATCTTCGCCATCTTGTTATTGTTGTGCATTATTATCTTTTACCCGAAATGTATTACATGATTGTATTTATGTTCGTTTGTAATATGATACATACATTGAAGACGCGCGCATACATCAATAATTTTTTACACAGTTGAAAAAAAACAAAAGTTCGTTTAACAGACAAAATTACCAAATACCTTTTGTTAAAAATACAAAATATCAACGAAAAGTTCATCAATCGTTGTAATTTCATGATTACTGAGGATTTAGCGGAGCCAAATATCTGACATGCGTAGATCAAAATATGTCGGAGGAGAGATTTTTGAGTGAAGAGGGAGTTTTGACCTCTTCGAGAGCAATGTGAAGATTTGTTTTCGTCTACCTTCCAAGTAACTTTGTCTTCAAGTCAATATGACTGTTAATATGCAATCCGAATAGCGATTTAAGTCAGTGTGTGATAAAAGTTATTTATTTGAAACAAATAATTTTATTGTGTTTTTTACCTATCTAAACTTTAAAGTATGAAATTTTTCAAGATTTCCGCAATTTGTCATTTTCTCTATTTCATCCTGCGTACAGTCTAAGCATAACGAATTATAGAAGTTATATTATGTATAATTACCATAGTACAACTATAAGAAGTCGGTTTTTTTTAAAATTATTTTGTTAGGAAAATAAAATATATTAAAGCCCCACGATGATTTCAAAATTCCGACAGTAAAGGAACTAACCGCGTCCTTCTATTGTAAATTTTGCGAACGACTAAATAACCATCCCAACCAACTAGCCTTTGACCTCTTTATAAATCAGAACTCCTAAAAGGACCTTCCCAACTTCTAAAGCAAAAATGGAGCAGAGACCTCTTGATCTGAATAACGGACAACACCCGTATTTCTTTACGGAGAGTGTATCACTGGGTACCTCTTCTTCTGAAAGTAAAATTACCTACCTCCCATTAAATATCATTTACGGAAATTGTACAGTACGTAATACAAAGTAAAGACAAAAAAAGTTAATATTTTTAGAACACTTTTACACACGTTTATTTCCGTGAAGGCTAACGTGACTTAAAAGAGAAACTGTTGGAAAACTTAACAAATAAAAGTTGACACGAGAAGTTTGAAAATTGATACCATCTGTTAAAGTTAAAAGTTATATCGTACTTCAAAAGCTATCTTCTTTGTAAATCAATTGACATGAATTTTCTCTTTATAACTCAAGGCCTACCCAGAAAAATATGTTGTTCGATTATTAGGGGAACAAATCAAACATGATAAAATATATTTGTTTTTAATTAAAAATTAAGCTACAACTAAAATATCTGTGTCCGGTAACGACTGTAATTGAATTTTCTTTTTACGATTTAAAGGAACAGAATGAAGTGTGTTTCGTTGCTTGGAGGGTAGCCTATGGCCGTAGGCGTGTTCGGATAAGAACCGTACAAACATTATCCTTTTTTTTAATCCATCATTATGTAGGATTCTAATATTACATTATATTTTTTTTTTTAGTTTTTTGCATCAGCTTTACTACGACACAAGCAAAAATATTTGAATTGAAACTTATGAAAATTATTACGTAGGAACGGTGATCTGATTAAAATATAGCCTAAAATTTATTTTCTAGTTACGTGTAATTTAAAAGTTTCTTTAGAATCAGTTTAGGAAACTTTTTTTGCGTAATCTACCTATAAAAGTTAAATTTTTATAAAATTTCTTAAAGAACTTCAATTTTAATTCAAAACTGTTATAGGCTACTAATATTTTCAGATGGTCTCCATAACATAATAAAGTATGTTCTAGAAGAAAGTCACTTCCGATAAAAATAGGGCAATAAAATATTTGGAATATACAAAGCAATTATATAAGATGATGCTCAAAAATTTTGTGGTGTTGTTTAGGTCATCAGCTGAAAGACTGGTTTGAGCCTCTAAAGGCTTTACTAAGTAAAACAAGGATTGTGGTGTTTAACATTGCCTTTCTCACTGAGTGGAAAAGTATGCTTATCAGCATGCCAAACCTTCTAAAAACCATCTACTTTCCACCCTACAAATAACACCTTCTTTTCATTTACCACAGGCTCTGGCTCTATAATGATAAAATTCATAACTTTCAGAGGAGATAACTCTGACTAGTGTCTTTTTCACCTGTACCTCTTCTGCTGTTAAATGTTTCAGTCATATAATTGGCTGGCCATGTGATAAGAAACAGAACTATTTTTTGTAGCCCTGGAACTAGAAAAATTTTAATCACATAATACGAACACTAAGAAAAAGTAAGCCGGTCGAATTGATGTGTAGGCCCTAAATAGCGATTGATTAAGGTTTTTTTAAATCTACACAAATTTAAAACGCGCTTTTTTTACTGAATCAATTATTGAATACACACACTAAAAATTATCTTAAGAGATTAAAATACGAGTTTACAAAAAAGTCATAATACCAGCTTGGACTTTTAGAGTACAGTTATGGGGTTCTTCTCATTTCTAAACCGTAAAAACCAAACATAATCTGGCAATACAAAAAAAAATGTTACGTTTAATAACACAAGTCCTTACTAAGTAACCATCAGCACACTGAATAACAACTTAATTTTACTATAGGCTACGTCAAAAACAAAACAAAGAAAAAGACCTTTAAAATTCATTTCACGCTCAATTTCAAACACACGCAAATCCATTAATACAGCAGATGAATTTGTGGCACATACCAGGCAATCTGTAAAGAAAGTTCAAGCGCTGAGGCAAAGAGACCTCCAAAAGAAATAGTGTGAAAACTAAGGCGTTGTCAGCACTAAGAAGTCTTAGCCAAAATGTAATTATTTCTACACTTTTTTTAATTCTTAATACGTGTACGTTGCAATCTGTTCAATTCCGAACAATAAACAACCCAATGACCAAATGAGGATAATGTGATGACTTGTAAATCAGGTGTAATCTAGTACAGACCCAGGCCGACCATTCCTGAGTGAGTATGGTTAATTGAACCCCAACCATCAAAGTACACCGGTAACCACTGTTTAGTGTTCAAATCCATAAAAAAATATCTAGCTTTACTAGGATTTGAACCAGAAATCTTCGTCTCCAAAATCAGCAGTTTAACAGCTGACTCATGGCGACCACTTCGTCTCTAGATCAATCCAGTGGATTAATTCTACACTTTTACATCAAATTTTATAATTTTTATTCCAATAACAAATTGTAAATAAACAAAATAAAGTAAAAATAAATTTATATTTTTACTATAGTATTTTTCAAAATTTGACGTCATTATAAATGATTGTTATTATTATATTATATTAACCCACCGGGTTGGTCTAGGAGTAAAGTCGTCGCCACTAGTCAATTGTTTAACAGTCAATTTTCGGAGACGAAGGTTCCTGGTTCAAATCCTATTAAAGCTAGTTAACTTTTATACGGATTTAAATACTAGACAGTGTACTTTGATGGTTGGGGTTCAATTAATCATATTCTCTGAGTCTATACAAGACTATACCTCATTTACAGGTCATACATATCATATTCATCTCATTGAGTCATGTATAGGCTTGTTTACTGTTCTGAATCGAAAGATTGCAACGTATACATATGGTGAATTTAATTCAGGGATTTTCAGGAAGGTGAATTTAATTTTAATATAATATTTATTAAATTCTCTTAGGTTACTTAAATTCGCATCAACATCTTGTTAATTAGCGAGTACTGTGGTTATGGAACGAAATTATTCGACTTGTAATAGATTCTGAAACCAAGGCAATAATTGAACCGGGACCTTCCGCCCTGTAGGCTAGGACGATAACCACTACACTATGAAGGTAATTTTATTATTACAAGATGAAGTATAAAAGATAATTATAACGTTTATGTCTAGTTTTTATTTATTAAGACAAATCTCGTATCTGTATTTCGGAAGAAAATTTAATCTAAAGTTTCAGATTGTAAAAAGTGAATATTAGATCTAAGTTTTACGAAGTTTAAAAGCTGAAATAAATGTGAAACGGTTATATTGTTACAATGATATGGAATCAACTAAACCGTATTGCTCGGTGAATTTCTTGTTATACAATTAGTTCATGATAAAGCCACAGAGAGCGCGTCAATCGATATTATAGGCGCGAATTCCAGCCATTTTGCAATGTTACATGCGCACTGAGTGCTAGAGGGGTTTTTCTCTCCTTTGTATCGTGCTACAAATTACTATCTCCTCTTTTGTTATTAGTCCTGCGCAATGGAAATAATAGAGAAAGATAAGAAAACCTTTATAAATCTGTCTCTCTCTCTTTGGTAGACTACTTGTCTAACTGTCCACTCTTCTGTTCAGATGTCTTCCATTCCTCTCGAATCAATATCTTTTACCTATTTCCCTTTCTAGGTGGGAGGGAGGAAATCGGTGGAAATTTCCTCCCTATTGTCCTTTCTTCTTCTATTTTACTTCCCGACTGTTTTATCCCTTAAACATACCCTCATCTTACTCTCGTTTTATTTCTACCCTCCCCTTCATCGTTATCTTCTTCGTTCTACTCGTACCTACTCCACTTCTCTCACCTAACCATCCCCCTTTACTACAATATAAAGTCTGATCCTCAACATTGTTCCACTTCGCCTTTTCTAACTTCTTGTTCACACTGTCTTGTTTCCCCCTTCACTTGTTTCCCCCAAACTCATGTTCTTATGTTCTCCCCCGTCTTCAACTGCGACTCAGTCGTCGTCGTTGTCGTCATTGTTCTATTTTTCTTTTAAAGACAATCAAATAAAAATCTTCTCTACATTGAATTCACTGCACTTCGCCTAATAGAATACATTTTCTATAGTGATCCAACAGCTTGCTATTTTTTCGTTCCGTTTCTTTTGTTTTGTTGTCGTTTTTCTACATAAACAACATACCAATGTAAAGAACTAAATCGAATACGAATTTTTTCTTGTACAATTCCTTCTTTTCTATCTGTAATATTGATGTCGCTGGATTTCTAAACATTGTCTTCAATTGATTACCAATTTTGTATTTAAGTTGAAACATTGAACAATTATCAGTTGTTTACCACTTTCAGAATTATTAATTTTTTTAAAGGATTTCAAATATAGTATACTGCTTTTAAGGTAAAATTACACTTGTTCAGAACTGGCGTGTGTCATTCTTGTATGTTTTTATTTTTAAGCAGTGTTCGAACGGTCATCAAATACAAACACTTTTTTCTTTAATCTCACATCTAGCAAACCACTACATCTCTTCAATTTTTGCTTAATATTGTGCGGAAAGAGTCTTCCTTTGAGCTTCCTTTGGTTTTGTTAATGAAAATAGAGACTCAACCACTTCCCTAGATTCACATACGTTTTAGTTTAGATGTCCTTATTGTAAATTTTGTTTTGATAACACACATGAAAGTGTTGAATCCTTTAGAGGAAAATATCTCTACTTCATAATTTTCATAGTTTTACATTTGGAAATTATCTCGATGATAAATTCTGAACAATTTTAATTAGGTGTAGGCCTATATAAAACTTGCCAAATAGTTAAACGTAGTCTACATATTTTTAAACGTATCTTATACAAAAGGTATTTTCAGATTATTATTATTGAGATATAATAGGTTACTTTCATGAAATTTAAAAAAAAATTCTTGTATGTGTGCCCTGTTACGGGAAGAATATTTTTTAAACTTTTTCTCAGGAAGTTTAAAAATTCAACACTTAGGCCAATTGTTTATTTTTGTTATTTACGTAAATGCCCACAACAGACAGGTGCAGTGTTAAATTATATGCAATAGATCTGCTGGTTCAAGGGCTACGAAAATTAATTCTGTTTCTTATCACATGATCAACCAATTATACGACTGAAGCATTTAAGAAGAGAATAGGTAGAGGTGTAAAATACACTAGTCACAGTTATCTCCTCTGAGAGTAATGAATTTCATTATTATACATTCAGATCCTGTAGTGAATGAAGTGAAGTTGTCATTTGCAAGGTGAAAAGTAGATACTTTTCAGAGCTGTAACATGCTGATAAGCATACTTTTTAACTCAGTGAGAAAGCCAATGGTAAACCACGTTACTCCTCGTTTTACTTAATAAAGCCTTTGTGGTTCAAACCAACCGGCTTTTGATCTAAACAACATTTAGATACGTCAGTAATGAGAAATAAACGTATTGTAACGGAATTAAAACTTTTTGTAACTACAACTTCGTAAATTGTAACCGGGAACCATAGACTAATTCAGAATTTTGTTTATCAATTAATCTCTCATCATAACTATCTCATTAAAGATAAAAGTGGTCATAAAATATTTATTACAAGTATGAAACAAACTGGTAAATTTAATTTAAAAGTAAAAATAAAATATTTTTAGTTGTCATTTTAAAGTAATAAATTATTCAAGTTTTGATGACCAGGATGGAAGTTTTTTTGGTTCAAAGACCGAAAACTGTTCGATGGATTTATGACTGGTATAATCTATGGGAAGGTAATATTTATAGTTTAAGGTAACATGCGTCACTAATTCTTATTTAGACCCATTTAAGTTTCTGCTGACAGTCAGTAGTTATATGTTTAAAAGGTTACACAGTTTTTATTTACAAAATAACTACCATGTTGGTTAATAAATCAATCATTTATTATGAATACAGTTAAAGAAAAAAAAGAATAATTAACTTATTTAAAACGTTTTTATCATTCTGTAAAAAAAATTACAAAGCGGGTACAGTTACACACTTATAATTTATAACACTAGGCCTATATTTTACCAATCCATTTATATTTTTTCAAGCGAATCAAATTTTGGATTACATACATCACTAACACAAACATATCAAATTTTTTATAGTGCCTTACAAATTCCATGGAAGGTTATGGTTGTTGTTGTTGTTGTTAAGGTGATCAGCCGAATAGCTGATTTGAACCTCTAAAGGCTTTACTGAGTAAAACGAGGAGTGAGGAGGTTTACCTTGACTTTCTCATTGAGTGGAAAAATATGCTTATCAGCATGCCAGGCCCTCTGAAAAGCACATATTTTCTACCCTGCAAATGACACCTTCACTTCATTCACCAAAAGGTCTGGATGTAAAATAAAATTTATTACTCTCAGTGGTGATAACTGTGACTATTATCTTTTACACGTCTATCTCTTCTTTTTTTAAATGCTTCAGTCTTACAATTAGCTGATAATATGATAAGAAACAGAATTATATTTTGTAGTCCTTAAATTAGCAGATCGAGTGCAAATAATTTAAAATAGGCAAATGTAGGTTATATCAAATCTATTAAAGTTACATTCATGCTGATTTAACATCGATACTATCAAACAAGTACGTAATACAAATATTTAGTTCAAAATATGAAGAGAGAAAATCATCATCCAAATTATTTGGCTCTAAAACCGATCAAAAATACCGATAAAGGTTCATGAAATTTATAAGTCATAGTGTATTAGATGAAAATTATAGATTTTTATGAACATTATTATAGTTTTAAAATTTGTCTGTCTGTTTGAAAATTTTGTCCGTCCTATGTGGACTTATGATATAGCCTAGGACTATTTAGGAAAAACTTGAATTCACAATGTTCAATCTTTAATTCTTTCATTCATCAATCAGTATTTCTCCGTTTAGCAAAAAACTGCCCTATCTATGAAACAATTAAAACCAAACACTCATATTTAAACGCACCATTACATCGGTTAAAGAAATATCATGAACTTACAACAGTAAGTTTCATCATAAATAATTAAAAAGTAGTGACAACGAACTAGTTAAGACGTTATTCTCAAGAAACTTCCCTACAATACGACGCCTTCATTGCCATACTTTTATTACGCCTATTTACATTGGCAAGAGAAAGTCGTGTAAGTGTTTTACATAAGATTTTATACTTTTGGAATTCACAAATCAAGTTAAATTACTTTAAAAGCTTCGTTTGATTAGACAAAAAACTAGATCGACATTTTAATAAAATATACTAGTGTTTGGTCAGATATTATTTCCTGTTCAAAGCGAACAAAATTACTCTAAAGAAATTAAATTTAAATTAATTTGAACAAACTAAGTACAACTCTGGTAGAGACACCCATAGATAGCACAGATCCCAACTTAAAATGTTAGAACGATTTCAGTCAAAAAACGACATGAAGTCAGCAGTCTCGAGACTGAATGACAGAAATGACTACTTAATTAAGTTAACAAATTAAATAAAAAATATTTTTGTAAATTAATTAATGGTAATTGTTTATAGCCGAACGTGACGTGCAGCAAACCAAAGTGTTTTCTCGTGAAAAAACTATTGCAATTCAGGGGCGCCTAAAGGACTCAGCCACTTCAAAAATTAAATTTCAGATCTCAGTTTAAATATTTAGATAAAGTGTGTGAAATATTTGTATTTGTTTTTCCTGTGTTATTAGACCTACTATAAAAGCTAACCATAGATCGATGTCCATGTATGTTTAGATTTTCACTTTTTGTCATCTAACTATTATTATTCACAGATGATGAACAAATTGCAATAAATTTTTTTCTTTTTTTTCTCTATTTAGGAAATTCACAATCTGTTGGAAACAATCAGTGAATGTGGTAACACAAAATTTGGAAAAAAATTAACATAGTAAAAAAACGTGAGTGGAGACACAGTCCAGTGACAGAACTACGACGTGAATAGATAAATGTAGCATTAAGTGCAGCATTTAGAACACTGTAATGGATAGTCAATTACAGTACTACGTTAATAGATGAAGTCCCAGCTCCATCGACGTTTTAGACGTCTTATTGGATTGTTTGGGAGAGTCTACGTAGCTAGATTTGAGATCAGTGGGTTATCGTGGTTCACGAGTTTCTTCCAAAATTTTGTATAGAGTTTTAAGAAAACGTCATTTATGTAGGATACGTTTAGGTCTGAGTGTAGCGTTTTATTGGTTACATAATAGGGGGCGTTAACTATCTCCGTAAAAGCTTTGATTGGAAACGTTGAAATTTTGCTAATACCGATTGTTTTGCACAGCAGTAAAGCTGACTGGCATAGCTCCATATTGGTCGAAGGTAGGAGCTTTAAATAAGCTGCGCGACTATTGTTATGCCTTTTTTGAAATTGCTATAAAAAAACTAAAAAATGAATATTTAATTTGAATTAATTAATTAACTTATCTACTATAAGTATTTTAACTTATCTACAGTAATAAAAAATTAAAAACAAAATTTCATTTGATGAGCAATACACATTTTTGACTTCCAATTAAAATAATAAAATTTAAAAAGAAAATAATTCTTGTAAGGAAATTAACAAGGAAATTCCAAACAAATTTTTAAATCTATGTAAAACTGTACAAGTATAATACAATAATATTGTAAAAAAATACTTTTGCATTGTTTTTCCACGCAAATTTCTAAATGTAGACAACAAACATGTAACCTATTATATTTGCATACAATGAATAAACTACAGCAGGATATATTACAACAATAAGAAAGAGAAAGATAAATATATGAAAAGAAAGAGAGAAAATATATTTCATGAAAGGAAGAGACGGTACACAATTTTTATATATTTAAATTAAGGTCTCTATGTAGAACTCCTTAATAGAATACCAAAGATTACAAAAAAAGTAAATACTAAATAATTTCTTTAAAAATAAAGCAATGAACTAGATTTGTTAAACTTTAAATACAATACAAATTTACAAATAATTATTTATCCTTTTTAAAACAAATACAAGAGGATAAGGGTACTTTTAAACGAGACAAATTATAATTTCAATTGTACGTTGTTTAATGTATCGATCTAATTCAAAATGTAAACTAAAACGTGTTCCCCGTTTTAGTTGAGAGAGGAGAGAAAACATGGAGGGCGTTCACTATTATTTTGTAATTTTGTATTGTGTTAAAAAGTTATTGTATTTTAATTAACCTCACTACTGTAGCTACAACTTAGAATGTGATCCCAATTTGTGACATGTCATTTATTATCCAACTTATTTATTTATAACCCTACACGTTATTCATTCATGTTTTGACAAATTATGATTTATTTATTTGTTTATTTATTACCAAATAAAATTACTTTAGTATTTTCTTTTAGTTCACCACATTTTTTTAACATCTATATAACTATTTATTCACCTAAGATTTTTACTTTGCCCTATATCGATAATATACGAAAAATAAAGTATTGTTGTTGATACGTATACTCGAGTATTCACCGTGAGTACATGTTTTTAGGCCCCTTGAATCCAATAAAAAAATGTTTTTACCGATCGGTATGTGTATCTGTGTCCGTGTATTAACAGAATATTTCAAGAATGGAATATAGTCTGAAATTGAAACTTAGTCTTAAGTACCACTAGAGGACCAGACACGAACATTTTAATCAAAATCGGTTAACCGGAAGTAGTAGTTTATTCGTCGATTTTCTTAAAATTTTTTTTTAAATCCCCTCATTCACTAATTTTTTTGCACTCTAAAAGATAGGATAAGCGCCATGTCTGCTGAAATTCTTTGGGGCTGTACTCGCGTGGTAAAAACGGTTTTTTAAGATTACAGCCTTAATATGAATTTTAGGGTAACAAAATATAGGTATAATTAAAGTTGTAGAAAATTAAAAAACCTGCAACATTTATTTTAGGTATTTTTTCTAGAACGCTTAGTTAAGCGTCAATAAGGGATTTTCTGTATTTATCTCATCAAAACCGGTTAAAATTTTATTTTTTAAGATTACGGTTTTAGTATCCATTTTATAACATAAAATTAATATTAAAAATTATAGAAAATACAGCGACCTGCATCTTTTATCCTTTTTTTCTACAGAACTTAATTTGAGTATATCGCAAAAAGTGTAAAATTCTTAAAAACTACTAATCTACTTCCGGTGTTTGATTTTGAAGAAAATGTCCGTGTCGGATCCCCTAATGGTAAAAAATTTAAGTTTTACGTTTCAATATCGGACGCTATTCTGTTCTTGATATATTTTTTTTACACACACACACACACAAATTGATAAAAACTCGAAACGAAAAATCGACATGAAAACAATATTTTCCTCCTCTACATATTCATACAAGGGAAGAAAAAATAAAAATAATCAACTTTAATAAAATCATAATAATAAAACAATAAAAAGAACTAGGTAGTTAAATTTTCGTGACTGATTTTATAACATTAACATAGAAAAGGTAACATTAATTCGTAATTTGTTAAGCATTAGGTATTACAAGTTTCAAGTTAAAACATGAAAATAAACATTGATGTAAAGTTTAAAAAGACATAGGATTTGTTTATAAAAAGGGGTAGAAAAGTAAAGTAGGCTTACACATAGGGAGAAAAGTAAAGGGAAACGGGGTAGAAGGCTCATAATGACAAGAATATCGCGTGCCCGGGAAACCCACTATAATGCAAAGATCAATACAAAGCTTACAATACACTATACATATAATATACACTAGTAATACTACCACACTAACTCTATGTTGGTTAACAAAATTAAACAAAATTAAATAACATAAATACTGACAATTAATTAATACTTCATATTAATTTCTCTTGCCTTATAAGTAGTTATAAGGAAGAAGGTATTTTTTTCATGTCGATTTTTCTAAATAAAATTTTCACCACAAATACTCGTTTTAAGGTTGAATACGCTAGAAATTTGCCCATAACAGACAGGTGGAGTGTCAAATTATTTACACTCAATCTGTTAGTTGCAGGGCTAAAATAAATAGTTCTGTTTCTTATCACATGGTCAGCCAATTAAATGACTGAATCATTTAAGAACAGAAGAGGTAGAGGTGTAAAAGACACTAATCAGAGTTATCTCGTCTGAAAGTAATGGATTTCATTATACAGCCAGACCCCGTGGTGAATGAAGTGAAAGTGTAATTTGCAGAGTGAAAAATATATGCTTTTCAGAGGGCCTGGCATGCTAATAAGTGTACGTTTCCACTCAGTGAGGAAGGCCAATGGTAAACCATCTCACTCCTCGATTTACTTAGTAAAACCTCTACAGGTTCAAACCAGCCTTTTGGCTGATGACCTAAACAACAACACGCTAGAAATGCATACATGATCGAAAAAACTGAATTGTTTTCGGTAATTACTATTTATAATATACACCAGGTATCCTATGAAGAGGTCACAATTTTTGAATATGCCGGACGTATTGCACACTCTACAGACTGGAAACTTTACCGTTATAATAGATATATAAAAAAGTACCCTCAAGTTTCATTTGCTTATGATTAATCAAAACAAAATAGCGGAATAATGTTTGAAATAAAAGTTGTAGGATTTTAAATTCTCTACAACTTTCACTAGATACATTTTTGCGGTAAAATTCATATTAAAGCCGCAATAAAAAAAAAAAATTAAAAAAAAAAAAATTAAAAAAAAAAAATTAAAAAAAAAAAAATTTTTACGTGAAAACAATCTCTCCAAGAATTTCAGCAATCATGGCGCCTACCTACCCTATCTTGTAGATCATAAAAAATTTAGTACACCGGGCGATTTTAAAAAAATCGTAGGATCAGTTTTTGAGAAAATCGCAAAAAAAGCGAAAAATTACACGAATAAACTACTACTTCCGGTTGACCGATTTTGATGAAAATATTCGTGTCGCGTCTGATAGCGGTATGTAACTTAAGTTTCAAGTTCGTACGATTTTCCGTTCTTGAGATGTTCTGTTCACACACACACCCAGACCAATCGCTATAAACATGATTTTTGGGTTCAGGGGGTATGAAAACGTGTAGATCCGGTGAAAACTCGATTTCAAAAAATCGACATGAAAACAATACTTTGCTTCCTATATATTCATATAGGCAAAAGAAAGTAAAAATGAACAATTATCTTGTAAATAAAACCACTTATATTTAAAATAGGATTCATGTAGAAATAAAACAGCTGTTTTTGCCATTACAAATCGATCAGCATAGCTATTGATGGTCATCAGTTCAAATAAAGGTTAATGAAACAAATTGTGTTCATTATTAATTTATCACTTTTATATTTCTTTTATTTTATTATTTAAGTAACATTGTAACAAATCACCAATTTGAAATGGTTATGCAAATAAAATTACTTTCCGCCATTTTTTTTTTTTTTTTTTTTTTTGATTAATCATAAGCAAATGCAACTCGAGTGTACTTTTTTTGCATATCTATTTATTTTAAGTGTAAAGTTTCCAGTCGGTAGAGTGTGCGATACGTCCGGCATATAAATTCAAAAACAGCAAGCTCTTCGTCGGACACCCGGTATATTATATATGGGACAATAGCGCGGTCACTGGATAAAAGAGTTTGGAAAGATTCCCTGTTAAAGTTTTACAAAACTCTGGCTATTCCAGTATTGCTGTACGGTAATGAGTCCTTGGTGCTTGGGAGGAAAGGTTAACGACAGATCCAGGTAGCAGAAATGCGGTTCTTGAGAAAGTTCAGCGGTGTAGTTTAATGGATCTCATTATGAATGAAGAAATTCGGGCCAATTTCAATGTCTCCTCTCTCTTAGAAACAGTCGGCAAATACAGAGAGAAATGAAAGGACCATTTAGTACGATTGAGTGAAGATAGATGGGTGAAAAGGGCATTAAGCTACATACCTGATGGAGGAAGAGATGTAGGTAGAGCGCGATAAAGATGAGCAGAGAAGTTGGAACAGGTTAGAAGGCCTAAACCATGACAAGAAGAAAAAGACGAGATTCCTTGAACTCAGAAAAACATGTTTTTAGCGATTGATCTATGGATGTGAGAACAAAATATCTCGAGAAAGGTAAACGGAAAATCGTACGCCATTGAAACTTCAAAGTTAAGTTAGATACTATTAGAGGATGCATCGCGAACATTTTTATCCAAAATCGTCAACCAGAAGTATTTATTCGTGATTTTTTTCAATTTTTTCCATTTTCTCAAAACAGTTCCTACGATTTTTTTAAATATTTGCTGAAATTTATGGGAAGCTAAGCTCGTGGTAACTTTTTTTAAGATTTATGCTTTAAAGTGAATTTACGACAAAAATTAATAAATCAAAATTGTAGAAAATTAAAAATCTGCAATTTTTTCAAGCGTTTCTTCTGCAGGGCGTATTTTAGCTTCAATTAATTGTTTTCCGTATTTTTCTCATAAAATTCGACAAATAATTGAATTTTTTAAAATTGTGGCCTTAATATGCATTCTACGACAAAAGTGATTAAAAATCACGGTTATAGAAAATTAAACAATCACTACCTTTTTTTCAAACCCTATTTTCATTTCTTTCTACAACCCTAAGTTTAGTGTCAATTTGTGATTCAGAAATTTATTAGAATTTTAAAAAAAATTTTATCAATTTTTTTTACAAATTTGACACAAATACATGAGTTTATCATAAAGTCATATAATCTGTTTAAAGGTTACTGAAATCACAAAATTTTTAAAGGTTTATGAAATTCTCTAAATATTTAAAGTTGCATTAATCGAGTAAAATCTGAACATTTTTATGACAGTCAATGAATAAATAAATAGGCTACAACATACAACATAAAATAAATGGGAATCAAACCCAAAACATTTTTTTTTTTTAACGTCGCATCGACTACAATGTCATTAGCGACGACGTTGGGGTGTGACTGTGTGTAAATGAGGATGAAATGATTTTTTTGTAACGTATGAAAATATGCCATGCCTGAGTGGGATTCGAACCCAGGACTGCATGATGAGAGGCGAGCACGTTACCAACTGCGCCAATGCGGCCGGCCCCAAAACATTTGTTTTTGTAAATATTAAATGTTACCGCTGCGCCACCGATATAATTTTAATAATTTTTTTTCTTTTTATAAATAATTCATACGATATTAATAGAATCAAAAGCACGTCAACGGTTAATCAACTCCAGTCTTTCTTTCTACCTTGTTTTGTGTTTTATAAACCGGCCATAAATATTCATAAGTTCTACCATAAGAAATGTTAAGCACATTAGTAAATGATCGTTGTTATTTTATCAAATTAATTTAAGTACTTGTTTCTTTTAATGCATTTACATTTTTACTATTGAATATTTATAGCTTTCGTCTTGAATTTTATTTCAGTTAATCAATTAATGGTTATTAGATAATTAATTAAACGAATCTTAAATTATTATTAAACTGTGATAGTATACGGAAATAAAATTTTAAAATACTATAGTAGATTTTTAATTTTTATCGGTATTTTGAAACTATAAAATAAAATCTGGTGTGAAACACTCACACAACTTTCTCTTGCCAATGCAAATAATTTACAATATAATTTAACATAGTAATAAAATATTAGAAATAAACAAAAAACTAACCTCAATAAACATAACCTTATTTTAATCATGAGTGAAACACTCAAAATGAAAATCAACCTCAGTCTGGCTTAAAAATACGGAAAATCACTATTTCACGCTAAACTAGGCTCTGTAGAGAAAAATACGTTAAATAAAAGTTGTAGATCTTTAAATTTCCTATAAATTTGGTTATATACACTTTTGTCGTAAAATGCATACTAAGGCCAAAATCTTAAAAAAATCGATTTTTCACACGTTTTCGTGAGAAAAAATCAGAAAATCGCTAATTACTGCTAAACTAAGCGTCATACAAAAAAATGTTTGAAACAGAAGTTGTAGGTTTTTAAATTCTCCACAACTTTTATTATATAAGTTTTTGCGCTAAAATTTATATTAAAGCCGAATTCTTAAGAAAACAACGTTTTTACGTGAAAACAGCCTCACCGAGAATTTCAGCAAACATGGCGCCTACCCTATCTTGTAGAGAATAAAAAATTGAGTAAAATAGGCGATTTTAAAAAAAATCGTAGGACCAGTTTTTGAGAAAATCGCAAAAAACTGAAAAATTATACGAATAAACTACTACTTCCGGTTGACCGATTTTGATGAAAATGTTCGTGTCGCGTCCGGTAGTGGTATGTAACTTAAGTTTCAAGTTTCAAGTTCGTACGATGTTCCGTTCTTGAGATATTCTGTTTACACACACACACACACACACACACACACACACACACACACACACACACACACACACACACACACACACACACACACACACACACACACACACACACACACACACACACACACACACACACACAGAGAGAGAGAGAGAGAGAGAGAGAGAGAGAGAGAGACACACACACACACACACACAGACCAATCGCTAAAAACATGTTTTTTGGGTTCAGGGGGTCTGAAAACGTATAGATCCGGTGAAAACTCGATTTCGAAAAATCGACATGAAAACAATACTTTCCTTCCTATATATTCATATAGGCAAGAGAAAGTAAAAATATCCGTTATTACTGAATTTATAATGAAAGTCAGACGTTCTTTCGAAAATTTTCAAAATATAAATAAATACTTTTTAAAATGTATCAACGTTACTCTAACTGTATAGGCTATTTCATTAAGTTAAACGAAAATGATATGCGATTGTACGTTAAAAAATTACTGTTTTTGACTATACAAGATAATTTTTATTTGCAACTGTATAAAATTAACAACAAGCAAATTTGAAAAAAGGATACAAATATTGACAAATTTTAAGACATTGAGGAGATCGCTGCCCATCGACAGTACTCCAACCGTAATCATAAAGTTAGATCATGATTTACTTAATTTTATTTTGTTTTTCTTTAATTTTGACGTCTCATGATATCTCTACTTCAGAGTCATTTCAGTCTTCGTATAGGGGCAGTTGGTAGACTTAAATCTGGTGTGTCTAGGTTCACAATGAGTTGGTTTGGATTATTGGGTAATTTCTTTTTAAATCGTGTGTATGTGCGTAGGAACACATCGTTGATGTATGGGACGTTCAAGTCCGTGTGTAGTGTATCGTTCGTTACGTAAAAGGCAACACTAGTTATCTGTCCTAACAATTTGGACTGAAAGCGTCGTATTTTCAAAATGACCGACGGTTTGGCACAACAGTTAATTTGGCTGCTATACATCCAAACGGGTCCAAGGTAATACTTATAAACTAGTAGTTTTAGACGATGTGGGAGTTCATCAAAATGACTTAAAGGAAAAAAGAAATCAGTAGTAAAACTCTCATGGATAGATTTTTAAATTCTTACAAAAATTTGAAGGGTCAATTCAATGTACAAGAAATCAGTGCACGTTACCTTTTCTCTCCGGAAAGCCAAACGTCCTCAATTATTTCTTGACAATAAACCGATACAACACGACAAGTTAAATACCTTGGACTTCACCTAGATACGATCACCTGGGTGACTCATAAAAATCAAAACACTGACTATGAACTCCAAACTAAAAGAATTATTCCGACTACTTCGACGCCGCTTTTCACTAACTCTAAAATCTAAACTATTTACTTACTATACAAAGTTTGTTTTAAACCAATATGAACGCCATCAACTAGTCAGTTGATGGCCACTACGCAGTGGCCATCAACTAAATTTTATCAAGGTCCGTTTTGATGAAAATTTTGATAAAATTGCCACGGTCCGGCCAAATGTTTACTTAGATCCCCATGACGACTGTAGAAATTTAGATATGGCAAACATGTTAAATCTTAATACGTACTAATTGCTGGTTTCGAAAAGGTTTGAAGAATACGAGGTGTGGCTATTAAATAATAAGGCTGACGTTGTAAAAATTTTAATTTTAATTTTATACATAATCACTTATTGTTACCTTCAATATACACTCCTCTATCCATACAACGCTCCATGCGAATTTTCCATTGTTGGAAACAGTCCTTTAAGTCATCTTCTGTCAGCTCCTTCAGGACACCTGCCGCTTTCTCTTCTACAGTTTCTACAGACTCAAATCTTGTCCTTTTAATGCAGATTTCACCTTACGAAACAGGTAGAAGTCACATGGCCCAAGATCTGGTGAATAAGGTGGATGTTCTAAAACTGAGATGCTGTACTTGGCTAGGAACCTCTTGACAGATAACGCGGAATGAGCTGGCGCATTGTCTTGGTGGAGAACCCATGATTTATCCTTCCACATTTCGGGGCGTTTCTTCCTTACTTTTTTAAGTAGTTCAGAACGTACCTCAAGGTAGTAATATTGATTAATTGTTTGACCTTCATGAACCCAGTGAAGGTACACAATCCCATGGATATCAAAAAAAATCATCATTGCTTTAAATTTTGATTTGCTCATTCGAGGTTTATTGGCTCTCGGTGAAGTTCGGCTCTTCCAGTGCATGGATTGGCGCTTCGTTTCCGGATCATAAGTAAAAAACCACGTTTCATCACATGTTATTATCGTTTCCAAAAAATTTGGGTCATTTTCAATCGCGTACAAAGTGTCAGTACAAACATTTTTGCGAGCTTCAGTTAAAACATTTTTGAGCGGTACGTGTCCTGAAGGAGCTGACAGAACATGACTTCCAGCACTGTTTCCAACAATGGAAAATTTACATGGAACGTTGTAGGTATAGAAAAGGAGTGTATATTGAAGGCGACAATAAGTGATTATGTATAAAATAAAAATACAATCTATTACAGCGTCAGTCTCATTATTTGATAGCCATACCTCGTAAAATGTAACAACATTTTCAACTACTGTAGGTGCCCCAAGTACATAAGTTGTATATAGTGTATTGTATTTCGTAACGCGGTGCTATCACGAGTTGTAATGATTATTCAAGTTTACATTCCGTAACTTTTTAGAACTTCAGTTTAAAACATTCCTGTAGACATTTAAGTTATTAGGTTGATAACACCTTACAAATGTAAAATATTTTTACAAATTATTTTATTTGAATCTAACTGTATAAAATTAAAGTTTTTTATTGTAAAAAATATATAATTTATTACATAATCGCTAAGAAAATATTTACGTGAGTAAACAATCGTGTAATTCAAAACTAACATAATATATATTAATGTTTACATAGTAATTGGTCTGTAAATTATTTAAATACAATGGTCTAAAATTGTTCAATCAATAAGTTGTATGTTATTATTTATACTTCCCACGTTTCTTTGTTTATAAATTTATCTTATTATTTTTAAATAAATCATATAAGTAATTTTTATAGTAATTACATTGATGACGGCTGTTTTTCGCACGCTAATAGTATATTATTATTACTTATGTAATTAGAATTAATTATTGGAAGGTATTAATTAATGACTGATTTTAGTAAAATCAATTTAATGTACATCGTTTTTATAACGATAAAGTTATTATAATTTTTGTATCACTAAATGGCGAATTAAGTTACTTCGTAGTAAGATGAAGTTTTTTTTTTACTTTATTTATTTTGTAACTGTAGAAGAACAACTAGCAGATACGTTCACGACTAAATTACAAAAAAAAAAATTTTAATTCAACCGTGTTAATGACTTTGAGGAGGACACCACCCAGAGATACCTCTCCAGAAAACGATAAATGTGTTCGTTTAAATTATACTAGTCCATCGGCGTTTCAGTCGTCTTTGTGCGATTCCTGATTCCTGGTAGGTCCGCATAATTCATTTTGTATATTAAATGATTGTGTAGTTTGTCTCTGAACCTACGGTACAGTTAAATACTAAGATGAAGTTTAATACTTAGTTATGAATTTGGTCCGAAGTCTCACTGGAGAAACTACATAATATGAACAAAACGAAAACATCTTGGACTAAAATTACGGTAATTGTTCTGTTGTTTTTTACTTTCTCTTGCCTATATGAATACATAGGTAGGAAAGTATTTTTTTCATGTCGATTTTTCGAAATCGAGTTTTCACCGGATCTACACGTTTTCAGACCCCCTGAATCCAAAAAAACATGTTTTTAGCGATTGGTCTGTGTGTGTGTGTGTGTATGCGTGTGTGCGTGCGTGCGTGCGTGTGTGTGTGAGTGTGTGCGTGCGTGCGTGTGTGAACAGAATATCTCAAGAACTTTGTACGAACTTGAAACTTGAAATTTAAGTTAGACACCGCTACCAGACCCAACACGAACATTTTCATCAAAATCGGTCAACCGTAAGTAGTAGTTTATTCGTGTTATTTTTCACTTTTTTGCGACTTTCTCAAAAACAGGTTGATTTTTTTTTTTAAATCGCTTGTTTTGCTAAATTTTTTATGCTCTACAAGATAGGGTAGGCGTCATGTTTGCGAAATTTCTTCGTGAGACTGTTTTCACGTGAAAAAATTGTTTTTTTAAGATTGCGGCTTTAATATGCATTTTAATTTTAACGCAAAAACTTATACAATAAAACTTGTAGAGAATTAGAAATTCTACAACTTTTATATCAAACATTTTTTTATAACTCTTAATTTAGCGGTAATTAGCGATTTTCTGTTTTTTCTCATGAAAACGTGTGAAAAATAGATTTTTTTTAAGATTTCGGCCTTGGTATGCAATTTACAACAAATGTGTATATAATCAAATTTATAGGTAATTAAAAGATCTTTAACTTTATTGAAAAGATTTTTTCCTACAGAGCCTAGTTTAGCGTGGAAGAGTGATTTTCTGTATTTTTAAGCTAAACTGAGGTTGATTTTCATTTTGTTTCTTTCACTTGTGATTAAAATTAGTTTATGGTTATTGACGTTAGTTTTTTTGTTTATTTCTAATGTTTTATTAATAATGTTTGGTTTATTGTTAATTATTTGCATTGGCAAGAGAAAGATGTGTGTGTATTTCATACCAGATTTTTATGAAAACAAATTTTAGTTTGTAATGTTTTAACATTGTAACGGCTTGTGACATTATTTATAAACAGCTACAACTTTAATTTATTACAACCAGCAGTATTTATAATAATGTGCATGTCTAATTTCTTATTTCCTCTTTTTGAAGATATTACCCAATGGTGATCCCTCGACGGCTTTTAATTTTAGATTTCTATTCATTTTTTGGGGAATTCTGCTATCTAGGGAGTAAAATAACAAAGGATGGTAGAAGCACAAGTGATATCAAGAGTAGAATTGCTCAAGCTAGAAAAGCCTTTGAAATGAAAAACAGCTTACTGACTACAAACATTGATTTACAGATTAGGAAAAATTTCTTAAAACATTATGTTTGGAGTGTAGCATTATACGGAAGTGAAACGTGGATGATAGGGGCTGTAGAAAAGAAGAGGATAGAAGCTTTTGAAATGTGGTGTTATAGGAAAACGTTAAAGATTAGGTGGGTGGACAAAATAAGTAATTTAGAGGTTCTTAGGCGAGTGGATGAAAAAAGAAGTATATGGAAGCATCTTACCAAAAAAAAGAGATAGGCTAGTGGGGCATATCCTAAGACATCCAGGTATTGGACTATTAATAATGGAGGGTAATATTGAGGGAGTAAATTGTAGAGGGGCAAAGATTAGAATATATAAAGCAAATTACAAAAGATGTAGGGTGTTACAGGTATGTAGATATGAAACGACTTGCGCAAGATAGAACAGGTTGGAGAACTGCATCAAACCAGTCGAGAGACTAACGACAAAAAAAAATTCATTTTTAATGAAAAATTACCTTATACCAAGAGTTTTTCAGTCACTGATACAAGAATTTGAAAATCAAATCGAACAATTACAAGTAATTTTCTGAGCCACGTTTTGTCAGCTGAAATTGTTAAGTTACACTATTTAGGCAGGTAACTTAGTTTGGTGATCAGCTGATAAAAATACATAAATTTAAATTAGTAGTCAAATCAAACAAAATTATTACTACAACAAATCAGCAATCAAAGTGGGTGGTTGTTCACATAAAAAAAGTTCTTGATAACAAATAAAAGTTTAACCCTTTACAGGGCGGTACTACGGGGAAAATATACATGTTATAAAATGTTCAATTTTGCTTTATAGGGACTTGAATAATGTATTTCTAGTGCCAGAACAGTAAGATATTTCTTTTTTGTTGATGTTAAGCCCTGGTAAGTATACTTACCAAGGAACGTTTAATGAAATGGGAATCACATAATGTTTAGTGGTAAGAATGTTTATTAAAACAACTTGTAGAAGTATAACCAAAAAATCTGGTGTGAAACACTCACACAACTTTCTCTTGCCAATGCAAATAATTAATAATAAACCTAATATTATTAATAAAATATTAGAAATAAACAAAACACTAACCTCAAAAACATAACCTTATTTTAATCATGAGTGAATGACGCAAAATGAAAATCGAACTCAATTTGGCATAAAAAAAAACGAAAAATCACACTTTCACGCTAAACTACGCTCTGTAGAGAAAAATGCTTTAGATAAAAGTTGTAGATCTTTTAATTTTCTATAAATTTAATTCTATACACTTTTGTCGTAAAATGCATACTAAGGCCGAAATCTTAAAAAAATCGATTTTTCACACGTTTTCGTGAGAAAAAATCAGAAAATTGCAAATTACCGCTAAACTAAGCGTTATACAAAAAAATGTTAGAAATAAAAGTTATAGGATTTTAAATTCTCTATAACTTTTATTATATAAATTTTTGCGCTAAATTGCATATTAAAGCCGTAATCTTAAAAAAACTATGTTTTTACGTCAAAACAGCCTCACCCAGAATTTCAGCCAACATGGCGCCTACCCTATCTTGTAGAGAATAAAAAATTGAGTAAATGAGGCGATTTTAAAAAAAATCGTAGGACCAGTTTTTGAGAAAATCGCAAAAAAATGAAAAATTACACGAATAAACTACTACTTCCGGTTGACCGATTTTGATGAAAATGTTCGTGTCGGGTCCGGTAGTGATATGTAACTTAAGTTTCAAGTTTCAAGTTCGTACAATGTTCTGTTCTTGAGATATTCTGTTCACACACAGACACACACACACACACACACACACACACACACACACACAGACACACACACAGACCAATCGCTAAAAAACATGTTTTTTGGGTTCAGGGGGTCTGAAAACGTATAGATCCGGTGAAAACTCGATTTCGAAAAATCGACATGAAAACAATACTTTCCTTCCTATATATTCATATAGGCAAGAGAAAGTAAAAATTGTAGAATAGCTAATTTTAACTTATTATTAGCATGAATGCGTGCTTGCCCGTAAAAAACTCAAATTTTCTAAGCACTGTACAAAAGGAACGAAAAACAACACGGTTGCATACGCTGTAGTGAATCCTTACCACATTCGTGCAACTCACGAAGCAAATGGTTGCTAGACGCTAATTTCAAAATGTGGATAGCCTACTTACCAGAAAACATCTATAAAACTATAAAATGCCAATACGGTTCAACTGCATAGCTTATTAAAAAAAAATCGACATAATTGCCTACGGTAAGTATACTTACCAAAGACCTATAAAAGGTTAAAGAAATTAATAATTGTAAATAATGTGAAGATAGGTCAGTCAATTTTCTTTGTATTGTTTTTTTAAATTTGTACGATATATTTTATTCATTAGTTAGAAAATGTATCACCTTTGAACTGTTTCGTTAAATTAATTCTTTTTTAGCCATTCTATGTTAATTAAAAGTTAGTTTACCGTTTAATTATATGTCGTTTGTTCGTTGATTTATTAGACTATACTTCGATATTAATGACACATTCTGTGTCATTCCAATGCTGTGTTTCCAATCATATCGATATTAAATTAAAATATTCACATCGAATTTATGTTAAAAAAAAATCTGGTGTAAAATACTCAAACAACTTTCTCTTGCAATGTAATTAATGAAAAATAAAACATAATATCTTTAACCATTAGTTAACAACGTAAAATGTAAATCATAACCTAATTTTAATCATGAGTGAATGAAGCAAAATGAAAATAAACCTCTGTTCGATTTTAAAGTACGGGAAATAACTCATTGACGCTAAACTAAGCTCTATAGAAGAAAACGCTAAAAAACAAATTTTAATATTTTCTATTTCCTGTAACTTTGGTCATATATTGTTGTACTGGATAAAAAGACTCCAATATTAAAAAAATCCATGTTTTACAGATTTTGATGATGAGCAAACTACAGAAAATCATAAATTGACGTTAAACGAAACTTTTAGAAAAAAATGTTTAAAATTAAAGTTGTAGCTTTTTTAATTTCCTACAACTTTGTCCAAAAATTCATATTAGGCGTAAGGCCCTAATTTTTTTTTTAAATTACCACAAAAGAGTACAGCCACCTTAGGAATTTCATCAGATATGGCGTTTACCCCATCTTACAGAGCAAAAAAATTGTATTAAATATGGCAATTTTTAAAAAAATCGTAGGAGCTGTTTTTTTTTCAGAAAATTGCAAAAAGTGAAAATCGCACGAGTGAACTACTACTTCCGGTTGACCAATTTTGATAAAAATGTTTGTGTTGGGTTCCCTAGTGGTACCTAACTTAAGTAACAAGTTTTAACTTTGTAAGATGTTCCGTTTTTCCCGCACAGACCAATCGGTTAAACATCTTTTTTAAGTTCAGAGGGCCTGAAAACATGTAGAAAGTTTCGGTGTAAACTCGATTTCAAAAAATTGCGAAGAAAACAATACTAGTTTCCTTCCGTATTTATTAATATATTTTAACATTAAATACTGATTTTACAAATATGTAATTTATTTTAAAAATTTAAGTCACTAGAAATTTGTATAATATTTTTCCCATAATGCAATATGTAAAATTTTAATTGACTTACCCATAAGCGGCTAGCGTAGGATCGTAAGGGTAATACCCAGAAGAAGGCTGTAATCCTGCGCTAGTCCATGCACTCATTTCAGCTGATGAACTTCCATCTTTCAGTCCGTACGGATTACTCTGTAAACACAAATAAAATTTATTAATATTACATTTGCTAAAATATTATTAATCCTATAATAATTCTTTTTGAGATCAGCAAATTAAAATTGCAATTTTTTGTTGACAAATTAAATTTCAGATTTTGATGTTTTTTAAAACGTTACAAAATAGTTCATTGAAAAAGTAAGACATTGTTGTTGTTTTTTTTTTTTGGCTTTACGTCTGACTGTTTTGCAATTTCTGCTAATGAAGACGGTGGATAAAGATGATACTAAAAATTAGTGATGAAAAAATACCAGACCTGACCGGGAATCGAACCCTGCGACATTACATGGGTATTACTCTAGTAGGCACTATTATTTCTATTTTTAAAAAAGGTCTTCAAATGTATATCTACAAACTCACATTGTTAATATGTTATTTCCTGTTTACAGGAAATAACTTAACAATTAACATAACTTAACATTTTTTTCTAAAAGTTTCGTTTAACGTCAATTTATGATTTTCTGTAGTTTGCTAATCATCAAAATCTATAAAAAATGGATTTTTGAACATTGAGGTCTTATTATGCAATACAACAATAAGTATATGATCAAAGTTACAGGAAATAGAAAATATTTAAATTTTTAAGCTTATCCTACATATTAAAGTTTCAGTTTATCTTAGATATCAATGTATTTACAGCATAACTAAAATATAACTGAGAATTGAGAAATTTAATTCAAATCAGCTGATAATCACTGACAATACTGACTATCCAACACAATTTGTCGAAGAATTTTTAGAAAATCATGAAAATCGAGTGAATGGTTACATAGTTATAAAAATTCTTGTTGTATTTTTTCCGACTATGATTATAAAAAAAGAAGGTTAATGTCATTTTAAAGACCGCGGATGAACATTCCAGGTTAGCGCAGCGACATCTTTTACTAATACAGGACTGGCTTACATGTTGACGTATTATGGTGAACCAAAATAAATCAACACAACTTGCGTTCACCTTCCGACGTCAAACTTGTCCACCTGTGGTTCTGAACAACGTTTAAATCCCTCAGGCGAGAGTGGTGCGATATCTTGAAAAACGATTAACTTGGAAGCGTCATATGCGTAAAAAACGTTTAAAACTTAACTACCACTAGAAGCTACTCTTCTGCTTAATTGACCCTCGATCAAAATTAAACCTCCGTCCCAAAATTGTAATTTACAAAATCCTTTTGAAACCAATCTGGATTTATGGTGTTTTTGGAACAGCGGCAGAGAATAACTTTAAGTCGATCCAGTTCTTTCAATCAAAATTCTTAAGACTTACTAAATAATACCATGTATTCTAAACGTTCGAGTTTTTAACTTTATATTTTTATACAGAACCGAAATAAAAAAAAAAATATTATTTTATCTATTCAATTTTTCCTTAAAGATTACCCCTCACAAAAATAAATTTTACGCTGAAAGTTCAGAGTTAGCTTAACTTTCTTTTATTGTTGTTTTTTTTTTATTGTAACTAGTCTTAGACTAACGAACAATTTTATTCAATCTTAAACTATCTAAACGATTACCATAAGAAAAAAAATTCTAATGGCACTCTTATTTTCTAACAATAACAATTATTTTAGGATATAACTATAAAGCTACTTTTCCTTGTAAAGATAAGTATTTCCTATTTGTATTCTTATTTTTTTATGTTAAATTTAACAAGGGCAGCTTCATAGGCCTACGTACTCTTAAATATACATACATGTATAAATAAATACATATAACCAATCTATTAAGAAATACACTAAATTTATAATTAGTTGATAAAATTCATAAGAATATAAAATACATTTAATGAACGGTAGTATGGGTAAGTAGGCCCCTTTTTTGTATTTAATTTTTATTACGGTACTGTACATTGAGCGTCACAACTTCCGTATATGATATTTAAATGGTGGTTTGGAATTTCACTTAAGGAGAAGAGGTACCCAGATATACATTCTCCGTTTAAAACTTCGGGTATTGCCCGTTATTCAGACCAAGAGGTCTCTACTTCATTTTCGCTTTAAACGTCGCACAGTTGGGAAGTTCCTTGTAGCTAGATCACGGGCTAGTTGGTTTGGTTCGTCATCTAGTCTTCCGTGAAACGTACTATACAAGGATGCGGTTAGCTCCTTTACTATAGGAATTTTAAAATCGTCGTGGAGGGTGTTATTGCTTAAATAAAAGGAGCGCCAAAAGCAAGTCTTTTTGATTGAAAGGCCTGAATTGACTTTAAATTACTCTATGCCGGTATTCCAAAGAGCTGGTTACCATAAGTCCATATTGGTCTTAAAAGGGATTTGTATATTAAAATCTTGGAGCGGAGGTTCAATCTTGATCGAGGGTAGACCCCTAATCTTATTTTCTTAATAGACTACAATTTTTTTATTTTCTAGCCTAACTTATTACTCTTACTGGTACTTTTACATAAATGAAGGGCCACTTTGATTTCAGTTGGAAATTCACAGAAAATGGACTGAAATGCATACTTTTTCACGAAACACTGATATACTTGCGTTATAAGTTGAGTTTTGGAGGATGAAAGTATTTAATGTCACCCAAAATCGTGGTAAAGCGATTTCGTCTCCAGTTGTACTAAGCCGACACTGGAACTCGGCTAGCTATGACTCCAAATGGTGTCTAGTCGTCCCGCAATTTCTTAGTTTCGTCATTTAGCATTGCCCTGCAACTGCTCGATGGTCTGCGTGTGCATTCCGGTTTCTGGATCAACGAAATTGTATTCATGATTAACTTTAAAGTAGTGAAACTGATATTCTGTAAAGTGGTACCTCTATACCAACGCCATAAGTGGACAAAAAAATGGACCCTTTCGGCGATATTGGTTACTATTACATTTGTGATTGTGTTTAAGCTTCGGTCGGGAATTTATAAAACAAATCGTAAAACTTTACAAGATAATTATTACAATATTGAGATACAAAATTTATCACTAACGATAACTAGATAGACTTATATAAAGTTTACTTAAATCAAACCAAGTCGAAGGTTTTCTGGAACTTCAATTTTCTCTTAAAGTCTGAGTTGTCAAGGAGTTGCAGCGCTTTAACATTCGCTAGTTTAATGTTGACAGTATTTTTAAAGAACTAAAATAATTATAAATTCTTAAAAAATTTAACCGGATTATGTAATAATGAATCAGATAACCAATTTTTTATCTTAATTATATAATCTTTAACATAATTTTATATAGCTAAGCTATATAATGAATACGTGGGAAATTCATAAGAGCGAAAGTATATAATACCGTATGAGTAGGATCGTGATTATAATACAAGATGCCATATAGATATCGTCGCCGTTTTAAGTCTTTGCCTAAGTTTTATTTCAGTTTAACTTATGGCAAAGTAGTGGGGTAAAGGAGGAAAGTTCAACAACTATTATATTACTTAACAACAATGAATCTATGTTGTACTTTTACTAAAATGGTAATACAATCGTATTTATATATTTCTATGTTTGTTTGTGTATTCTACAAACATGTTTCATCTAATAAATAAAAAACAATAACAAAACAAAACTAAACAAATAATTTGCTGTAAAACTATTTTTATTGTTACCTATATATACAATTATCACAATTTTTTTTTCAATTGTCAACACTTTTAACTTTTTTTTAATAACTTTTATAAGTTATAAATTAATACCATATTAGTTTATCAGAAAAATAATCGTTACAAAATATTGTACAATTTATTTCAAGTTAAACAAACTTTTTTCACGACAAAAACTTTGATTGAAGGTACATCGATTGTTCTGATTCTAAGTACAGTTAGTCTGAAATTCATTAAAAATTATATCCTTTTATACAAGGTGATTCAAAAGTTAACAGTAATCTCTAAAGAGCGAATGTATCGGCTGGCGATAGATTTCGTCCGGAATTTAGTTAACCCAGTGAAATGAAGCCATACTGAAAATTTTGTGCTATTTGATGAAAATTAAGAGGTGAATGTGTTGAACCTTATGATATTTAATCTAAAAAGTTGAATAAAATAGGTTCTGTAATTTTATCTTTTATATTATTAATTAATTTATAATTTATAAAATAATTTTATTTATAGCTTTTACAACAATAGTGACATCCCTGATTCCAACCTTACTGTAAACAAATTTTTTATAAAATACTCTCAAGACTTTCTCTTGCCAATGAAAATTATAAACTTTGGTTAATCATGAGTAAATGAAGTAAAATTAAAAGCATAACATAATTTTAATTAAGTTATTTGTAAATTTAGCAAAATTAAAATCAACCTCTGTAGGACTTAAAAATACGGAAAATCACTAACTGACGCTACACTATTTTTTGTTTTAATTATTTTTATTTTTGAGAAACAAAGATGTTCTAAATTAATTTCATGAACGTTAAACAGTTTGTTTTTGTTCCGATATAAAATTATTTTACTGTCGTTACTTAGGCTGTATAATTATTATTTTACGGTTTTTTAAGTTTTGTTGTAAATATTGTTTTAATGTTATTTTTGTAATTAACAATAACCTTTATTCTTTAAGAGACTTTAAGCTGTCGTACAAATTTATATCTAGACGTTCTTTATTTCCAATTAGACAAAAACTAACGATATAAAATCCTTCTTATAACAATTTAAACGTAGTCTACGCCAGTCGTAATATTTATAATGAATATACTAAATAATCATTGATAACTCGGATTCAGAGGTTTCAATCGAACACGTTACGAATATTAGTCAACGCAACCTCTTACGTTTCTAACGCTACTTTACAAAACGATCTGAACATTCCTCTGATAACGAACGTTTTTATTCAATTTTTTTAAAACTTCCAGAACAAACTTTTGCTTCATCCAATTCAACTGATACGCAAAACTTTTTCCCATTATTTACCAAATGCAATTAATTAATTATTAATTATTTCAATTAATTATTTACCAAATGCAAAGGCAATTAAGGAGAAAGTGGAGCACGGATCTGCTATTTAAGAAACTATATGTCAATAATAAATATATTATTATTTTTTAAGTTTTTTATTTGTTATTGGGAACTTTTTATTATTGATAACCACCCATTTTGCTCTCTGCTTTTGTGCTGTATTTTAGATGTAGATTAGACATGAATTTGAACAGAGGTTCCCAGTGGAGTATGTTCAAGATTGGCTGTCAGCTGGTCACCATACAAAGTTACCCACCAAACCGGTGTTACTTAACAATTAATAGCGACTCTCTACCAGCTAACTGATTGGGTTGGCCCGAAGGCCAAATATAGTATTACTTAATTAACAAATAAATGAAATATCGGAGACCTACCAGTGGGTGGTGGTTTCCATGCAGGTCACTCATTCTTTCATCCACTATCCAATTCACCAGTGGTTTAATTTGTAACAGTTGCAAAATTCACAAATAACGTTAAAAATGTGATTTTAAAATAAATAAAAAATTACAGAATTTTATATTGTGTTACCCTATAAAAGCAAATATCTTACCATTTCAATTCAGTTTTATAATAGTTGCAGAAAACATTTCAATTTAATTTTCTTCGTTTTTATAAATACTCGTAAATATATTACAGTATTGAAACGATTACGGAAACACAAAAGATATAAGTTGAAAATCGAAATGGAACGGGAGATTATTTACAAATTTATTTTTCAATGATATCGGTAGACCAAGGAAAGATAAGAAACAAATAAAAGAATAAATAAATATACGACGGAACTTTATAAACATAAAAGACAGCAGACAAAAGCAAAGTGCACGAACAAATAAAGAAGCAGCGTTTTATTTCGGAATGAAAATAGCACAGTGGTAACAACCTGTTATATGAAATGCAAGAAGGGATGGAAAAAGGGATGCAATATACACCAAGCTTTTGCTTACTCCATTCCTTGCAGCGGGTGGTTCCTTCGGGAATATATTCCCTTCTACAGATCAATTCTCCAGCAACTTACTTTAAAAAGATAAAAAAAAGATAACATAACGTTCGTTTTAAACTTTAACTGAAATTCTTATTTGTTAACTGAATCTAACACAAATAACTTCGTTGTGCATTTAGATCGATTTTTTTAAATATTTAAATATACAATTCAATGTTTTAAATTAAATTTTATTTATAATTAAACAGTCATGATAATTGAAACCATACCACAAAAATTTGGTGTGAAACACTCACACGACTTTCTCCTACCAATGTAAAAAAAAAATGAAAAAAATACTTTTTGCTTTAATTTGTCATCGGGAACTGTAGACCTACAGTACTGACAGCCACCCAATTTTATTGCTGCTTTTCGCTGTATTTTTGACGTGGATTAGGTACGAGTTAGAACAGGGACCCCCCCCCCAGAAGAGTTTATTCAGGATGGCAGTCATCAGCTGGTCATCATCCAAAGTCGCTTGCTCAACCGGCGAACTTAACAAATAATAGCGATTTTCTACCAGCTGACTGATTGGGCTGGCCCGAAGGCAAACTTTTTTTTTACAATTCTGCAACATTACAATCTTTTCACTTGAAATAGTGCATTGTTTTCACTTGTTTAACTGCTGATTTTCGGAGACGAAGGTTCCTGGTTCAAATCCTAGTAAAGGTAGTTAGTTTTATACGGATTTGAATGCTAGACATTGGCTACCGGTGTACTTTGATGGTTGGGTTTCAATTAATCATACTCTCTCAGGAATGGTCGACCTGAATCTGTACAAGACTATACCTCATTTGCACGTCATACACATCATCCTCATCTCATTGGGTCATAGGGTTGCTTATTGTTCTTATTTGAACATATCGCAACGTACACACATTAGGGATTACAAAAAAAAGTAGAACAACCAGTAATTTTGATGTTAATTAACATGATAACGATTTCATTCTAATGTTAATGAAATTGAAAATTGTAATAAATTAATATTTTTGATAAATACAATGATGACTTTGAAGTAAATCAGTTAGAAAAAAAAGATAATAAGTGTAACAATGTTCCTTAAAACCTATAACCTAAATCTAAAACACTATGACTTTTCAGTCTTGAAAACCCGGTATCAATGTTATTTAGTAGATTCAGAGCCAGGAAGTTTGGATGATGATTGAGTCTTTCTTCATATTTACGGCTGAATTTTGATGTAGTTTGTTTCGCTGAATCAATATTAAGGTAATAGATATAGGTGTTTTTGATGTACCACGGAATATGCAGGGCCCGCCGCAAGAATTTTGACTGGAAACGTTCGAAGGCCAATGAAATAAAACCTATGTTTCGTCATTAGTAAACAATGTCAAATGAAAACCATAACCTAATTTTAATCATGAGTGGCTGTCGCAAAATGAAAATCAACATCTGTAGAACTTAAATATGTTGTTGTTGTTTAGGTCATCAGCCAAATGGCTGGTTTGAACCTGTAGAGGTTTTACTAAGTACAACGATGAGTGAGGTGGTTTACCATTGCCTCCCTCACTGAATGGAAAAATATGCTTATCAGCGTGCCGGGCCCCCTGAAAAGCACATATTTTCCACTCTGCAAATGACACCTTCACTTCATTCACCACAGGGTCTGGCTGTATAATGAAATCCATTACTTTCAGAGGAGATAACTGTGATTAGTGTCTTTTACACCTCTTTAGTTACAGGTAGAGTATTTGTCGGGCCTAAGAGTTCCCGATGACAAATTAAAGCAAATTAAGCATGGTTTTTTTTTGTTCTTAAATGATTCAATCAATTATTTGGCTGATCATGTGATAAGAAAAAGAACTATTTAATTTAGCCCTGCAACGAACAGATTGAGAGTAAATAATTTGACACTCCACCTGTCTGTTATGGGCATAATTTAAATATAGGCTATGGAAAATCACTAACTGACGCTTAACTAGGATCTGTAGAAAAAAATGCGTGAAATCTACAGCTTTGCACTTTATGCTTACTATATATCGTTCCGTGCGTGTATAATGAAACTTGTAGAACATTTTAAAACCTACAACTTTTATTTCAGCGTTTTATTTTGTTCAACGCTTAGTTTAATGGCAATGAGCAATTTTTTGTTTTTTTTTCATCAAAATCGCCAAAAGTGACGGCCTAAGTATGTTTTTAACCACAAAAAAGTTTATAATCAAAGTTATCAGAAATTTATAAAACCTACAACTTTTATTAAAATATTTTTCTCTACAGAGTATAGTTTAGAGGCAATTGCTGATTTTCCGTATTTTTAAGTTCTACAGAGATTGATTTTCATTTTACGTCGTTCACTCATGATTAAAATTAGGTTACGTTTATTATTTTACATTATTTGCTTATTATTAAACATAGATTATTTATTTAATTATCTACATTAGCAAAAGAAAGTCGTGTGAGTATTTCACACCAGATTTTTATTTATTCCCTACACACTAACTGTATTTCTAGTTTTGTTGTTCCATATTTCTAAATTACTTTAATTCGAATTACGTAGCATCATATAATTCCCTTGGTGATTCCCGTTATGGAAGTTTAACTGTATTATACATAACCTAAGTAAAAATAATAGATTTATATCGATATATTTTAAAATTTCGATATATGTAAAAAACAAGTATCGACCAAATATGTGACACATACATTACCTTATCTTAAGTAATCACGATTTGTCAAAACCGTTATTTCCGTTAATTTTAAATCAACACACAAAAGTTGATAATGCAAAATATTACATTATTTAAAAAATAAATACCAATAATGTAAAATAAAATATAAACTTTCTAACCCGATCAAGCATAAAATATAATCATATTAAATTAATATAAATTTTCTTTATATATGGTAATAAATTTAAATTATGATATATGATAACCAAATATATTAATTTGAAATTTTTATTTTCAAAATGGATTAATAATGACCTACATCGTTATTAGGTAGCTATATTTATTTTCAAAATAAAAGTTACAATTCATTTTGCATTAACGTGAAAGTGTATTTTACTTTTATGATTTGACATTTAAAATCGGTCGTTATGTACTGTGTCACGGTTTTTTAATGGTGTATAAATATTAAAATGTGTCTCTGATGATTTTAAATCTACTCTTTATAACAATAGTAACAATACAAATATCTATTTCATATAATGAATTAATATAATAATTTCACTAACCTTCTTTTTAAACTGCGTCACCTTTATTGTAATTTCTACTTACACGTGTTTCGGTGGATCCACCATCATCAGAGTAAATGAAAAATTGAAACTAAAAATTTTTTTCACATTTATTTAAAATTTACAGAAGATGATACATCTTCAGTCACTTGTATAAAACTCATTACTTTCAGAGGAGATAACTCTGATTAGTGTCTTTTACATCTCTTTAGTTAGAGGTAGAGTATTTGTCGGGCCTACAGTTCCCGATGACAAATTAAAGCAAATTAAGCATGGTTTTATACAATTTTATTAGCATGGAGTTTTATACAAGTGACTTAAGATGTACCATCTTCTGTAAATTTTAAATAAATGTGAAAAAAAATTTTAGTTTCAATTTTTCATTTACTCTGATGATGGTGGATCCACCGAAACACGTGTAAGTAGAAATTACAATAAAGGTGACGCAGTTTAAAAAGAAGGTTAGTGAAATTATTATATTAATTCATTATATGAAATAGAAATAATTTCAAACTGCAGGATGCATTATAAAGATTTATTTTTGAATACAAATATCATTCTGTCTGTTATTGATAAAATTAAATTCATCCAAATCCATGCGTTTTGTCATTATCATTATTATACTATTGTACAGTTAACATGAGTACAGTATGATTCAAAAATACATTCGAATTTTAATCATTTTTTATTTACTAGTTTAGAATTTTTCCGATAACAGTCAGGTGGAGTGGTTAATTATTTACACTCGATCTGCTAGTTCCAGAGCTACAAAAACTAGTTGTGTTTCTTATCACATGGTAAGTTAATTGACTGAAGCATTTAAAAATAGAAGAGGTAGAGGTGTAAAAGACACTAGTCACAGTTTTCTCCTCTGAGAGTACTGAATTTCATTACTCTGCGGTGAATAAAGTGAAGGTATCGTTTTCAGGATGAAAAGTAGATACTTTTCAGAGGGCCTGGCATGCTGATAAGCATACTTTTTCACTCAGTGAGGAAGCTATGGTAAACCACCTCACTCAATAGTTATAATAATAAAACTAAATTTTTCTTCTTTTTCTTCTCAAAATCAAGTATTAGGCTTCCAACTGTTCTGTCTCACAAAAGCAACAAAACTCTATTGGATTATTGTCATCTTTTGCGTGGTCTCCCAACATCTCTCCTCCTCCCTACGGTCTGTATTTCAAACGTTGAGGTGGATACTTTCCTCAGGCGTTCTCTCCATGTGCTCCCTCCATTGATTTCGATATTCTGCAATCAAGTTCCCATTCAATTTGTAAACGTCCAGTTCAGTTCTTATATAATTATTTCTTAGTTGGTTCCTGCAATTGCAACCCTTTTTTCCGCAGGAATCGCATCTCTGCTGCTTGTACTCTACTCTCTTGTGGTTTTGTACTAATCCACGAATCACTTCCATAGAGTACGATTGGAGCAGGCATTAACTTCTAAAATTTTATTTTGTTTCTATCCTGGTTTTCCTGCCTAGGATTCTCCAAATACTTCCACACACTGGTTAAAATTTTCCAACTTTCTTCTCTACATCCACATCTTGATAAAATCCGATGTCACAGCATAAATAATTGCATTGTGATACTTGTTCCAGCACCACATCATGTAGCCTACCACAATTTTAGATCTGGTACGATGTAAAATTTTATTTAGTTTCTTTCCTGGTTTTCCTTCTCATAATACTTCCGCACACTGCTTGAAATTTTCCAACTTTATTCTCTACATCCACATCTTGATAAAATCCGATATCACAGCATAAATAATTGCATTGTGATACTTGTTCCAGCACCACATCATGTACCACAATTTTAGATCTGGTACGATGTAAAATTTTATTTAGATTCTTTCCTGGTTTTCCTGCGTAGGATTCTCCTAATACTTCCACACACTTTTTGAAATTTTCCAACTTTCTTCTCTACATCCACATCTTAATAAAATCCGATGTGACAACATAAATATTGCATTGATAACTTGTTCCAGCACCACAACATTTACCACAATTTTAGATCTGGTACGATATTTACCAGTAAATGATAATATCTTTGATTTTTTTTTTTTTACTAAATTGAAATTGTATGTCTGGCATAAGTCATTCAAAATTAAAACGTAAAATGTTAAAAATTACGAATACATTTTATTTATTGATCAATAAATGATTTACCCTACTAAAAAATAATTTAATAAATTTGGGCACATAATTTTGGCTTGTAAGAACATCTATTGTAAAGTAAAATTTACCGTACCAGATAGGTTAATTACATTTCATTAACAGATATTGAAAACACCAGAAAAATTAAAATGTGAGATAATTTTATGAAATCGTATGATGTAAATTATCAGTGAATATTATATGGCTATATCATGATCCAGTTTTTAAAAATTCTGAAGTTTTGAATTTCTATTAAAAGGGTAAATAATATGTTTATGAATTTCAAAATTGTATTACATTTTATATATATAACATTAGTTATAAATATTTATGAGAACGTTCATATTCATAAAATATTTCACCGGTAGTAAATTAATTAAATTCAATAATGCCCATGTCGAAAAATAAAACATTACATAACGTACCTACTTTTAGAATTATTTATTTTTTTAACATCGTAGGCGTACAAAATGCCTAATATGTCAACAGTTTTAGTTTCAAATTTGTGACGTCATATATTCAGTTACAATGTAATTACATTACTACGTCATATATTTTTGTCATAATTTCATCGTTAAAACTTTTTGAAAGGGCATTTAAATTCATCTTTACAATATTTGCATTATATTTTTATGTTAATTAATTCTCTTGTCAAATTTGTATTCATTTCTGTCAAAAGTATGTAGTAAGTATTGTACTTTACTCGTAATTGACATTTATGGTAATTTTTTACTTTATTCTAAATTTTGAATTTTAACTTTTGTTTAAATACAGTACATAACAAACGGGTGAATATATAATGTATGTTTATTTGGTGTTTTAAAAATTTATTACCATATACGAAAAAGAGAATTGATATGGATAGATATTTTGTTTTTGTATCTGGATATATCCAGTCATAAAATTCTACTTCGGATTTGGAAAAACAAGCAAAACAGCTGAAATAGAAAGTCGCATACAATCAACAGGGTGAAATTTGTTGTTGTTGTTGTTGTTGTTGTTGTTTGTCATCAGCTGAAAAGCTGGTTTGAACCTGTAGAGGTTTTACCAAGTAAAACGAGGAGTGAGGTGGTTTACAAATGCCTTCCTCACTGAATGGAAAAGTACGCCTATAAGCATGCCGGATCCTCTGAAAAACACATATTTTCCACTCTGCAAATGACACTTTCACTTCATTCACCACATGGTCTGGCTGTATAATGAAATCCATTACTTTCAGAGGAGATAACTCTGATTAGTGTCTTTTACACCTCTACCTCTGTTGTTCTTAAATGATTCAGTCAGTATTTGGCTGACCATGTGATAAGAAACAGAACTATTTATTTTAGCCCTGCAACGGGATGTGATTTAAGGAGACAAAATAAAATCCTTTAGAATCAGAAAATCCTTTTAAGGTTAAGAAGTTCCTTTTTTAATCAGTATAAAGGGTTACTTCCGTTTGTCTCATAGATAACCCAATCAGATGAAGATGATAATGTCTACATAAGGTTTGGTCCTGTACACACTCAGGGGGAACATTCCTGGAAGAGTATGGTTAATTGAATTGAAAGAGTATAAGAAATATAAAAGAGTATAATATAAAAAAGTATAATATAAGAGCATAAGTACAAATAATATAAAACTAATGCGCTTGAATTATAACAGGAGAGTAAACAATTCCAGTGATTCGTTGTTTATCATTTCAAAATAATTAATGTCTGTGACTAGTTTAATACAACTGTTTACACTTGCCCGTGTTTAACTCATTTTTAGTTTCATTAGTTATCTTTTGGTATTGTATCGGTCGCTTCGATTTTCTTCGTAGACTGAAGTTGAAAAGTTTTGTAAGCTGTGTTTTGTTAACATGCGTGATAGTGAATGTGTTGAGTTTTTGAAACATAAAAGCGGTAAACATTAAAAAATAGAAAAAAATTGTTGTTAATTGGAATGTTTAAAATAATTATTGTCTTTAAGAAACTACAGTTATAACAAGTAATCAGAACGGTATAATCAAAAACACTTAAAGGATAATGAAATTTAGCTGGATGTAGATATTTTTATGATTGAACTTAATGCAAGATAATTGTCCGGCGGAGAGGTAGATACACGCCAACTAGTGTAAAACTTTCATTTACAACCTATAGGTGCTTGCCTTGCGCAGAGTAGACTACCCTACTCTTACAGTAGATGGACTATAGTATCTTTTACACCTCTACCTCTTCTATTCTTAAATACTTCAGTAATGTAATTGGCTGAACATGTGATGAAAAACACAACCATTTTTTTTGCAGCCCTGTAACTAGTAAATCGATTGCAAATAATTTAACACTCTACCTACCTATTTTTTTGAAATTAAAATTTAACTTTATTTTCCCATACAAAGTTACAATAATTATTTTACAAATAATAATAATAATACAGTAAAAATATATATAAAAGAAAAGAAAACAAAAGAGAGAGAAAACAAACAAAAATAATATATATTATACATGTAATAAAAATCTGATCCCCTCTTCCTGCCTTATATTACAAAAATTACCGGAAATCACGCCTGCAAAGGTTAAATCACCTGTGCGCAGGCATGAGTTGCGGAAATAATTCAATAACTAACGTAAAAAGGGGCCTAACGTTAGTATGCTCATTAGGTATACTAACGTAAAAAGGGGTGTTTGTACAATTAGGCGTAATATTTCTGAATTAAATGCTTTGATAATTTTGGAAAATTTAGTTAAATAATAAATTTGGGATCACATAAATCCATAAATGTAATAAAAGAGAAGAATATATGTGCAATTTTGGGACTACTGGAAAAATAAAATTTTAGGTTTGTTTTAGATAGTAAGAATTCAAATTGATTTAAACACAGTGATTATTATGGTAATAATAGTTAGAAACATGGTAATAATAGTAATAATAATAATAATAGTAATAGGCCTAAAGGAAGGAGGGAGGCAATATTAATAAATTTGTGGGCTGGAATATGTAGGCTTTAAGTGTGGTTATCTCTGCAACAAGCTCCACTTCTACTATATAACATGGTAATGATAACCAGTAAGCGGCAGCAGAAGCACTTTACTTACAAGTGGCTTTAAAGTGTCCTACGTATTAGTGTTGGCTCTACGGCATTAAACAGAGAGGTATTGTTGCACAAGTACGGTAGGGTGTGTTTTAGTGTGACGTCATATTAAAATCGGGATTAGATAAGTTTATTTGATTGATGTTTTTCAAAGTTTGTTCTATTTTTTTTTAAATTTGATTTAAAGTCGCATTAACAGCTCACGTATTAGCGATTACGATGGGTTATGAAAAAGTGGATATTAATTTGTGATAATTTCCTTCGCCAGGAATTGAACCCGGGACTTCCGCGTTGTAGACAAGCGCGCTACCACTATGATAAGAAGTTTCCTTATACGTATTTATTTTATTTTCCAAAACGGTAAAAGTTTGTTTCTACTTTAACGGCTGACTGTCAAATTATTTACTCTCAATCTGTTCGTTGCAGGGCTAAAATAAATAGTTCTGTTTCTTATCACATGATCAGCCAAATAATTGACTGAATCATTTAACAACAGAAGAGGTAGAGGTGTAAAAGACACTAATCAGAGTTATCTCCTCTGAAAATAATGAATTTTATTATACAGCCAGACCCTGTGGTGAATGAAGTGAAGGTGTCATTTGCAGAGTGGAAAATATGTGCTTCTTAGGGGGCCCGGCACGCTGATAAGCATATTTTTCCATTTAGTGAGGGAGGCAATGGTAAACCACCTCACTCATCGTTTTACTTCGTAAAACCTTTACAGGTTCAAACCAGCCTTTCGGCTGATGACCTAAACAACATAACGGCTGAGTTTATTAGCAATACATAAAAGTACATATAAAACAGTCACCTCCATGTGGTTAGAACGTGTGTCGATAAAGCGAAATGCTCCGGGTTGGATTCCTGACTAAAAGATAATCCTAAAATTATTACTAGTCAAAACCCACCGTTCCAGTTTCATAACCCCGCGTAGTCACCAATGACCAGGCTGTTGATGTGATATTAATTTAAAAAACTAAAAAAAAATATAAATGTTTACCAATTCATAAATTTTCAAAATTTTCACCGAGAATTGAAGTTGAGTTCAAGGGTTCAATTGATTTATCGCGACCAGCGATTTTATGGAGAAAAATTAATATACTTAAAAAGTGTTTTTTTCACTTGTCACCGCCACCCCTTCTAATTAATCATTTACTGTGTTGCCGGCCTTCAATACTTCTTCCGGCCTTTGTCGGCGCGATAGGTCCTTTGGCGGCGTACTGACAAACCTTTTGGCTGCGCACCGACAGGGGCCTTTGTCATCAACGTCAAGCCAGTAGCCGCCCTCTACCACAGCGCTCTCGGCAACTATATAAAGAGAGATTCACTTCCACCAGTCTACAGCATCGACAAGACGTCCACCACGGCAGACGGCTGCCGGACTCCAGCGAAGACTAATTGACGACCCCGCAAGAGAGAAGATGATGCTTCCGTTCGCCGACCCGTCACCGTAAGTCGTCGCCCGCTGACGCGAGCGATGCCCACAGCGGTCCCTCGACCGAGCCTTACGCCCACCGGACCCGACGAAGCAGCTATTGACGCACTACTGCAAGGGAAGAAGATGATGTCTTTGCTGGACGACGACACGCCGGGTCGCCCAGCTCCTCGACCACCACGACGACTACGACCGATCAAGACGACCACCGCTTAAACAGCCTTTTTCAGAGCCACCAAACAAATAAGGTTTACCACTTAATGTCGCCATCCGGTGACACACTCTTCATAAATAACGCATCTCCGTAGCTTCCAGTTTCTGCATTTCTATCCCTCTATATGAGCAGAAGTTTCAGTATCCTACAGAATATTGTAGTGTGTATTCTACTTACTATACACTGCAGCACCACAAATAGAATCAATGAAAGTGGTTTTTAGGTGTGGAAGGAGGGGTCACACCCACCACTGTATCCTCCAGGACGATATCATTCTCCGATAGAGAGAAATGATCTAGATGAAAATTAAAATGACAGCACCAATGGTGAAGAAATTAAGAAGAAGTGATGATCGAATGGCATCAGAATCATATTAAAGATGATCACTACACAAAACACGTCTAAAATTTGGAAAATTTTGAATGACCATATGTCGAGCGAGATCGTTTGGATAATTTTTTAAAGAATCTTTTATAAAGTTGTCTTGCAACGTCTTTTGGGGAATGCGAAGGTAAGAATGAAGGGTGTCGTTTCTCACGTATGAATGTGTGTTCCATTTGCGAGCCTTAAGTATCTAGATTGGAATACCTAGATCTTTTTTAAATTGATTCGAGCAGGAGCACCAAATATCTAGATTCCGTACATTTAGAGTGATTTCAGCAAAACATTGTATATGATAATTATTTTGCTTCACAGGTAAACGATAACGATGTTTAAATAGGTGGAAAAATTTTTGAAGTGATTATTTAGTAATAAACGTTTGCTTTTGAGCGTATAAAAAAGTAACTACTCTACATCAATAAAACGGCAATTAAACGGATAAGTGTGAAATAGGGATGGTTATCTACATAATGGAAGAGTATTAAAAAAAATAAAGTTTTTGTAGAAAACCTATAATAGTTTCCGGTTTAAGTTTCATTGATAAATTGAATTATTATAATTAAAAATCCAAATGGTGTTTTAATAAAGTACATTTGTGAATGAATAGGATATTAAATGAGATAAATTTAAAGCACCCGTTTTATGTTCCATTATTTTTTATTTGATTCCAACTAACAATAAGTAAGTTGGTTTTTAGAGTGAGTTAGAGCAGTGGTAGAATTGTAGAATGTTAGAAGGTAGATTTTATAGAATGCTATAGTAAATATATTGAGTGTGTGAAGAGATGGGGGTTTTATAAGGAAAAGTGATGTAAATGTCTCCAGTAATGCAGTGCTAATCCGTAGTTCAGTGAATTAACTGGAGAAATCTCCTGTTCTGGAGATCTGGAAGGGGAGAGAGAACGCGAGGTCATAAATTGTCCGAAGCCACAGTGGTGGTAGTGTGGTGAGGAGCAGGAGCGGGAGCGGGAGCGTGGTTTAGGGAGGCTGTGGCAGAAACCGATTCATCACGCTCCTCTCATATTATTCACTTCTTCCATTCTCTTCTTCGCACAATCTCCTTCTTTACTCCTTCTTCTTTCTCGTACGTTTCCCCCTTCTCCTTTTCTCACCACCATTACAACAACACTCCACTTAAACGACGTGCCGCTGTTCGTTTTCGTTCGCTATTATAGAAAAAGCGTATTTATATTAAAATGGACAGCAACATTGAAGTAGAAAAGTTGCTAGTTTGTTGGTTGCGGTCCGGCGAAGAATTAAAATACACCACTAAGTTATCTCACTTACTTGTCATTCCAGTCACTGATTCGAGTTGCCACTCAACAGTGATTTTTTTCTCTCTCTTCTACTCTCTCTCCATTCTTTGTACCTCACTCCCTCTTTATCGTTTTGCCGTCATCTGTGATAACCGCTGTCAAATGGTTATAACGCTGTGGTGGTCAACACTTTAAATTTACATTTTTTCTCTCCTTTTAACTTTAAATCTATCACAATTGGTTTTTAATGTTAACTAAATAAACATTTAATCAAAACTTAATAAACATTGATAAAACAGATAAACAAAACAATATTAGTTCTATAAACTCGTGAAATAAAACAGAAACAAAATTTTAAGACACTAAACAATAGACCTAAGGTTTTGGATAAATGATTTAAAGAAGTCAGAAAGGATATTGAAATAACTGGAGTAAATTGACAAAGCTTTATGAACCAAACCAAATTCAGACAACTAATTATTGACTTTAAGGGCTTCCGTTAAGAGCAAAAGCAGATTACTGGGTGGACAAAAGAAAGAAGAAAAGCCTATTGTGAACGAATGCTGAGAACATGATCTGCAAAAAGAACTTCCAGAAACGTCTAAGTCACTCATATGGTATAAAATTGACCCTATACGAAAAATGAACTCGTAATATAACGGGATTCAATACAAAGGCATTCTCAATCTAGCAGAACTTTCGGTTGTTTTTGAAGAGAAGATGGTACCGACTTGTATATAACATAATTTTCTAAATACCTGGTTGAATGAGAGGTTTACCTTTACAAAATTCTTGTGTTACAAATTAATGAAAAACTTTTATTTATCCTGAATAAAAATTGTATCTAAGTTTTAACAATTTAGGGGGTCATAACTTATATCTAGTCAAACGACTGAATTGGAAAACACATGTATACTAAACAAAAAAAAATAAATAAAAATTTCATCAGTTTTATTGGATGTCAGGTATAATATTGGTCAACACTTAATTTCAATTTCAAATTAGGGAGGTTAATACACAAAACGATTTTCAAACCAATTTAGAGAAGTGGGATCCAATTGTAGGGCTTGGCAAGTCATTTAAATTTTGAAATCTTGCAAAAGTTTCAAGTGAAATTACCCTTGAAAAATCACAGCATGACCTTGCTACATAACTAGTTTTTTTTATATTACTTCACAAAAATTTAAACAATCTCCTACAATTCGATAAAATATCAATTCAGTAAAGCACAGTTTGAGGGACACCTCAAACCGTGCAGCCTCGACCCAATGAGACGGGCTAATAAGACAGATCCAGACCTACCATTCCTGAGAGAGTATGGTTAATTGAACCCCAATCATCAAAGTACACCGGTAACCACTGTATGGTATTCAAATCCGTATGAAAGTAAACTACCTTTCCTAGGATTTGAACCACGGAACCTTCGTATACGAAAATCAGCTGTTAAACACCTGACTCGCGCGACGACTTTACCTCTAGATCAATCGTGTGGGTCAATAGTTTTCCCTAAAGACCAAAATATTGTTTTAATTTGAAATAATGTTACAGAACGTCTAATAATACAATGGAAACAATGAACAAATTATATCTACGTTTTTAGTAAACTATAAAAAAATACTTTTTCTCTTAGTGCCCATAAAATTTAGTATTAAATAATTAAAAAATTGTTTTACGTATTTCCTTTTTAAATTGGCATAGGCATTTCCAAACTTCTCCCATGTACATAAGTTCTGCGCTGTCCTTTGCCACAAATTATCTGCAAAAATATCTGGCTCGTCTTTCCATCATGCCTTCAGTCTACCTCTTCTTTTTTGGTAACCATTTTGGCTCATTTATCTGACCTTATTCTTGCAAGATACAGTGCCTAGCAGTACTTAACCTAAGTCCAGTCCAACGATTAAAAAAAAACTAAAAAATCTACTATTAGCACCTTAAGTAGAACTTGACGTGATGTATAAAACAGTTTAAAGAAAAAAAGTATAGAATTTTCTACGAAACAAAATTGCTTTTAATACTGAATAATCTATACGAAACCCAAAATAATAATAATATTAATGTTGAAGATAATAATTTTCCGGAAACAGGAAAAATACGAAGGGAATGTTTTCAAATCCTGTGGTATATTTAGACAAAAATGAACTAGTATATCATTTGAAAACGCTATTCTTATTTGTAACGATCGAATCATGCTCCGATTAGTGTATATTTTCTTTTAAAATTCAAGATATAAAAACTTTTTTCGGAAGTGAAACTGAAAATGGTTAGAAATGTATTCGTTGTTATTATCATTTGGCGAATCGGCTGTTTTAAGAGGGTTTAAAAGTGTATGTAATTCGGGGGTATAATTTAAAATAATTTCAATATTGTAATTTTTAGTAGTAGGAATTGTGTGCGTGTCCATCATAAGACTAAAATAACGACCCTACTGAGTGGGTTTATTCAATACGTTTGTAAAACCCTTCCGTTGTAAACTTTTGAATTTCTATCAAATCACGTTTTCTTAACATTAATTTTTTTATTTGGAACTGTATAAAAACCATAAGGTTTCAAATTCTTGAACAAACACTGAACAAAAAATAAAAATAACGAATTCTGTAGTTTCTCTTGGCCTATATAAAAATCTGCCCATAACGGGCAGGTGGAATGTTGAATTATTTGCACTCTATCTGCTAGTTCCAGGGCTACAAAAAATAGTTCTGTTTCTTATCACATGATCAGCCAATTATATGTCTGAACTATTTCACACTTATATGGAAACATCGGTCTCACAGGCACTAAGGGTGATTTGTTTACATAATACTGGGTTCCCTGAGCTAGGGTTGGTGCTGACCGTCATAATAGCTTCCTCCCTCATTCCTATCTACTTCATAGTGAAATATGGTTCAGTTCACGTGAATCGTTGCGGAAGTGTAAATCGTTCTTAAAAATCATACCGGTCTGTGATACCGCGTGTTTCTTTTTGTGTATTTCATGTAGCGGTCTGTGGAACCGTGTGTTTCCCTTACTGTATTTAACGGTCTGTAAGACGGGTGTTTCCTTTACGGGTTTATATTTTAATTATTTGTATATATTTTAATTATTTTTTTTATTATTTAATTGTAAATTTGTGAAATGGCTCGACCACTTAGTACAAGCGATCCCGACTATGGTGACAGAATTCGTAGATTATTGGAAAATGATAACAGTGACTCGGAAGGTTCTATTTGTGATGAAATTGATGACTCGGATGTATCACTTGCAAGAAAGCTATTTGCCTAGAATGCAGTAGAAAACTGTGTCTTGATTGTACAAAAAACAAATGTCAGTAAAAAAATCCCTAATATATAAGTAGTCACTTTTGAGTTATGTTTCTTTTATACAAATATTTGCTCTTTTAAATTTAAGTATGTGATTACATATGTATTAAAATAATACATTTAACCTGAGTGAAAAAAGCATTATAAGTATGTTATCAATTTTAAAAATTAAGTCGTTAATACCATAAATAATTTGGCTTTTTCTTTTATTTAAACAATTGTTTTTCGATAACCAGATCTTATACCAATGTCAATTCAATCATTATACTATAGTAAAATAATATAATTTTTGTTAAACAGATCTAGTTGAGTTTCTTTGCCTTTGATTCCCAAAAAAATTGCCAAAAATGAAATGGCGGTCTGTCAGACCGGGTGTTTCTATTAACGTTATAAAAAACATGTTTCCATATAAGTGTTTTAAGAAGAGGTAGAGGTGTAAAAGACACTAGTTAGAGTTATCTCCTCTGAAAGTAATGAATTTCATTATGCAACCAGACCCTGTGGTGAATGAAGTGGAGGTGTCATTTGCAGGGTGCAAAGTAGATACTTTTCGGACGGCCTGGCATGCTGTGATAAGCATACGCTACTTTCGTAATCCTCGTTTTACTTAGTAAAACCTCTAGAGGTTCAAACCAGCCTTTCGGCTGTTGACCTAAACAACACATAGGTCTATAAAAATATAGGAAAGGAAAGTATTGTTTTCTTGTAGATTTTTTGAAATCGAGTTTTCACCGGATAAACACGTTTTCAGACCACCTAAACCCAAAACATGTTTTTAGCGATTGGCCTGTGCGTGAGTGTGTGTTTGTGTGTGCGTGTGTGTGTGTGGGGGGGGGGTGCGCGCGCACGCGCGTGTGTGAACAAATGTCTCAAAAACGGAATGTCGAACGAAGTAGAAACTTGAAACCTAAGTTAGATATTACTACGGAACCCGGAACGAATATTTTCTTCAAAATCGCCCGACCGGAAATTGTTACATGTGTGATTTTCCCAAAAACGGCTCGACGCGACGCTACGGCAGTCTGAAATGCACCATTAGATTACATTACAAGATACGTTTTGCCATCGCCCGAACGACGCGTTGTCGCTAGAGTGACTTTATGGGAGTGTGAAATGGTCACGTAGCTTCGGCGACGCACGGCAGGTTGAAATACACCATTAGATTACATTACAAGATACGTTTTACCATCGCTCGAGCGACGGTACGCCAATGTGAAATGGGCTGTAGAATGAATTTTACGACAGAAATGTATATAATAAAAATTATAGACAATATACAAATCTATAACTTATATATGAAGATTTTTTTTTCTACAGATTCTAGTTTAGTGTTAATTAAGTTAATGATTTCCTGAATTTTCAATCAAAAAGTGGTTGATTTTCATATAGTATCATTCACTTATGTAATTAGAATTTTAGGTTATGTTCCTCATTTTACATTGTTTGCTAATGATGAAACATAAGTTATATTTTTCATTATTAGTTACATATGCAAGAGAAAATATAGTGAGTTTTTCACACTAAATTTTTTTCTGAGTTATAGAGAATAATTTAACAAAATTAAAGATTCATCTACGAATAAATAACTGACTAATATTTGTAAACTAGGCTACTCGTGTTTTTCAAATGATTTTTTAAAGAAAAATACGTTTTTATTTTTTTATTTTTTTGCTGTGGTCGTAGTCGTAAATTTTCTGAATCTGGAATTCAGTGTTGTAAAATATATATGTATACGAGAAGTATATACGGAGTAGAATAAAACCGATCTAATCTGAATTCATATTCTTTTTTTCGAGAAAAGTATGGTAGAGAGGGAGGCGGAAAAATAGGTTACCGGCGTTATTTCGTATTCATTCTTGCGCTGAAACATTGGTGTAAACAACGCTGTAAACATGACCATTTTTTCTTTTTGTTACACACTGGTTTAGTATTAGTAACAGTTGTTTTTTGTGTTTTGTTTTCTCGCTGTTTATTTAAGTCAAAACAAAAACAGTTGTATTATTTAAAAGAAAATATTAAAGAAATGTAATATTGAATTTAGAATAATCTGAGAATGCATATTTGTATGAAATAGGTTTCGCTAAAATTAAAATTATGTTAAATCACAAGTAAATTGTCTAGAAGGTGGTTAACATTTCATGATAGTACTACTTCTAAATATTTCAAAATTTTTAGTTTATTTTTTCGCGGTTAATTATAAACTTCTTAAATTTAAATTTATTAAGGTAATTAATTTTATTCAATCTTGTTCTTTTTTGTTAAAGTCTCTTACGTTTAAAGTTGAAAAACAGAGATTTCTTGTTTTTTTTAATCCTTAATATATGTAGGCCTATTTCTAAAGTAAGGAAGTTTTTAGAAAACATAATTTTTTAAAAGCAACCTTTTTAGTTTCTAACATTCATAGAGGTAAAAGAAAATTTCTATGAAAGGTTTAAATTTTTTCCAGAATTTCCTTTAGACACAAAAGGATGTTCTGTTTTGCTTTTCTTTATAATATTCAATTTATAATTTACTCCAGTTAATTTACAGTTACAGCAGATTTACCCTGTAAATATATTAATAGTTAAGATCTTTGTATACGTAGACCTGTAGATAAAAATTATTTTTGGTAAAACCTTATACATTTTTTTTGTTCTGAGAATTGTTTCCCAGAATTCAATCTAATAATACCGACAAAGCCAAAGTTCAAGTAAACTTTTTAAAAACTACTTGAAAGAATTATAAATTTGTAAAACGACATAATTTTATTGTATAACAACAAACTTTTAGTAAACTTTTTTAAGTTGTTAAAAATAAATGAAAAAATAATTAGTACACAAGCCTCCTGAACTTTATAATATAACAAAATCCACAAATTAATTGACCTATTATACAAATTAAAAATACAAAAAAAAAATTAACTTAGGGCCTACAATGGTAAAAGCTTACCCCAATTTACATTGAAAAAAACTTTACAAAAAGTTAAACAAAACAATAAGTAAATAAAAATAATTTTCCACAGTAATGAACAAATAAAAAGTTAAATTATGAAACTTAAAAAGAAAAAAATTAAATAACCACTATATTATAAATTCAAGTAAAATTGTTAAAAAACCGTAAATAAAATTATTATTTTAACATTGAGTATAAAATTAGTTTAAAAATTATAAAAGTGAGATCTAAATATACAAACAACAAATTTAATGATATTAGGCCTTATTTCGGTTAAGCGTGCGTCTTTTTAGTAAAGTAAATAAAATTAGAAACTTTTAAAAACTATAGGTAGAAGTTAACTAACAGTAGCTATAATAACGTAACCTAATAATTAGGAATAGTAAATAATTACAGACAGGATAGGTAGGCAAACTAATTTTATCGTATAACTTTTAAAATTAGATTATAATTCCGATGTATTTTGAATATTACATTCCTAAAAATTATAGAGGTAATCATTTATAATTTGTAAGTTATTTACAACAGTGTATTATTGATTGAACGTCCAATTGTCTTTCTAGTCAATCTAAAACTGTAATTTTGTTTTTTATTTCTTTACAAAAGAACTAGCAATAATCCACTCCTTGCGCTTTACGGCAAACTAAATTTAAACCAATTAATTTCTCACACAGTCTTACATGTTGAAAGCTAAATTAAGCAGTACAGATAAAACCAATTAGTACTCCAAACAGGAATTTTGTTGACATCAAATTACAATCACCAGTAGAAGAGAAGAATTTTTTTCTTTAGTGAAAAACGATGGCGGTTATTCATCGCCTGGTAAAAGCCTGGGATAAGTGAAAATGTGTTATAATATGTAAAATCAAATATCTTAAAAATGTGGTACGATCTTTTTTAATTTTTGGAAAAATTACATAAATCACTATATCGAAATCAAATTTGATTATCTTGAATTTTTTTTTTATTTTATCTTTTTTCCTTAATATGTGTACTTTGCAATCTGTTCAATTCAGAACAATAAGCAACCCCATCACCCAATGAGATGAGAATGATGTGTATGGCGTGTAAATTAGGTGTAGTCTTGTTCAGACCCACGCCGACCATTCCTGAGAAAGTATGGTTAATTGAACCCCAACCATCAAGGTACACCGGTTACCACTGTCTAGTATTCAACTCCCTATAAAAGTAACTATCTTTACTAGGATTTGGACCAAGAAACTTCGTCTTCGAAAATCAGCAGTTAAACAGCTGATTTTGGCGACGACTTTACCTCTAGACCAGCGGTTCCCAACCCGGGGTATGCGACGAACCGGTTAGGGGTACGCCGAAAATAAAGGGCAATGGCGGACGTTGTTTTTCTGAGTAACTTGGTGGGGTTATTGTACTGACAAGCTTAATGCAAGCTTCATTTGTCTACATTTGAACCTAATTTCAAACTATTAAGTGCAACAAAACAGCCTCAAGGGTCACACTAAAAAAGAGTTCTGAAGACGTTTCCTGGACTAACAATTTAGTTTCAATACATCACAATTTTCATGTTAGATTTTGTATTTACAAATTTTAAAAGCATTTTGTAATCGATGTGAGTTTTTTTCAAAGTTTAAAACTAATCTGTCTTGTCTTAGATTAGAAATACTATAATTATTATAACTCATTAGTATTTTAATGTAAAATTAAGACTATACAAGAAATTTTCAGTTTTCAGTAAAATATCTATTTTAAATGCTTGTGTTAACTTTCATTTTCCTTGGTTTAAATTTATATCTTAATTTGAACACATAATAAAACGTACAAGTGTAAGTTATATTTTGCAGTATTTAAAAACTAACCAACGTATACTCACAAAAAAATACCATTATGATTATAAAAAAATTAATTTACATTATACAAAATATTTGGAAATAAATAAAAAACATATGAAAATATGCAAATTGATTAGAGATTAGCTAGAGATTAAATAGGCCATACTTTGAAGTATTGTAGTTACAGTGATGTTACATTTTTGGGGGTACAATTTTAGTTAAAGATTCACCATGGGGTACGGCAGAAATAAAAGGTTGGAAACCGTGCTCTAGACCCACTCGGTAGGTTCATCTTAAATGTTAATAATTAAAATTTGTGCATACACATCATCATCTCATTGGGTCATGGCGTAGCTTAGGTCTATTGTTCTGAATTGAACAGAATGCATCGTAGTACACACATTCGGGATAATTAAACAATAAAAAAATTAAAACCGATGTATTTAACAGAGAACTAATATAGATAAAAGAAATGACGAATGGGGTGTAACTTAACAATAAAATATGAATAATAAAATAATAGAGCAGACATACAAAACAGTTTACATGACATGAAATAAACGTGCAAGGTTAATGAACTATTAAAAACTATTCACTATATAAACTAGTGCGTTAATTATTAGAATACTATTATACTGTAGTTTAGTTAATTAATATTTTAAATTAATACAATCAAAACACAGACCTATAAATTATGTTTTATTATTAAACTATACTATGGGTTTGTTACAATTAATAAATAATAACACGGCTAGTGTGTTTTATTTAGTGTCAAATGATTATCCATTGGGGTTTACGCTATTTTTTTTAACGTTTTATTATTGTCACGAAATGAAGTTTACGTATCTGTGCTAAATAATTTAAGAAACCGAATTGAAAAATTCCGTTAATTTTTCATTTGCTGATGTTACAGTTATTAAGGCACTTTCTTTTCTTGTAGGCAGGTAAAATTTTCTTAATGAAGAAGCGTTTTAAAACAGTCATAAAGTTATTTTTCTAGGTGGACTGTAACGGCTAGAAAATGATCTAACTTTAGACTGATTAAATTAATAAATAAGTAACGATTCAATCTGATTAATATGAGTTATTATTTTATTAGGTTTAGGCATTTTTATTAGGTTGTTATTATTTAATTTGTTTTTTTTGTAATCACTTATTTGTGTACGTTGCAATCTGTTCAATTCAGAACAATAAGCAACCCCATGACCCAATGAGATGAGGATGATGTATATGAAGTGTAAATGAGATGTAGTCTTGTACAGACTCAGGTCGACCATTCCTGAGAGAGTATGGTTAATTGAACCCCAACCATCAAAGTACACCGGTAGCCACTGTCTACGAGGGTAGGCTGATAAGTAATGCACACATGCTTGTAGAAGACGAACAAAAAGAAATAGCAAGATGGGGTAAATAACAAATTAAAGTACAAATCTTAACCTACCAAATTATCTATTTATTTTTCAATATAGTCACCGTTAAGCATTACACATTTCTCCCAACGTTTAACAAGTTTTTTCATTCCGTCACTGAAAAATTCTTCCGACTTTCCTCGAACCCAGGACGCAATAGCTGCCTTCACCTCATTGTCCGAGCTGTAATGATTACCCTTAAGGTCTCTCTTCAGTAGAGGAAAAAAATAAAAATCGCAAGGCGCAAGGTCGGGAGAATACGGAGGGTGTAAAATTGGTTGAAACTTCAGGTTTCTCAGAGCCTCTCCAGTTGCACGCGAAGTGTGTGGACGAGCATTGTCGTGTTGCAAAATTATTGGCGCCAGGTTGCCTCTAACACGACAAACTCGACGTCGGAGGTGTTTCAGAGTCTGTATATACTGAGCAGAATTTACCGTTGCCCCTCGTTCCAGATAATCAGTCACATAAACTCGGCGAGCATCCCAAAACACAGTCAAAAGAATTTTTTTTGCGGACGGTTGTGTTTTGAACTTTTTCACAACAGGAGAATGTGGATGACGATATTCAGCGCTCTGCCTTTTTTCTTCGGGATCGTAATGATGAACCCATGACTCGTCCCCCGTCACAATATTCAAAAGAAAGTCGTCTCCTTCGTCACGGTAGCGCTTCAAAAGTTGTTCACAGCATTCCAATCGACGCTGTTTATTCTCGTCTGTCAGACGGCGTGGTACCCATCGTGCACAGATTTTACGGTATCCCAATTGTTCAATAATGAAGCCAACACGTTCCTTAGATATTCCAATTTGGTTTGCGATACGCTGTTGAGTGATTCGCCGGTCATTTTGAATCAAATCATCGATGAGTTTGCGACGATTATCGTCTGAGGCAGTGATTGGTCGTCCACTGCGTGTTTTGTCAACAATTAAGGCTTTTCCAGGTTGGCAATCACGAAATTTTATTACCCAACGATTCACAGTAGACCTATCAACAGTATCGTCACAATAAACAGCCTTTAAACGACGATAAATCTCACTAGGATTCACTTTCTCAGCAGTTAAAAATTCGATAACAGCGCGTTGTTTAATTCTCGTTGACATAGCACCAGAACACGACGCCATACTTCCACTACTCAAAACAAACTGAATGAAAGCAACGCCTTCAAACTGCGCAGGCTTGTAGAGGAGAAATAGTACTTCCACATGCCACCAGGCGCGCTACTGAAGTTTATTTAGTTGTCTTCTACAAGCATGTGTGCATTACTTATCAGCCTACCCTCGTAGTATTCAAATCTGTATCAAAGTAACTACCTTTACTAGGATTTGAACAACCAGGAACCTTCGTCTCCGAAAATCAGCTGTTAAACAGCTGATTTTGGTGACGACTTTACCTCTAGACCAACCCGGTGGGTTAATTTGTTTTTAATTCCCAAATTTTTGTGATAATAAGATAATAATAAAAGATAAAAATTACTGTCTAACTAGATCCCGGCTCGTAATTTTATGGTTACTAATGTAATCGACACTGCAAGACAAGTAATACAGTATTAGAAAACATTTAATAAGAGATAGTACATATTATCCCTGTGGAAATTCAGCTTTAATGAGTTATATTTAAGAAAACGTAAAATACAACTTAATAATGACTTTTACAACTTTTTTAATTTATAACAAATGTCATAAAAATACACAAAACAAATATTATTTACATGATATCTCATAAATAATCATGTTAACCAAAATTTTATACAAGTATGATATGACAAAGGAAGTCAGTTAATATATTTTTAGAGAATTAAATTAAACAAGCAAGTTAATAATTATTTTATAAACGTAAATTACATGATATAAGGATGTCCCCAAAAATAACCAAACTTAAAAAACTATTTATAAAAATGTAATGTAGGCTAACAACAATAAACATAACCTATAATTAAGATTACATTTTTTTGTTAAATAATAATTAAAAAAGAAGTAACTACCGATGTTAATAAAATTAATTACTATAATTAAAATTAAAAATTCATGTTTTAGTTTTCTTTTTAGTATAAAATGTAATTTTAAAGTTGGCGACATTGTTTTAATTATGTATACCCTGCTATATAAATGACGGACATAAGATTGTAAAGATTACTATAACATACTGTATGTTAATAACAGGATACACAGTAGTGCCAACTTAGTATTATTATTATTATTATTATTATTACTATTACTACTACTACTACTACTACTACACATGTTATTGTATTATATTGTATATTACTTATTACTATACATTAAGTCACGAAAATATGTTCGTAATTAAGTACTAGTACTGGGTGTTAGAAAAATTAATTGACTATTTAAAAATCTGTGTGAAACACGCACACGACTTTCTCTCGCCAATAATAAATGAAATGAAAAATGTATTTCCTCAAAATTTATACAAAATAGGTCTACTATAGAAAAAAAAACATTAATAATAACTTTTTTAAATCCTTAAATTACACTATAAACGGAACAAATTGGTTACTGGCAAAAATACCTGCAAAGGAGGCCTCTGCGCATGTACGAGTCTATTATATATTTTTTTTAATTTAATATTTTAGTTAATTTTTATTTTCAATTATATTTTAATTTTTTTATGTATAAATAAGAATAAACATCCTATTTACTAAAAACAGGAGGAAACATTGTGAGAACTGAGTTTGTGATTCTTTAAACGTCTCAAAAATAAATAAATGTAATCAATATTATTTAAACAAATATGTAAACATTAGTACAGATTTGATTCGCACAACATACCTGATACCTTAAAAAGTATTTCTAATAAATATAAGTATTTCAATGTAGACAATGAACGTACTAGTTTAGAGGCAATTACAGATTTTCCGTATTTTTAAGTCGACAGAGGTTGATTTTCATTTTGCGTCATTAACAAATGATTAGGATTAGGTTATGTTTTACATTTTACATTTTTTACTCACGATTATACATGGACAATATAATTCATTATTTACAATGGAAAGACTAAGTCGTGTGAGTGTTACACACTAGATTTTTTTATAGTATCAAACGATGATTAAAATATCTGAAAATCGAGAAAATACGATATATATATAAAAAAAAATTATATTAAAATTTTTTGTTTATTTATTTGCAACTATGAACTATATATATATGACAAGCAGCAAATGTAAAAGTAAATACATAATAATTAGCTGTTGGCATGACAGGCTTGAGGGAAAAAGGTTCATCTGTAGAACCCTCCAGATATTGAAATTAAAAATAAAATTTGGCCTCCTTCGTAGCGTAGTGGTAGTGCGCTAGCCTACAACATGGAGGTGCTAGGTTCGATTCCCTACTAGAGACTGAAAATTTTCACAAGTTAAAACCCGCTGTTACAAAGCCCACCGTAGTCGCTAATAAACGAGCTGTTGATTTGTTTAAATAAAAATAAATAAATAAAAACGTTAAAAAATTTAAGTAGACGAACTAAAGTTTTAGCCCAAACATAGTTTAAATTGTTGTTTTTTTTAATATTAGACTATCTGAGTTTATGTACAATCGGTTGAAAAATAACTATAAGTAAATAACATAAAAGTCTTTTTTACGGACACCTGTATATAGAATGGAAGACAATTGTTGATGAAAAATATTTTAAGACACTATAAACTATAGACCTAAGGTGTCCGATTAATGGTTTAAAGAAATCAGAAAGGATATTCAAAAAACCAGAATAAACCGAAAAATCTTAATGAATCAAACTGAATTCAGACAACTAATTACAGATTTAAAGGTCTTCCAGGAAGAGCAAAAACAGAACAGGTGGACAAAAGCGAGAAAAAACCTACAGTGAATGAACACTGAGAATGGGATTGCAAAAAGATCTTTCAGAAACTTCTAAAGTCACCTCACGTGGTCTAAAATCTGCCATATACGAGAAAAAGTGTAAGTGTTTACATGAAGACGATATCCAATGATAAGTAATTGCTTCCAAAAAAAAAATATGTATAATTTTTGAAAATATTAAATCTAGAAAATATATGAATAAGGTTGAATTGTTAAATAAAATTATTTATTAAATGTATTACATTTGATATTTAGAAGGATAGGTTCGACGTGCAAATATTCAAAAACACTGCTATAAAACAGATTGGGTAAAATGGTTATGAAGCTTAATCCCCTGTTCATACGGGTTGATTAAATCAATACCATATGCAAAGTAGATTTTCCGGCTAAAATAAACTTATGCATTACAGTATTATAATCGGAAGTGTCAATTTCAAATAGCTATTCAGTCAAATGTTGGAAATCATAGAAATAGTAGGCCTATAGGTACTTAACCATCCCCTAAAATTAATAAATTTAGTAGTCTAAATATAGTGCCTACTAATATTGCGTAGGCATACTAGTCCCAATAAGTAGTAAATGGCTTTGTTAACACAAAATATTTCATATTAATTGCAGGCTTTTGAGTGAAACATTCACACGACTAAAATATATATGTAACCTATGTTTTTAATCATTAGCAAACAATGTAAAATGAAAAACGTAACCTAATTTTAATCATGAGTGAATAACAAAATTAAAATCAACCTCTATTCGACTTAAAAATCTCAAATTAACGCTAAACTGGGTTTGTAGAAGAAAATTCTTGTAATAAAAGTTTTAGATATGTTTATAACCTATAACTTTGATTTATAATTTTACGTTAAATGCTATACTAAGGCCGTAGTATTCAAAAAGTCCATTTTTTTAACGATTTTGTTGAGTGAAATACAGAAAATCATTTATTGACGTTAAACTAAGGGTTGTAGAAAAAAAGTTGTGTTTTTAAATTTTTTACTCAATTCATTATGTTTATTTTTCCGAAAATGCATAGTAAAACTCCAATCTTTAAAAAAAAAAATTTTTTTATCACTAGGGCACAGGTACCTCCGAAGATTCCAGCATACATGGCGCTTACGTAGTAAAGCATAAAAACATTTAGTAACTAAGGCAATTTTTAAAACATTTAAGGCAAAAAGTCAAAAATTGCACAAATAAACTACTACTTCCGGTTGACCGATTTAGATGAAAATGTTTATATCGGAAATGTGCCCTAGTGGCACGTAACTTAAGTTCGAAATTTCCAAATTACGTACGATATTCCGTTCTTGAGATATTTTGTTCACACACATGCGCGCGCGCACACACACACACACACTATTTTTATACGTTTTATTTGTTTCAGGGGGGCTGAAATTTGTATTACCGGTGATAACTCGTTTTCAAAAACTCGAGATGAAAACAATAGTAGGGCAATAGCCCTACTATTTTTCCCTATTATATGCATAGGCCCTATAGGGCAAGAGAAAGTAAAAACAGGATTTATGTTGAAAATTTGTTAACGTCATAAAATCTAGAAAGTAATTATTTCGTAATGAGTGTTTAAAATATTGACAAGATGATAATTGATCAAGTCGCTAAGAATTTTTGAAAGATAATTTTCCTGGCATCTAGAAAAAAATTAAATTAAAAGATTCCAGGTTTTGATGAAGAATTTAAATGGAATCGATTATAATAATTGAAAATCTTGAAATGTATAGACGGAGTTGTTTTTCATGAAACGAATCCGTCTGAGTGGCATTGTTTGAAAAGTTCAATGTTGATATTTCTTTTTTTTCAATGTCGTTTCAAGTCTTTGCAAGCAAGCCATTTGAGTCGGTCGCGTTTTATTTATTTTGAAAAGGAGAGCAAAGCAATTCCAACGTGTGCGTGGAGTCGGGTAGACCTATATTTATCCGAAAAGCTGTTTGTCTGTTCCTATTAGGATTCATTGGCCAGTGAACAACGGTGAACTAGAGGAGCAGACAATGCCATTGCGGAATCTGGGCGGTACCGCGAAGGCAATTTGGTTCGTATAACGCCGGCGCTGTCGTTGAATTCACCCGTATATTCCAACACCGTTTTAGTATTCTGTGCATGTACAATCCGTGTCACCCCTCCAGCCTAAATCCCCACGCTATCAGCGTCACACTCAAGTGTCGGTCGGCTTCTCTTAGCTCCACAATAAGGATGGATTCATTCTTTCAACCCTAATCACTAACTTTACTCACAAATGATTATTCTAACACTATATAATACGGAATATAACATGGAATTATAAAGTTAAAATAATAAAATATTCCTCTTTAAATTATTTTATTATTTTATTCATAAATATTTCGTACAAACAAATAATGAATGATTTATGAGAAAATGAATAATAATTCACATTATGGCTTGGGTGAGAACCTTACTTTAAAAATAAACTGTTAATGAAAATTTATGTCAATTTTTAAAAATTTACAACAAAATATACAATTCTTAAGTAGAACAATGAGTTGATGAGTTTCCTTAGGTCTTTTTCCGTATTCTCTATGCCACTACCAAATCCAAATTCCCTGTAGGGTTACACAATTCTCCCACTTCTGCGTCTAGCGCACTAATCTGACTTAAGTCCAGCCTTTCTTAATTTGCTCCTAATGTACTACGGATTTGAGTAGCCTACTAGACCGATGTATTTTGATGGTTGGGGTTCAATTAACCATTTCTCTCTCAGGAATTTCTGGCCTAAATTTGTACAAGACTACAACTTATTTACACCTCATACATATTATCCACATCTCATTGGGTTGCTTATTGTTCTAAAATTGAACAGATTGAAATATGTAGTACATATTAAGGTTAAAAAATATATATTTCTTGTATTACTTTTAGAGTTTAACATTTTTTATGAAAAGCAGCCCTTTTGACGTTAATTAAATACAGTATACAACCCCGTTCAACCGAATTATTAGGGGTGGACCCGATTCAGATGACCAAAATTCTAGATAACACGGCGATTTATATTTTTTTCATACTTTCATGAACAGAAATACAGAAATTTTAAGAGAACAAAATATAACATTTTAGGCCCTATTATAATTTGTATTTACTGAATCTATTTTTAAATTGTTTAGTCTTTTTAAAAATGTGTGAGATTTTTGATGCAACCATTTCTTGCGGCATCATCACGCTATCGTTTTATTAGAAGCACGTCCTGGAAGTGAAGAACGAGTAAACGAATTCCCAGATTAGTGAAATTCTATATTCGTAATTTATTTCATTGGACAATGTTCTGTACTTTAAAGACGTTACGTATTTAAATGATGTGCAGTTGTCACACACAAATTGAAATTGAATAGTGACCAAATTAAAAAAACAAGTTCATCGTATCCGTTTCGGTTATGGTGGGTTTCGGATAATCGGGGTTTTACTGTACAGTTAATGTTAAGGCGAGACTGCATGATGGTTTTCACTGAAACTTTCGATTTTCGGTTTTTTGTGGTTTACGATAGTTTAGGCCTAGATCTACCAGAAAAACCTTTAAATTACGTCAAACAAATTATTTTACTGAAAAAATTAAGTTTTTATCAGGTTTACTCAGAAAATTATCACGTCACCAGAAACAAATATTTAATTATACGCTGCTTGTTTTAGTTCAAAAGGGAATTTTAGTTTTTTAAACATCTCCATCACTGTTTTTAATATTCTCAGCAGTTGTTTTAGCTTTCTAATCAACTGTTGATGGAAAATTTATTTGTTTGTGTACATTTTGTTTTATTTTGCCTTTTCCCGAAAATTTATATTTTTAACACTTAGGTACATTTTTCTCAGAACCATTAAAGCTACCAGGCTGAAATTTTTACCAGTTATTTACCTTGTACATGTACATATACTGATATTTCTATGATTTGTTAAGATGCTCAAAAAGTGAGTAATACATAAAAAAACTTTGAAACAAAATTGTTAACATTTTATGTTGTTCGTTATTTCGTACATCCTGAAGAAAACTGTTGTAAGTCAAAAAAAAGAAAAATCTTTTTATTGCATAATAATGAAGTAAATTTTGTACACTCAATCTGTTCGTTGCAGGGCTAAAATAAATAGTTCTTTTTCTTATCACATGGTCAACCAATTAAATGACTGAATCATTTAAGAACAGAAGAGGTAGAGGTGTAAAAGACCCTAATCAGAGTTATCTCCTCTGAAAGTAATGAATTTCATTTTACAGCCAGACCCTGTCGTGTATGAAGTGAAGGTGTCATTTGCAGAGTGGAAAATATGTGCTTTTCAGAGGGTCCGACGTGCTGATAAGCGTACTCTTCCACTCAGTGAGGAAGGCAATTGTAAACCACCTTACTCCTCGTTTTACTTAGTAAAACTTTTACAGGTTCAAACCAGCCTTTCGGCTGATCACCTAAACAAACAAACAACATTTTGTCTAACTACCCTTTTCTTCTAAAAAAAACCATCAAGTAATTTTGATATATTTGTTGTATTTAAATATTATTTGTAAAAAATTATGAGCCACTGTAAAAAAGTATAACAACATTCTGTATTGAGAACAAAGTCCATACTTTTGAAAATGCAGAAAGAAAAACACATTAAATTCTATATTGTATTTAATATTCACAGATAAGAAGGAGTGGAATCTTCTTTTGCTCTCTTGAAAAATTTACATTTTATGACTTAACACAGTTTTCTTCGGAACGTACGATTTTTTTTTTAAATTTTATGGTCCAACAGATGTAATATGACAAATTTGATGTACATCTGGAGTTGTTTATTTTTGAGTCTGTTGAAATAAAAATAGATATCTCCAGCTGATTAAAATAAATACTTTAAAAATTATTTGATTTCATTAACAAAAATATGGTTACTAGGCAACTAAGAAGAAGAAATAGAATTGTAAAATTTTTTAATGGGGGACTGGACGCCAAACCAAACGAGTGGTCCCTCATTCAGTCTTAACAAATACTAATAAAAATATAATTAATAGTAAACGTGAATGCATAATATTGAATACGAAGTTCATAACATTAAAAGAGACACTATAATTTAAAACAACTGTGATTATCTGGTAGCTTTTCAATAGCAGATGTGTTAAAAACAACAACAACAATAATTCATTCTTAAGTTTAAAATAAATATAAATATACGTGATGAAGAATAAATAAGAATAACTATTTTTTAAATGAATTGCCTGTGATTATTATTACTTATGATAATTATTATTTAAAACGAAATTCAATAATTACACCACAAACATAACATACATGTTTGCATGATGATCATTTAGTAATGTTCAAGGATTTTAATTACATAACAGAAAGAATGATGATGGTAAATGTTTTAACTATACAATACAATATAATTTAATTAATACACAACAAATTTGGCATACCCTCGTGGAGAAACTGAGAGAGATAAAATAGTTTTCTTACAAATTGGCATCCAGCTTGTGTGGAGTAATTTAGTCTTATTACAAATTTGGCCAATCCCTTGCGGGGAGTAAAATAATTATATTACACAGATTAAATTTAAAAAGTGACAGTAGCTAGAGAAGCCTGACAATTATAAGTGTGTAAAATTTCCCTATCTTTTACAAATCCTTTGAAAAATGTACCTAATAGTAGCAAATTTAATATTGGTGGGATACTAAGTACAGTCTCCCCTTAAATTAACATTATTTTAAGAGTTGTCAGATAATCTGTATTCCGTACGTGTATTGGTATCTTGATTTTAAGGGTTAAATAATATTTAAGTTAAGGAATATATTACCGGCGCGGCGGGGTTAACTCAGACAAAGTAAGGGCGGGAACTAGGAGGGTGTCACGACGCCGCGGCATCGACGCCGGGTGAGAGGAATACATAGTAGGCTAACCAAGAGAGATGCTGTAAGCAGTCAGTCGGTTATAAATCAGATGCAGGCATCATAATTTCACGCCGTACTGAACTGCGTTTGGCGCCCCGTCACAATCAGTGTTCCACAGATATCACAATCAAACTATAACGGCACCCCGTCTCACCAATACAAACACACCGACGCACTTAACCAAACAACCCTCTTTGTGTAACTATATCTATATAACATTATAACGCTACTTAAAAACTAAACCCAGTATGTTTGTCAAACATCATTTTCTTACCCTCTTTGTTTGCTTCCCATCATATAAACAGTCAACTACCCCCAACCTTCAAAAAAAAAACCATCCGTCAAACCGATCTGTTATATTATCACGCTTTTCTCCATCATTCATTATACCACTTATCCTAATTTATTATTAACCCCTTTTATTTAAAACCAAACATAAATCAAAGATACGTACAATAATTCCAGCCCATTATTTATCATTGTACCATCTAACATATACAAGATTTATATTCAATACAAACTCTTTTTTTATTTTATTTTATTTATTATTTCTACCACCAATAAGTTATTATCAAATTGTACTTTAAGGGTTTTACACGTCATTTAATTATTTAAAAAGTTTAAAACCATTCATATTATTTATTACAGCAATTAATTTTATAATACCCTCAGTTAAGCCTTTATAATTGCATTTACTACTTTATCAATGTCATAAACATTTGTTCAGTTCTTTAGATTTCATACATATGTTTATGTCGTGTACGTCTTATGGTATATAATAATTAAACTAGTAATTCAACGTGCTCACTGTTCTTTATGGTAAACAAAACTTAAATCGTTTAACTTCTCACCCAATCTTACGTGTTCTTACGTCTCAATTCAATTTTGGTGTAAAACTTCCAATTTTTATTTTTTTTTTTTTGTAGAATTATATTCTACTAGTTTTTGTATTTAATTTAAGACAAAATTTATTATAATATGATGAGTAGTTTTTTATATTTGCCACTTTTTATGTATTAGTGTCATGATCACAGAAAGCATCATTTAGTGTATTGGCGCGTTCAATTTCAATACAAATTTTTGCTCCTACTTTTTTCATTACTTAGTAGGGATATTTTGTGTTATTTTTTGCAGCACTGTTTTTAAGAAAACAATCTTATTAGTTTCAAAACCCACTGGGTTGGTCTAGAGGTAAAGTCGTCGCCAAAATCAGCTGTTTAACAGCTGATTTTCGGAGACGAATGTTCCTGGTTCAAATCCTAGTAAAGGTAGTTACTTTTATACGGATTTGAATACTAGACAGTGGTTGCCGGTGTACTTTGATGGTTGGGGTTCAATTAACCATACTTTCTCTGGAGTGGTCGACCTGGGTCTGTACAAGACTAAACCTCATTTACACGTCACACACATCATCCTCATCTCATTGCGTCATGGCTTATTGTTCTGAATTGAACAGATTGCAACGTACACATATTAGGAATTAAAAAAGAAAATTAGTTTCAAGGTTAAGAAGGCATGCCACTGGAAGTGTAAGTCAAACTGTAATTTTATATTCATTATTATTGAAATAAATTTAAAAACACGTTTTACCGAAAATTCACATTTTTAATACAAAAGACCCGTTTTCTGAAAAATGAGCAGAGATAATCTCTTGAAATTTTGCATGCATCTCACTGGATATGTTTTACAACTTTTAATGCAAGGATTTGTCAGTTTTTCTGTTACTACTTATTTTTTTAGCATGAAATGTGAAATTTACCATGGGTACATCGGCAAAAAAAATTTCTTTTTTTAAAATAATCGTACCAACAAACGACCGAGTTAAAAGTTACAAAATGTATTCATAAATACTATGTGTTGAAAATTTGGAGTAATTATCTCTAACCATTCCTGAGAAAATGGGTCGAATGTTAACATGGTAGAGATAGGGCGTTGAGACCTGCCCACCCCCCCCCCCCCCGGCCAATTTAGTGTTGAACAGTTGATAAATGAAAATCTCTGTGTAGAGTGTTTACGTAAAGCGGTGCTTGGGCTACCAGTTTCAGAGTCTTGGACTGGAATGATTGAATGCGTTGAATATTTGAAGATTTTACAGAGCCAAATAATGAAATTATTACGATAAAATTTAAAACAGTAGCTAATTAACTTCCAAAAACTAATTTAGATCCACCCTTTTCGAAAAAATGAATAAATATAATTTTTAAACAACAAATATAAAAATTAAACTCATATTACTTTCCCTTTTAAATTTAAAAACATAATAAATGAATCTCCTCTGTTTGTATTTAATAAGGTTACTTTTACTACAGTTTATTAACAATTCATTTCAAAACTGTAATTATTTACAAAGTAAAATTACTGTACATTAAATAAAATGGTGGTATATTTTGCGGCTTAAAAATAAATTTGTATAACTCTGTTTTTAAATTGACTTCTATAACCGTGTTAAAATTACTGCACATTTTTTAAAAGCATCACATTTATGCCCCTGTTTAATATTTATTTATACAGGAAATGGTTTTTTCTTCTACTGTTTTAAAATAATTAACGCGTTACTTTAAAAGGTTTGCCGCAATGAATAAAAAATACTGTTTACAAAATTAGGTTCTTCTCGTTGTAATAACTACCGTTATAATACTGTGAATATTTTAATTCAGTCTCATTAATGTTTTTACTTGTAAAACAAAATAAAGTATTGATATCGTACAAATTTTCATGTATCATCAACAAATGTATTATTATTATCAATTCCTAAATAAACAAAAATGTACAGGTGATAAAAGAATCGTGGAAAAAATCATTAATCTCTAATGATGAATATTACAATACAGTAACACCTCAGTCAACCAACATTCTTTTAACCGTCATTTCTGTTATCCGTCAATGTCCCAAGAAAAAATTATTACAACATTACATTACAGTACAGTACATATTTTGTGAAGCGCAAGTTTCATGTAATATCGCAAATACGGAACATTTCATTACAAATTTATCGCAAATACGGAACATTGCATTAAAAATTCATCGCAAATACGGAACATTACATTAAAAATTCATCGCAAATACTGAATATTGCGTTACAAATCATCGCAAATACGGAACATTACATTACAAATTCATCGCAAATAAGGTACATTGCGTTACAAATCATCGCAAATACGGAACATTGCCGCAAAGAAAGTTTGATCCTCAAAGAAACTGAAGACAGACAGATTAAAGACAGATTTAAAGTGTTAACCTTAAACATCTTAAGTGTAAACCTTAAAATTTCTAAAGTAATTTTCTATTAAATAAATATAAACATTGCATAAATGAATTAGTCATTTCAAAAAGCCATCGATTTAAAATTTTACCTTTTTTCCTTACGTAAATGTGAGCACATCATCCCTACAAAATTCACATAAGTCTGGCTTTTCTTAACTAATTCAATGCTAAGAAAAGTCTTACCCTAAAGGCTTGCTTCCTTCCAACTGAAAAACGAATATGGATGATGTTTTGAAGAAAAGCCCTACTTTCCAGTGGAAAAGGCCATACAAATTTTCTATGAGAAAATCTTTAACTACTGTTATTGATGACGACGAAGAACGTGAATAGTCCTAAGAACCAATTTTTTTTCTTTCTTAAAGTTGGGAATTTCAATTTTTATTATTGCAGAAAACTTATTTAAGGCACGAATGTAAACTAGTAGCCTATAATAAATAAATTAATACTATTGTAGGTACAACACAATTTTCTTCTGATCAACGTAAGTTAGCATTTACTACAATTGAGGAGTTTGATGGAAAAAGAGCCTATCTACAAAACCGACATATTGAAAAAACGATACTTTAATCATTTTGATATAATCTATTCTATTGCATATCTATATAAAATTTGAACTTTTTACTACTGAGAAACTATACTAAATTATAATACAGAATACACGACAGAAATTTTAAACTACTTTAATTAGGTAAATTACAACAATTTAATTAGTTTACAACCTTTACCATACTCAATTAACCATACTCTCTCAGGAATGGTCGACCTGAGTCTGTACAAAACTACACCTTATTTACACGTCATACACATCATCCTCATCTCATTGGGTCATGGGGTTGCTTATTGTGCTAAATTGAACAGATTGCAACGTTACACAAATTAGGGGTTACAAAAAAAAAATACTTTACAACATAACCTCAATAACTGCCTACGAGTTAACGAATTTTCCTGCATTGATATAACATTCTAAATATCGTTGTCGCATTTTTTTGAAAAAACATAGAGATCTGAAACTTTATACAAATACAGAGAGCATCATGGCGGACTCAATAAACACTTTGACGGTAAAAGGGCCTATAGTATTTTAGGTTCGTTTTTCCATCAAACTCCTCAATTTATTTTTAAAACACCTTAAGTCAAAATTTTTATTTTTTTTAAATAAGTGGCTTATCTTTAAAAAAATAAAAGTATACATTTTAAATTTCTATTTTAATTAAAATATAATATTGATATTTTGTGTAAAATGTAATTGAATTATCATTTATTTTATGTTTGTTTTTTTTAATTCTCTTTAACGCTATCTTTGCAACCTATTTAACTGTAGTAATTTAACTTGGTATTTACCTTAGTAATTTTATGGTATTTATAAGTATTTAAGTGATTTAATTTTTTTTTTTTTGTATACTCCTATGCGCGGACAGAACTCTTTGTGAAGAAGAGTTTTTGCGTATACGTACATTTAGTTTAAAATATTGTACATAGTTTAGTATTGCAATGAATTGTAATTTTAATAAAGCTATATTTTACTAAATAAATAAAATTAAAGTGGATAGTCTATGAAAATTTTTTTTTAATATTGCTTTTTATCGAAACGTAGTAAATTACCAGTTTTTTAATTTTTCAAAAGTTTTTTGAGTAACCCCTATGGCCTTTCTAAAATGACAGATTCAAATATATATTTCTACAAATAAAAATATAGCTACAACGTATTAGATACAATACACATTTTTTTAATATTTATTTTATTTTTTATTTTTTTGTATATAATATGGTGTCGAATAACTTTTAAAATTCAGCACAGCACTACGTTAAGTGATAACTTCAAATAAACATTAAAAGCAAGCACCTCTTGCTGTTTGGTACGAAGTGTAGACAAGCACTCGTATTATATATTCCATGTAGACCTACGGGCAGCGACATATATGTTCAAAAACAACTCGTACTTTTCTTTCTTCAAAGTTTCTTATTTTTTTTTTATAACTTATTCTTTTCATAGTGTATATTATAAAGTGACTTTAAGTAATACCTGTGAGCTGTGTAAAAGAAAAATCTATCTAAAATACATACTGTGAATTATTATATAAAAAAATAAATAAAATAAATAAATATATACTATACACACTATCTTTTTGCTTGCTTGACATGGTTATGTTTTGCTTTTGTATGTCCTTAAGGAAAACCAGTTCTAAGCGACAGGATATCTTAAGTGACTGAATTTTTAAAGTATTCTCTCTTCTCTATTCACATCTACAATAAATGTTTCGAGTTTTCCTTCTTTTTCTTTCATATATTTCTTTCTCCATAACTCTTTTTCGCCCTTTTTTGAAACCGTGTTGTCGTTTTTGAAATCCATATAAAAAGTCTGTGTATTTTTATTTTTAATTAAATTAAGTAGCTTATTTTTAAATTTATTGATTTTTACAAACACACAGTTATAATATTTGATAGTAATACCTCCGAAATTAGCTGATTATCTTACGTTTGAACCCTGCCGAAAAATTTCAGTTAACAATTTATTGACAGAATTTTTATTGACAGAGGTGGTGTTTTTGAACTCTTCCCTATTTTTTCTATAGAACTAAAAAAATTTATTTTAATAGGCCTATCATTGTATTTAAATTCAAAACGTTGAAATGAAGAAGGCAACGCACTGAGGACTTTCTGGTTGTGAATGAGGTTAAAAAAAGGTAAAGGCTTTAATAGCCTAAAATCCCTATAAATACCTTTAAAAAAAGGTATAAGTAAAAGGCTCTAATATCTATAATACTTAATAAAAAATCGCCAACATTTCTACAAACCCCTTATTAAGCGATCACCCTTCAAAAAGACCAATTTACTCTCAAAATTGTGGTGGTCACTTTAGAGACATTTAATTGTATTTGTAACAATACTATATTTGAAGATATGGGTGGAATAAGGGCAATATTGCAAAAGTGTAGGTTTCAGAAACTGAATTTTGAATATTTTACACGCGCTAACATATAGTATTAGGACTTTTCTAATATTTAATGTTAATAGTATGATTTTTTTTTGATACAATGTAATTTGTTAATTCAACAAATCATTTTTCAATTTAATTATATTAATTATTTTAATGAAATGAAAAATTTTCCTTCATCAATAGAGATCATTTTAAATAGTGATAATATTAAAAATATTAATAAAATTTCAGTGGACAATATTGTTACAATGAAATTCTTTATTATTAATACTTATTTAGTGCAATGGGGGACATTAAATAGATTATTATTAAAATATTCTTGCCAACTGGGTTATGGCAGCTAAGACAATTGATACTAGATATTATGCTATAACATGGAAAAAGGGCAATATTTATTCTTTGCACAAAGAGAAATAACTTATCAATCAAAAGAGATATCACAATAATTCTTTTATCCGCCCATAGAGAGCAGCGATCTGCACCATTTTAACACTTTTACTGGAAAAGGGTAATTTATTCCACCCGGCCCCTCAATATAGTTTTTGTTTGACAAATAACGATGATCTTCGGTGGAACAGAGAATTTTTTTGCTATCAGTCTCTCGACTAGTTTGATGCAGTTTCCCAAACCGTTCTATCTTGCGCAAGTCGTTTCATATTTACATACCTGTAACACCCTACATCTTTTGTAATTTGCTTTACATACTCTAATCTTTGCTTCCCCCAACAATTTACTCCCTCATATTACCCTCCATTATTGATAGCCCAATACCTGGATGTCTTAAGATATGCCTCACTAGCCTATCCCTTCGTCTGGTAAGATGCTTCCATATACTTCTTTTTTCATCCACTCGCCTAAGAACCTCTAAATTACTTATTTTGTCCACTCACCTAATCTTTAACATTTTCCTACAACACCACATTTCAAAAGCTTCTATCCTCTTCTTTTCTACAGCCCTTGTCACCCACGTTTCACTACCGTATAATGCTTCACTTAAAACATAATGTTTTAAGAAATATTTCCTAATCTGGAAATCAATGTTTATCGTCAGTAAGCTGTTTTTCATTTCAAAGGCTTTTCTAGCTTGAGCAATTCTACTTCTGATATCACTTGAGCTTCTACCATCCTTTGTTATTTTACTCCCTAGATAGCAGAATTCCCCAACTTCCTGTATGTTTTCGTTCCCTACTTTTAAATTTCCCATCTCTTCTAAAACACTCTTGTTGCTGCACAACACTTTCGTTTTGTTCTTATTAATTTTCATGAAGTAATCCTTTCTCAAAATCTCATCCATTTTATTTAAGACATCCTCTAGTTCTTTGGAATAGAGAATATAAAGTCTTTAAGCTGTGATTCAGCGAAATACGTATTTGACGTTTTTTAGAATAATTTAAGCATGTAGTATTTTTAAAGCTTAATAATAAAGCTGCAATTTAAATTTATTTAAAAACACAGAAAAAGTAATTTTATAACGTTCAGTAAAAAGTAAATTTAAATATCAGCTAATAAACAGGGTGATTTGTTGTCATATATAATAGTAAATATTTAACCGATAAATTGTATTACATACATAGAATATTTATGTATTTACACGAATACAAATAATACATAAAGTAATTCTCCTATACATTTTAAGTTGAGTTACAAACACAAGTAAACTTGCATTAATAAATCAAGTGCGTTTCTAGAATGCTAGCATACGGTAACCAACCACGAATGTACATACTGTTGTATCATTTAACCGAAGTTGTCCTATTCCTGTTCCTAGAACATATAGATGTCCTGTATACCTCATACCCCTCCCCCTCCCCCTCACCGTACATAGAGGTTAGCTCCAATGAATATCGTCAATGTTTCAATGTTGTAGTCGCAGTGCACACTGTTCATAGCTACTCGTTGTTGTATGTGTCTAGGTTGGTCTGTCTGCATATATGCCCTTTTAGTTTTGCATACAATTTGCATATTTGAACTGTACATTTCATTAAATGACCTGATCCTTTTACTACCCTTCCTCAATATTACATTCATCCGACGTAACATAACCTTAACCTAACATTAAATTAATACCTAACCTAACCTAACCAAACCATAATAATTTAAGCTTAACTTATTTAATATACTATTATGTGACAATACATTTTTATCTCTGCCCATAACAGACAGGTGGAGTATCAGATTATTTACACTGAATATCTGTTCGTTGCAGGGCTAAAATAAATAGTTCTGTTTCTTATCACATGGTCAGCCAATTAAATGACTGAATCATTTAAGAACAGAAGAAGTAGAGGTGTAAAAGACACTAATCAGAGTTATCTCCTCTGAACGTAATGAATTTCATTATACAGCCAGACCCTGTGGTGAATGAAGTAAAGGTGTCATTTGCAGAGTGGAAAGTGGGTGCTTTTCAGAGGGCCTGACATGCTGATAAGCATACTTTTCCACTCAGTGAGGAAGGCAATGGTAAATCACCTCACTTCTCGTTTTACTTAATAAAACCTCAACAGGTTCTAACCAGCCTTTCGGCTGATGACCTAAACAACAACACACATTTTTATCAATCAATTTAAAGATTAACTAAGTAGTTATTTATCGAAAATAGCTACTTTTTGAAAAAAATTAGTGTGAAACATTCACATGACTTTCTCTTGTCAATGCTTATAATGAACAATGTAACCTATGTTTAATCAAAATTCCTTTAATGTCTCATGGCTGGTGACAATTTTTAAAAAGACTTTGACTTGTGTCAAAAACTATCAGTGAGTGATTTCTGTATCTACTCTAAGAGGAATCGAATAATTTTTTTTGTTTTCAAATTCCGAATTCGATTTCTTGAACTCCGGTTTTGGGCTACTTCTGGTCGAAACCAGAACTTCAAACCAAATGATTCCTGTATCTACTCTTAAGAGTAATCGAATGAATTTCGAATTTTATTTCTTGAATTCCGGTTTTGGGCCACTTCTGGTCGAAACCGGAACTTCAAACCAATTGATTTCTGTATCTACTCATAAGAGTAATCAAATAACCCTATTTGTGTTTTCAAATTTCGAATTTGATTTCTTCAATTCCGGTTTGAGCAACTTTCGGTCGAAACCGGAACTTCAAACCCAATTTTGGTCCATTGACTTTGATATAGATTACGAATCTGAAAACAGTTTGTTGCTATCTGTTGTGGTTTCTGACATTTTGGGTGTGACGGACGGACAAAGGAAAATGATAGACAATTTTTAAAATTGCCACCTATAAGTAAACAATGTAAAATTAAAAACACAAATTTTTGAAAAGGCCTTCATTAGGAGAAAAATTCATTATTTTTACTTCAAAAACGTAAATAATAGACTACTAAAGAGCCAGCAACCTCAGTTACAGGAATTCGTACATTTCTTAGTTAAAAACTTAATTGTTCTTCGGCTTAATGTTAATAAACTCACCGGGTTGGTCTAGTGGTACAGTCGTCACCGCGCAACTGGATTTAACGCCGGGGTCCCGGGTTTGATTCTCGGTCAGGTCTGGCAGTTTTTCATTAGTCATCTTCATCTATCATCCCTCTCACCGTCAGCATAACAGTAATTTGCAAAACAGTCGGAGTAAAACAAACAAAAAATTTCGTCGCAAGTCAGCTGTTTAACAGCAGATTTACGGAGATGAATGTTCCTGTTTCAAATCCCATTAAAGGTAGTTACTTTTATACGGATTTGAATACTAGACGGTGGTAACCTGTGTACTTTGATGGTTGGGCTTCAATTAACCATAATCTCTCAGGATTGGTCGGCCTGGGTCTGTACAAGACTACACCTCATTTACACGTCATACACATCATCCTTATCTCATTGGGTCATGGGGTTGCTTAGTGTTCTGAATTTAACAGATTGCAACATACACACATCAGGTATTCAAAAAATGATTGTTACTTTTATTTGGATTTAAATACTAGACAGTGGTAGCGAAATAAGCGTGTAACTGAAGTTTGGCAAAATAAGCATACGAAGATTATGATGTAGCCCTATGCCATGTTATCTTATGAAGTATTTTATGTTTATTATCTGGGACATCGTTTGGACCACCGACGAATCAAAATTTATTCTGTATTTTTATAACAATGACTTTGAAAGCTTTAAGGTACTTGTCTTTTAAATAACGGAGAAATAATCATGAGATGTGTGAGCTTGCTGGCCGCTACGAGCGCTCCAGTCGCATTGTCAGCAAAAATGTATCTGACTGAACCGTAGCGACTGTAGGCTATAAATTTAACTATAATTGTATCCCAATATAAATGGTCCTTTCATGAAAATATTAGTTGTTAATTTTAAAAGTCTTCCGGCGTTGAACGATTCGAATTACAAAGAATTAACAGTAAATGTAACTCTCTATGTATTTAATTTATGTGAAGTCACCTGGAAAAACATTTCGGAGTTTAATTTTATGACAGGGTGTTTCTTATACAATGATACAATTAAAAATAATGAATAAACACATTTCGTTAACAAACTATTATTATTAGATTATTAGTATTATAACAAATAAAATATACTAATAGAAAAAAAATAAATAAAAGGGTGACGCAGTAAGATTAAACAAAGAATCACAACAAAAGTACTACAAAAATAACGCATGCGAGTATAAAATAGTATCGGATCGAAGTTTTATAATAGTCAAGTATTAGTTGGACACGGATAAAGTCTGCAAATCTCTCCGCTGGAGGCGCCACCATTCATCTATCGTGTCGAGCCAACAATGGCTATTCTATCCATTCAAACGTCCATACCACTTGTAAATAAACGAAAATCCCATGCGCATCTAACACAACAACCAGAGTTAAATGTTGTTTGTTTCTTGTATTTGTGTATGTATGTTGTTTGTGTGTTTGTTTGTTCGTTACAAAGAACAAACACCACCACACACTATTTCTTTCAAACTCAACCCATCCTCTATCTACTATACTAGCCTAAGTACAACCTACCTTTGAATTAATAAAGGTTCAATTCAAACTCATGCTAAATTGTAATTTTATTCTATTAATATTTATTATATACATTCTCTATAACATAACTTACACACAATTTACATTCTACCCAATAAAATCTTTTGTCTGTATTTTCGTGATAAAATAGTTAGCCTATTGTAATCATATTAAAAATATTATTTGATTGGCTACACGAAAAAGTATAGCGAAATAAGTTGTCACAGGATGGCAACATTAAGTGGCTTGAGGAAACCTTAAATATTTGGGGCCTGAAAAGGGGAGTTTAAGCGGTGATCGTCATGGCAGGAAGAGTCGGTCGTAGTCGCGGCGGTCGGGACACGGCGTCTCGATGTCTAGCGAAAGCGTCATCTTATTTCCTCGCAGTAATATACTATATCGATGGCTGCTTCGTCGCGATCCGGTGGGCGCAAGACTCGGTCGAGTAACCGCTGTTGGCATCGTTCGCGGCAGCGGTCGTTGACGGTCCCGGTCGACGGCTTACGGTGTCGGTCGGGGAGTGGAAGCATCATCTTCTCTCTTGTGGGGTCGTCGATGAGTCTTTGTCGGAGTCCGGTAGCCGTGTGCCAATGATGGATGTCTGGTCCAAGTTGTAGAGTGAGATCGAAAGACTATCGGGCTCAGTGGAGCGCTCTTGAAGTCACCAGAAAGTTGGAATAGGGACGGTTACTCGCCTTCTGCAGTGCCGATAAAGGTCTACCACCCCTGTCGGAACTATTGGCGGCTTCCCTCTGTCAGTATGACAGAGGGAAGCCGCCAATTGTTCGTTACAAAAAACAAACACCGCCACACACTATTTCTTTCAAACTCAATATATAATTATATGTAACTCAAAATAAGCGTACAAAATTGAACTAAAAAATGAGAAATATATTTCGGTTAACTGGAAAACGCTCACAAATGTTAACTGAATAAAAACTGAGCCAATTTTAAAATTTGGTCGTACCTACGGGCTATACACGATTAAGCACAACATACGAGTAAAAACTGAACAGAAATCCGAATCATTTTGTCATAAACTTGTTGGATAACAGCTAATTTATTTTTACACGACTTAACAATGTGTCAGAATTAGGTACCATATTTTAACACAATTAACTTAACTTTTATAAACATATGTATACTACATTTTTTTTTATTTCAAATTTCAAAGTTAATTTATTTTAAAGTTAAAGAATAGAAAAATCGAAAACGATGTAGGAGTTTGACGTTCTTAAATTTAATTTAAAATAATAAAGTATATCAGATTTCAATACGATTATTTAGTTCCTAACGTTTAAATTTTATATGATTTCCTCTTCGTAAATTTTTTGTCACACCGAGTTGGTCTAGAAATAAAGTCGTCGCCATAAGGCAGCTGTTTAACAGTTGATTTTCGGAGACGAAGATTCCTGGTTCAAATCCTAGTAAAGGTACAAAAAATTACTTTTAAACGGATTTGAATACTGTACAATGGTTATCATTGTACTTTGATGGTTCGGATTCAATTAACCCTCTCAGGAATGGTAGGCCTGAGTCTGTACAAGACTACATCTAAATTAAACATCATACGCATCATCCTTATCTCATTGGGTGATAGGGTTGCTTATTGTTCCGAACTGAACAGATTGTAACGTACATACATTAATTAATTAGGGATAAAAAATTAATTTTTTTTATCTAGGCATAAGAATAAATATTTTACTTTATTGTTTAACGGAAAATTAACAAAGAAAACAAACCCAGTTGTATTTACTTAACTAATAAAAATTTAAATAATAACCGAAAATTTTACTAAACAATATTATTTTTTACTGTACGGACTGTGATTGTTATTACTATAACACACGTAATAATCTCATAAAAGTGTTAACTTCTTTTTAAAGTTCAAAAAAGTTAGAAATTGAAGCATGCTATAATAAAATGTACACATATTTACCTATACATTATGCACTCGACTCAAGTATTATAGTAATGATAATAATATTAATGGGTAACTCGTAAAATTATAGTAATAGTAAGAGAGAGTAATGGTTATCGTAATAGGTGCTACAATATTTAAGATAGTGATAACTATAATAACCCCATTATAGTTCCTTTTTAAGTACCATTATGTTACTGATAAGATGTGATTATAACATTATTATTATTATTATTATTATTATTATTATTATTAATATAACAAGGTAATATTCTGATAACCGGGTTTTCATACTTTACATAATTTCATAATCTAATAAAGTTAATTATTATTCATATATAGGCTATATATATATTTTTCTTTATCTATAATTCTATAATTAAAATATATAATTTTTTTTTATCAATGAACAGTTTTTAGTAATTTTTATTGATAAAATATATTGATTTTTTTCGTAGATTAGTTTTATTTTCATAATTTTTTTAACCCTAATGTGTGCGTACGTTGCAATATGTTTAATTTAAGTAATAAGAAACTCTATGACCCAATGATATGAGGATGACATTTAAATGAGGTGTAGTCTTGTACAGAATCAGGTTGATCATTGCTGAGAAAGTATAGTTAACTAAAGCCTAACCATCAAAGTACACCGGTAACCGATGGCTGGTATTCAAATCTGTATAAAAGTAACCTTTACTAGGATTTTTTGTCTTTAAATGGCAGTGCGGAATTTACTTTAAGGAGAAGAGATACCCAGTGGTACATTCTCCGTTTAAAACTACGGGTATTGTCCGTTATACAGACCAAGAGGTCCCTACTACTAGCATTTGAACCAGGATACTTCGTCTCCGAAAATCAGGTGATTCGTGGTGACGACTATCTGATTTGTGACAGTGATTCGTGGTGAGGACTACCTAATTTGTGACAGCTGATTCGTGGTGACGACTATCTGCTTTGTGATAGCTGATTCGTGGTGAGGACTAGTACCTAATTTGTGACAGTGATTTGTGGTGACGACTATCTGATTTATGACAGCTGATTCGTGCTGAGGACTACCTAATTTGTGACAGCTGATTCGAGGAGACGATTATCTGATTTGTGACAGCTGATTCGTGCTGAGGACTTCCTAATTTTTGACAGCTGATTCGTGGAGACGACTATCTGATTTATGACAGATGATTCGTGCTGAGGACTACCTAATTTGTGTGTGCCGGCCGCATTGGCGAAGTTGGTAACGTCCTCGCCTCTCATCATGCGATCTTGGGTTCGAATCCCATTCAGGCACGGCATTTTTTCATACGTTACAAAATATCATTTCATCATTCACCGTCTGCATTAGCAGTAATTGCAGAACAGTCGGACGTTAAACAAAAAAAAAACAAAAACAAATACCTAATTTTTGACAGCTGATTCGTGGCGACCCGGTGAGTTATTTTCATAAATAAACCAGGCTATTCATTTTATGTTTTTATCATACAGACTAATATTTTATCCAATAGACTATTTGAAACGCAAATCTGGCCCTGTATGTTCTGAACAGATGTAAAAACATTTATACAAAATGATTCAAAAAGAAACAGAAATACTTCAGGAGATGAAACTAAATCGATAAATAAAAAAAAATAGTTTATATAAACATATATCCTGAAATTTTTCGTTAGCTTGTTGCAGCTAGCAAAAGATTTCACCTGGATTTCGGCTGATCCCATGAAATAAGTTCATAATGAAATTTTTCTCGCAATAATTATCTGTCAATAATGGTGGTTTTTTATGATTTTTGACCCAAGAAAGCAAATGAAAAAGGTCCTAGATTCATATCTTAATTGAAATAATTTCTAATAGCATGATAACCTAGACCTGAACAATTAATTTTTTTGCCAAAATTTATTAAAGCCTAATCATATTGTAAATAATATTTTTATATGCAATTTAAGCCTATATCTGAGAAAGCGTGAAACTATAAAAATATTTTTAATTTTTCTTTTAAAATAATAAATATTTTAATAATAAAAATAATATAAAACAGTAAATTTCACTCTCACGCGATCCATGCTAAATTAATTACTATTATTAAATAAAAGAAATTTTGTTTTTTATAGTTTTATTTTAGGTATATTATAAATTTAATTACGCTTTATAGTTTATTTATATGATAACCAGTTCATTAACTTTGTCCTAATGTAGTTAAGCAAAAGAAAAGAAAAAGTAAATTAACAAAGGTTAAATCGTTTTTTTCTTCCATCCGGTTTCTAAAGAATAGTTAACTTACTAAAAATTTATTTAGGTTTGTTTATAACTATTTAGTTTATAGATTAAATTCTTTATCAATATGTCCCTACTACGCAAATCGAGACCTCAACTTACACAAATTATAATCAATGATTGCTGTTCAAGTCATCAGCCGAAAGGCTAGTTGAACCTCTTGAGACTTTTCTAAGTAAAACTAGGAGTAAGATGGTTTACAAAATCCTTTCTCACTGAATGGAAAATTATGCTTATCAGCATGCCAGACCCACTAAAAAAACATTAATTTCCATCCTGCCAATGACACCTTCACTTCATTCACCACGGGGTATGATGAAATTCATTACTCTTAGAGGAGTTAACTGTGACCAGTAACTTTTACACCTCTACCTCTTCTGTTATTAAATGCTTCAGTCAAATAATTAGCCAACCATGTGATAAGAAACATAACTATTTTGTAGCCCTGGAACAAGTAGATCGAGTGTAAATAATTTAACACTCTATCAGCCTGTTATGCTCCTAGTAATGAATTTCATTATACAGCCAGACCCTGTCGTGAATGCAGTGAAGGTGTCATTTGTAGAAAGTGGATGCTTTTCAGAGGACCTGACATGCTGATAAGCATACTTTTTTCACTCTTTGAAGAAGGCAATTGTAACCACCTCACTCCTCGTTTTACTTTGTAAAGCCACTTGAGTTTCAAACGAGCTTTTCAGCTGATGACCTAAACAACAACAACAACGGACTACTTTTTTTTTGTCTATTTAGAAACAACTACAATTTATACAATCAGCAGTATTTTATGATGTGGTAGTAGACTACGTGTTAAATGTTCTGTTTTTGTCTTGATTGTGGAAATCATCCAGTAGCAAACCCTCGTCACTGTTGTATGTAAGATTCATATTCCAGAATTCTTTTAATCTCCTTTATAGATTTTTTGGTAGATATGGGAGTGGCAATGTTTGTATTCTGGATTGAAATGCGTGTATATTTTTTTAATGATTGAGTAGCCTTACTGTGTCTACGTCGAGGGCTCGGTGTATGTATTTATTTAATAAAACTAATTACAAAAAAACATATACATTTTTAAATAAAAAAATATTTACACATTAAATATAATTCTGATTTTCTTGAAAACTATAACTATTTTGTGCTACTCTAAGCCAATAATACCATTTTTTTTAATACTTTTTAGACATCCTGTAATTACTACCAGTAGGTATCTGTTTTTATAATCTAACCATCATTACTACGTATTTAGTGAGTCCCTATTTTCTCAACATTTCCTTAGAGGTTTAGTAATGGGAGATTCAGTAAACAGTTAAAGTGGCATTTCGTTGTGTTTTTCATCTTTTAAAAGTAGATAAAATATTTTTTTTAGATCACTATTTGTATGAACCCACGTAATACTTTTATAAAATTGTAAACCATAATTTCGGCCAATTACTTCCTATATTACTCATTGTGTTGATAGATAATATTTCATTTTTTAATCTTCATACTTTGAAATTAGGAGTAAGCCAGTAATAAAGTGGTGTTGTTGTTTAGGTCATCAGCCAAAAGGCTGGTTTGAACCTGTAGAGGTTTTACTAAGTAAAACGAGGAGTGAGGTGGTTTACCATTGCCTTCCTCACTGAGTGTAAAAGTACACTTATCAGCATGCCGGGCCCTCTGAAAAGCACATATTTTCCGCTCTGTAAATGACACCTTCACTTCATTCATCACAGGGTCTGGCTGTACAATGAAATTCATTACTTTCAGAGGAGATAACTTTGATTAGTGTCTTTTACACCTCTACCTCTTCTGTTCTTAAATGATTCAGTCATTTAATTGGCTGAACATGTGAAAAGAAACAGAACTATTTATTTTAGCCCTGCAACGAACAGATTGAGTGTAAATAATTTGACACTCCACCTGTCTGTTATGGGCAGAAAGTGTTATTAATGAATAAATAATTAAATTTTGTGCTCCTCGTTGCCGATTGTTATTGAACGGCTGTAAAATTTACAAAATAGGTTACAAAAATAACAAAAAAGCATATATTTTTAATATTTTCACGTAGAGAGCCTTTTGAAGGTTTTTACACTTAGACATGCTTCATGCAAAAGAAAACAATTTTGTTGACTTACGAGAGGTGAGTAAAAGGCAGAACTGTCTATACTTGGGTAGGGATTCTGGTCAGTTGATGGATAGGGCGCTCCGTAACCGGTGGACAACCTCGGGTACGAAGATAATGCGAGACGGGCAGAGTCGTACTGACAAGAGCAGACCGTCTGACCGGACACCGGATCGGTCATAATGGGCCGTCCATTTTCACAGCAGGAACCAGCGCCGGACGCTGAACCGCTTGGGGATACGGCGCCCGTCGAAACGCCACTGCTCGCTGTACTTGCCCCCGCACCTGGGGGCGGTGACACTGTACCGGTCGGTTGTCCCGCCACCAGCAGCTGTAACAAATAAAATTTAAATAACACCTGCGTACTTAAACATAACTTATTTTATTTTATATCATGCGAAATTTCCTCTATCCAAAACATATTTTAATAACAGTATTATATTAAAACTACACACTTCGTATATACACAAATAGCCTCACAACATGATATTTTTGTTTAACTAAAAAATCCCACGAACTTCGTGGTCAATAGAACAGTAATTCAGGATTTAATGGCTGTTGTTATTTAGGTCATCAGCCAAAAGGCTGGTTTGAACCTGTAGAGGTTTTACTTAGTAAATCGAGGAGTTAGGTGGTTTACCTATACCTTCCTCACTGAGTGGAAAAGTACACTTATCAGCATGCCAGGCCCTCTGAAAAGCATATATTTTCCACTCTGCAAATGACACTTTCACTTCATTCACCACAGGGTCTGGCTGTATAATGGAATCCATTACGTTCAGAAGAGATAACTCTGATCAGTGTCTTTACACCTCTACCTCTTCTGTTCTTAAATGATTCAGTCATTTAATTGGCTGACCATGTGATAAGAAACAGAACTATTTATTTTAGCCCTGCAACTAACAGATTGAGTGTAAATAATTTGACACTCCACCTGTCTGTTATGGGCAAATTTAATGGCTAACTAATATAATTAAGAAAAAACGTCTGTTAGTTTGTTTGTTCTTTGTATGAGGTAATCTCAGAAACTACTGAACCGATTTTAAAAAATCTTTCATTTTTGCATAGCTTAGAGCTTCCTGATCAATATAGGCTATTTCGCAACTTTAAGTAACTTTAATTAAGTGAGTTAAGCAACTTAAACTGTGACTATATCACATGTTTAGTCCATCGGGTGCACAGCACTTTTATTTTTTCAAAGCCCTCTGGATGGTGTATTTTTTGGGCTAGAAGCACTATTCAACTTTTATATTTCACAGAAAAACGTGTAGAATAACATTCAATTCTAAAACAATTTTAAATTTGGATATATTCAAAAAAATTTATTTTGTACTGAATTTTATGTATTTGTTTTCATTCGACAAGATGTGAATAATTTATATATTTCCATTTACTCTGCGTACCGCACCCACGTATTACTGTCTGTTATCTCAGCCACATAAATCAAAACAAATATTGTATATAGAGAGGTTTTAAAATAATTTAATTAGGCCTATATTAGCTGCTGTGAAGCGAAGCGAGCGGGGGTTGCTAGTGGCTAATAAATCTACAAGAATCTAAACGGAATCCAAACTTGGGACCTTCACATTCTAGCCCCAAACTTTCTAGAAAATACTTATCTCTTTAGTGTTTTCTTTTATCACCGCAAGAATTTAATCCATATATATTTTGCTTCTGAACTTAGTTTTCTCGACATATTCAGCTGTCTTTACAAACATATATCTTACAAGAAGTGAAACTGTATTGTTAACTTGTGTAGTATTTAAATTGTATTGATGCTTCATATTAAGAAACGCCACATCACTGCAATACGAGCTCTTACTGGATTCAGATCTGTTGTATCCACCTCCCAAAATACTTAAATTTCTGAACCTGTTTAATAAGTGATCATCAATAATTAGGTCTCATCGAGTGTTTTTCTAATTAATTCTCCTACATATTTGAATTTATCTATAAATTTAATTTTGCCGGTAAGTTGTTTTGGTTTCATAAATTTTGGACTTGTCTTTTAGGAAGCCACGATTCGATTTTCTCGAAGGAAATTTTTAAACTAACCTTTTCTAAAGTTTTCTTCTGTTGTTCCGATGTTCCACGTTTGATTCTTTATTAACTTTAAAAATATTTATTTTTTGCACTTCACTGCTAAATTTCTACACATACACTGACATTCGGAATCGGTTAAAGGTTCCTTTATTTCGGATATGAGAGTTTCTACGGTAAATAAACAAAATAAAATGAGAAAGTGTATGCTAATATAATATCTTTGTTATCCAGTACATTTTTAAATGGAAAGATGTAAAATAATATATTAATATCAATTTAATATTTGGGTCAAATAAACATATTATATTATATTATGTAAAATGTTTTGTCCCTGCATAAATTTTATGTGCACAGACTATTACATAAATAAAAGTATCAGGGTTATACATTTCATGTTTATTTCATTAAAAATATAAGGAAATCACAAAACAGGATCAGATAAAATTTATGTTTTATTATAATGGTTTTATTATTAATCGTCCGACTTGATAATAAAAATGAAAATAATAAAAAAATAAAATAAAAAAGCAAGCTACAGATAGGAAATCCAAGAGTATTGCACGTAACCCACCCTTACAATAATCGATATAATACACCACTAGGAAAATTTGGGGTCGCAATCTTTTCATTCTTCCGACACCCCTACCAAACACTTCAACCCTTCTTAACAATACCATTCTCTATCTCACCCCACTACCAAACAAAAAAACCACCCCTTTCTTTATCATCGTCGCACTTTCACTTACTTACTTTCTACGAGGCCCATACCCTATACTTACTTTTTTCTTCATCCTTTATAAGAAAACTACCCCTAACCTACTCATAAAAACCAACTACCACAGATATTCGGGGTCTTATAAAAGTTGATTTTTTTTTCTTGAGGCATTGCCAAATAACTACAAAATATCGTAAAAAGATGTTATTATTTCTGTTAACAATTGACACGCCCGTGCTTTCACAGAAAAATGATCAACATCATTAGGATACGTATAGAAAATTATTATAAAAATAGTAACTTAAAAGTGAATTTTCCCGGTTTCTCGTAATTTTGAAAAAAAAATTTTTAAATCGTATTTTTGGTTTAACTACATGTAATTAAAAGTAAAAATTTTCTACTGTAATTAGATTTTTTCGCCGAACCATACTTCGAAGTTCCGTACATCTATGTCAGTCTCCTCTCCAGTTTGAATTCCTTAAATTTCAAATCTGTGTCAGAGTTATCGGATGTTTATTACGGAGTTATTGTGTTTTAAACTGGTTGTTTTTTCAAAAATTAACAAATTAATAAACACATCAACCTGTAATAATTAACATTCTGTAGAAAATTTTCCACTTCCGTAAATTGTCCTTGACACATTTAGTTTCTACTCACTTTTATAAAATTTCCACATGACATACCCACACGTACATTTGTTAAAAAGTATATTTAAAGTAATTACTAATCGCTACAGTTTTCAAAATTATAATAAATCCTAATTATAGAAAAACTCAAAACAAAATTGAAACAATTTCATTGAATACTTGGTAAACGTTCGACACAATCTTAACAACAAAATTTTTATTTACAAATAAATTTTTAAACCAACGGAATCCAATCATGGGGCTCAACAAGCCATTCCAACATTGAAATTCTGCAACAGATCCCGTGAAAATCACTTAAAACAATCACAGAATCACCTTGGTACATAACGAACTACATTACACAGAGATTTACACATTCCTACTACAAAACAAGAAATCAACACATACAGTTATGGTACGTGTTTACAAAAAATTTAAACCGTTTTTTACTATCTCTTGCCTGTATGATGTATAGGAAAGAAAGTATTGTTTTCATGTTGATTTTTGGAAATCGAGTTTTCACCGGATTTACACGTTTTCAGACCCCCTGAACCCAAAAAACCTATTTTTAGCGATTGGTGTGTGTGTGTGTGTGTGTGTGTGTGCGTGCGCGCGCGCGAGTGCGTGCGTGTGTGTGTGTGTGTGCGCGCGTGCGTGAACAAAATATTTCAAGAATGGAACATCGTACGAACTTGAAACTTGAAACTTAAGTTACATACCCCTACCGGACCCGACACGAACGTTTTCATCAAAATCGGTCCACCGGAAATAGTAGTTTATTCGTGTAATTTTTCACTTTTTTGTAATTTTCTCAATAACTGGTCCTACGATTTTTTTTAAACCGCCTGGTTTACTAAATTTTTTATACTCTACAAGATAGGGTAGGCGCCATGTTTACTGAAATTGTTGGTGAGGCTGTTTTCACGTAAAAAATTGTTGTTTTTTTTAGATTACGGCTTTAATATGCATTTTAGCGCAAAAATTTACATAATAAAAGTTGTAAATAAATTAAAACCTACAACTTTTATTTCAAAAATTTTTTGTATAGGCCTACCTAACGCTTATTTTAGCGGTTATTAGCGATTTTCTGTTTTTTCTCACGAAAACGTGTGAAAAATCAATTTTTTTTAAGATTTCGGCCTTAGTGTACATTTTTACGACAAAAGTGTAACTATATAATCAAACTTATAGGAAATTAAAAGATATACAACTTTTATTTAAAGCATTTTTTCTACAGAGCCTAGTTTAGCTTGAAAGAGTGATTTTCCGTATTTTAAAGCCAAACTGAGATCGATTTTCATTTTGCGTCCTTCACTCATGATTAAAATTAGGTTATGTTTATTGAGGTTAGCTTTTTGTTTATTTCTAATGTTGTATTACTAATGTTAGGTTTATTGTTAATTATTTGCATTGGCAAGAGAAAGTTGTGTGAGTGTTTCACACCAGATTTTTTCAATTCAAATGGCACTAGGCTGAAAAGAAGATATCCTACAGATTTATGTTAAAGCAATAAGACAACATATAAATTAATACCACGAAGTTACCCCATTAGAGGGTTTTCTGCGATCATGATATAAAACAATGAAAATTCATCTAATACTCATTATTCTGCTTGAGATTAAATTGTAGATTATTCTGTAATATAAAAAAATATATCAACTGTAGACTATATTATAATTAATTATACCATTATAAAAACTAAACAATCTACAATAATGTTTAGTCTATAAACGTAAACATTGTAATCATCCTAATTTCTTTCTTATAATTTTATAATGGTCCAGAATTATGGAAGCTTTGTTTGTCTCCGAGGTACTTTTGGTTCCAATTAGTTGAGCTTTTTTTGTAATGAAATCCGATGGGACTAATTTGAAGGTATCCAACAAAAAGTGGACAGATTTTCCCATAAGAAAAAAACGTGAGTAGAAATATAAAAAGTAGTATTTTTATGATGGTACTTTGAGTGGTCCATGACCCAAAAGGGTTTTTCTTATAGCAGAAAAAAATAAGGTGAAGACATCTTAAAAGGAGGATAAGGTCTTTCTTACAAAGATAGGCTATAAAAAATATATATACAAAGGGGAAAATAATAACTAAGAAACAACAGGTGATAGCGGTTACTTCCCTCTTTCACTCTGTTTATATTTATGGAAGAAAGATTTTTTTTTTGAGGATATTCGATCCTCATTTCTCCTCACTTAACCGCCCCTCCAAAAACCATTCATTGTTTCATTAGGTCGGGTGCAAACCCTTATATGAAAAAGTCCCGTCCGTCAGTCCGCTATCAAGACAGTATATTTATTGGTGAAAAAAGGGGAATGTGGGGAAGTTTATTGAACGGGGAACGAAGGGGACAATTATTTGATTGCCCAGTGAAGGGCTCAAACACTCAAATCACCCCTCTTCATATTATTACTTATCATTCTATCTTTTGTTATCACATACATTTTTATATAGCTACCTTCTATCTCTTTTTAACACCCTTTTATTAAACCCACATCCCACTTAATGTTTTTATTCATCCTTCAAATCCCTTCCCTTTTTTTGGACAGTGGACCTCTCCCTGACAACCCTCGTCATTTAGTTTAGTTATATATATATATATATATATATATATATATATATATATATATATATATATAATATATATTTGTACTTAAGAAGTTAAAGATGTTACTCCATTTTGAAAATTTTTCAGGTGAGCCAGAAAGTCAAAATATTTTCTTTTCATTATTGTCGCAACCTGTTCCGAACTTACATACTGTATCATCTATCTCCATTTTCTCCTAGGTCTACCGATATCCCTTTTACTTTCTGGAGCATACCAGTGCACCTGCTTAGGAACTGCACCAACGGTGTTATTAAATGCAGCCGGTTGGAAGACCGGGGCCTCATCTTGCAAGTGATCAGGAGCAGGAGGAGTAAACTGGTTCTATCTGGCTCCGGATAGTAGCACCCAGTTATAGAGCCCCTGCCTAGGGTACAAGTTAAAAACGGTCAACCGTCTAGATGGCGGATGAGGAAATTTTCCTCATCCTCATTTTGTTTCACGGCAACCGCCTGTCTATAGCCCAATGTACCAAACATGTTTTGCCTTCGCATTAATTGAATTGGAAAAAATTGTTAAGTAATGTACAATTTTTTTGTCTCCTTTTCAAATAAATAACTGTAACAATAACTATTTTTAATTTTTCCCATACTTCTCAACCCCACTAGACACGACCTGCGACCCGCCGGGGGGTGTCGACCTTAACAAAAAAATATTTACATAACGCAAGAGAAAGTAATAAATCGAGAATTGTTAAATAATTAAGTAAAATATAACAAAGGATTAAAGATAATACGTAAAATAACACGATTTCATTTAGTTAAAATTGTTTTTGTCTTTATAAAAAGCAAGAGTGTAAAGAATATAAAGGCACCGTAATGAATTAAAATTGTTACCTATTAAACATGAATGTTAATAAGATTTTTTATACATATTTTAATGTAGATTTTTAACGCTGGTTGTGTTGTAAAATACCGCATTGTTTGAGAAGGGTGTCGGAGTGCAGGCTAATAACGGAATGCAGGTGTTTAAAACAATGGAACAGGCCTGAAATTGCAGATCCGGAGACGAGGGTTTGTATTTCACCAGTCCACGTAAAGAGTAGAGTGCGTGTCAAGATAGACGGGGGGTTCAAATGAGAGGGAAAATAATGGTGGAGTTATGTTCGAATGAGATAGACGAGGTGATGGGAGGGGGAGGTGATACGAAAGAGTTGCGTGAGTATTGTGTTCATTTTCATCGCGCTACTTGTCTTTCCGCTTGCAGATGGGAGTTTTTATTTTGCTGTAAACTACCGCATATACTATACACCACATTGTTATTATTATTAACTATTATAATATATATACTAAATAATGTTGTTTATAAATATGCACACACCATTACAAACCGGGATGAAATGTGTTTATTTTTTTAAAAAATACTTTCGGTACCGGAAATAATTTTTAACAATTAGAATCATCTAACCATACAACTTTGTTGCGTTCACGTATTTTGTTTTTATTTTTTTAATTAATTTAATTTTGTTCTAGTTTTTGTCTTTAAATTTCATTTAATATTTGTTGTATTACATTGTTCTTAATCCGTTATTAATTTGTCAGTAGATTATTGTACAATTTTTTTTAAGAGGAGACTGTACTTTGTATCACGCCAATTTTAAATTTGCTATTTTTAGGTACATTTTTCATAGGTAAAAGATAGATAAATGAAACTTTAAACACTTTTATTTGTCGGGTTTCTCTAGCTACTCACAATTTTTCAATTCAAACTGTAAGCCCATAAAATTAAAAACAAATTAACGAATAACATGAAGTATTTACAAATTTTTTTATACGTTTTCTGGATACTAGTAATAGTTGGAGCATCTGAGAAAGTCATTAAAATGTCGGTATTTGTGCATGTACAAGATTAATAACTGGTAAAAAAATTCAGCCAGCTAGGTTTAATAGGTTCCGAGAAAAATTTACCTAAATGTTAAAATCTAAATTTACGGGAACAGCCAAAAAACAAAAAAGGGAACAAATCAAAAAGAAAATGAACACAAAAAAGTAAATTTCCCATCAACAGTTGTTTAGAAAGCTGTACCAACAGCTGAGAATAACAAAAACAGTAACGCAGATATTTAAAAAAAACTAAAATTCCATTTGCTCTAAAACGATTGGTGTAAAATTACAAAAAATATTGGTTCTTGATGAAATGATCATTTTTCTGAATATGCCTGCTAAAAACTTAATTTTTTTATTAAAATAATTTTTTGGTATAATATAATGATTTTCTTGTAGATATAAGTCTGAACTAGGTATTAAAAAACATAAAAAAATCGAAAATATAAATTTTCAGTGAAACCATCATACAGTCTCACCTGTTTTAAGTGTTTTTAATTTGAATCTACAACACCAGAATATTACATCCTGTTTTATGGATAATTCTTATGGATTTATCTCCATACTAAAAAGAAGATCTACCGTTATTTCGTTAAAAGCTCCTACATTCATTACTCTGAGGTTTGACTCCAAGATTTAGGTGTTAAAAAGAATGCTCCGGATTTTTTGGACCGGTCATGTTACTAACGTCGATGTTTAAAGACCTTTACGTACGGATCGTGAGCTGGCAGGGACGATCAAAAGAAGAAAGACTGTCTCCCTTGGTAATTTATACAGGGGTGATAAGTATGAATTTCTCAGACTGATTCTCGTGGGTAAAGTTAAGATCTAGCGCTGGCGTGGTCGAAGGAAGTGCTCAGAGTTGAAGAACATGAGGCCTATACACTGGATAAACTTCAGTACGCACACTCTTGATAGAGAGCGATTTGCGAGTATTGTAACAAATCTTCCGTAATTGAGTCAGTACTATAAAATGAAGAATGGTAGGCCTAGCTACTGTGGGACTTAATGTACCTAATTTGTTAAAAACCGTCATTAGAACTGGTAGTGGTCAGCATAACTGTTCTTTTCTCGATCTGCCATTATTTCAACACTCAACTTTTTTCTATTCAATGTCTGCAATAGCTTAAATATACGAGGTGTAGCTATTAAATAACGAGACTGCCGTTGTAAAAACATTTTATTTTTATTTTATACATAATCACTTATTGTCACCTTCAATATACACTCTTTCTCTATCCCTGCAACGCTCCATGCGAATTTTCCATTGTTGGAAACAGTGCTGGAAGTCATCTTCTGTCAGCTCCTTTAGGACACGTGCCGCTTTCTCTTTTACAGCTTCCACAGACTCAAATCTTGTCCCTTTTAACGCAGATTTCACTTTAGGAAACAGGTAGAAGTTACATGGTGCAAGATCTGGTGAATAACGTGGATGTTCTAACACTGAGATGCTGTACTTGGCTAGGAACTTCTTGACAGATAACGCGGAATGAGTTGGCGCATTTTCTTGGTGGAAAACCCATGATTTGTCCTTCTACATTTCGGGGCGTTTTATCGTTACTCTTTGACGTAGTTTAGAAAGTACCTCAAGGTAGTAATATTGAGTAATTGTTTGACCTTCAGGAACCCAGTGAAGGTACGCAATCCAATGGATATCAAAAAAAAACAATCATCAATGCTTTAAATTTTGACTTGCTCAATCAAGCTTTTTTGGCTCTCAGTGAAGTTCGGCTCTTTTAGTGCATTGATTGGCGCTTCGTTTCCGGATCATAAGTAAAAAACCACGTTTCATCACATGTTATTATCTTCTACCTGTTCTCTAAGGTGAAATCTGCATTAAAAGGGACAAGAGTTGAGTCTGTAGAAGCAGTAAAAGAGAAAACGGCACGTGTCCTGAAAGAGCTGACAGAAGATAACTTCCAGCACTGTTTCCAACAATGGAAAATTTGTATGGAGCGTTGTAGGGATAGAGAAGGAGTGTATATTGAAGGTAACAATAAGTGATTATGTATAAAATAAAAATAAAATTTTTTACATCAGTCTCGTTATTTAATAGCCACACCTCGTATATAACAATCGGATGTGTAAGAAAAACCATATAATTATAGTCTATAGAACTATCTAAACAACTATTTACCTAATCATACTTCAATGCACCCACTATTTTATTCTAAGGTAAATTATTTGTCACTTTTAACAGTGGGTATTATTCTTATTGAATCGTAGATGAAATTCCATCTAATATTTTCTCCAGACTGAAAGGTTTCAGTCTTTCAAAATTGTTTACAAATGCGTTAGAAACCTTTGAAGTGTACCGCATTGTTTACTTAGTAATTAGAACCTTTGTAAAAAATCTTAACACTTAAATCTACCGATACCTTTTTAGTTTTCAAAAAGTAGTTACACACTAAATTTTACAGATAGTTTTATTATATTTGTGAAATAAATTTAAAGTTGTATACCCAATGACTTGTTTTCTGCTTTCACTAATTCTTTACGGAAATTTTAATTTTATAATCAGGTTATCAGAGGTTTTTATAAAATGTTTTTTGTACCTTATATAAGTTAACCTACAGTACACTAATTTTTTTAAACGGTTTATTTAAACTGCATCAACAGCTCGGGTTATTAACGACTACAGTGGGTTTTAACTTGTAAAAATTTCCAGACCTTAGCCGATAATCAGACCCGGAACCTCCACATTGTAGGTTAAGTGCTACGGAGGCGGCCAGTAAACTACACTTATTTGTATTATTCACAAAAAAATACAATTTTTAAACTCAGCACGTACATTATAATAGTAATACTATTTGTTTTAACCATTGACGTTTGCATCGTAAAATCAGCATTAATGCCGCTTGAACCCCAAGACAAGTGATGTTACATTTATTTATGCAGAAAGGTAAACAGTAGACCATTCCGTAGAAATTAAAAGATGAACGGAAATCGCAAAATCGGTTTTTCTGAACATGCTCATGTTCTTTAGATTATTCATCCAAGATGTCTAGGTTTTATCTCAGAATGCTAAGGATAATAATCCTTCACACCAGATCTCCCAGGATGTAATTACAAGGTTATCAGTTCACAGATGTAATTATATTATGAATAGCATGCCGATAAGCATTTCTTTCGTATTCTTTCTACAACTTTTGTAATACCGTTTTTAAATTTTGTTACATTTTTCACACGTCTACGATTATGGGAAAGTAAATTACGTAGCACAACTGGTCACTTTAGAATAACATACCGAATCTAACCGTTATGATTAATAAAAATCAGGAAACCAATAGAAATATCGGTGACATAATGCGTTATGAGGAATCTGAGAAAAATTAATTGATATTCGAAGACAAATTTGAAGACAGTGGGAGTTAAATTAAATAATTGGCCATGATGGCCATTGGCAGGTGGAGTGTTAAATTATTTACATTTGACCTTTTAGTTTCAGGACTACAACGAATAATTCGGTTTCTTATCACATGGTCAGCCAATTATATGACTGAAGCATTTAAGGGGAGATGGCACGGTGGTTTTAACTCAAAATTTCGATTTTTGGTACTTTATGTATTTCCATAATTTAGACCTAGATCTACCAGAAAAAACCATTAAATTACGTCAAAAATATATTTTTTTATGAAAAAAAATAAGTTTTTATCGAGTTTACACAGAAAAATTATCATCTTACCGAGAACGAATATTTTTCACAATTTTATACTGCTCGTTTTAGTGAAAAGAGAATTTTGGTTTTTAAAATATCTGCATCATGATTTTTAATATCCTCAGCTGTAGGTTCAGCTTTCTAAACAGCTGTTGATGGGAAATTTACTTGTTTGTGTACATATTGTTTTTGATTTGTGCCTTCTTGTTTCTTACCTTTTCCTGTAAATTTAGATTTTTAACATTAAGGTACATTTTACTCAGAAACCAATAAACCTACCAGGCTGAAATTTTTACCAGTTAATTATCTTGTACGTATATCGGTCTTAACCATATATACCGACATTTTTATGACTTTCCCAGGTGCTCCAAAAATCAGTAACACAAAAAACGTAGAAAACAATTTGTAAAAATTTTATGTTATTCGTGAAAAAATGTCAGTAGCTCGAGAAGAAACCCGACACCAATAGTGTGTAAAGTTTAATTTCCCTATCTTTTACCAATCCTATGAAAAATTTACCTAAAAATAGCATATTTAACATTGGCGGGATGCAAAGTACATTCTCCCCTTAACGACAGAAGAGACACAGTTATCTTCTCTGAGAGTAATGAATTTCATTAGTCTGTGGTGAATGGAGTGAAGATGTCATTTTCAGGGTGGAAAATAGTAGATGCTTTTCAGAGAGCCTGGCATGGTGATCAGCTTTTCTACTCAGTGAGGAAGGCAATTGTAAACCATCTTATTTCTCTTTTTACTTAGTAAAATCTCTACAGGTCCAAACCAACCTTTCGGCTGATGGCCAAAACAAGAATATTATATAAAAACAAATCGGATCTGCACAGATGGAGCACTTTATTCTTCAGGCCTACGATAGACACTAGTTTGCCCTAATAGTCGCCAACCGCAACTGAAATGGCACAGAGGAGAAGAAAGGGTGGAAAAGGAAGGGAGGAGTGATATTTGAAACCAAACTCAAAAACAATTCTGAAATTTATCAATAAGCCCAACGTAAAAAAAATTCAATTCCCGATTAATTCTGGAATTTTTTTATATTTATCTCAAATTCAACTCCTCCTTTATCGTTAACTTACAAAACATCCGGACAGACGTAAAAATAAAATAAACCACAAGTTTAAAAAAAAACAAAGTGAAGAACTCTAGCCTTGTTTACTAAACGACATTCTGTCATTAAGTTTATAACACGTTAAGTTTTTAGTTAAGTTTGATAGAAATACTACGTTTAAAAAATTTATAGTCTACATTCAAACGTATGAATATTATCTGTACAGTATAATAAAATATTATTACAAAGAAATCTAAGAATAACATACGTTATTTACATTAGCTCTGTCACACATCTGTTCTTTATTACTTGGTTTATTTTTTTATAGACGTATTAAAAGTAATTTTGTATCGTATAACTTAATTTCATAAAGAATGATCTTTAATTTTGGCTATATTTCAAAGTTCTTAACCTAAATCGTAAATCATTTATTGAACACTTAGAAATCTAAGACATCGACTTTGTTTTTCTTTTTTCTCTTAATTATATGTTAAAATTATATAATCTTTAATATCATAATATATTTTCCATTGAAACTTTTATTTTTTAAGTTTTTATATACATAAAGTTAAGTTTAACTTTAAAATAAATTAGAGTATTTAGGAGAATTAATTGAAAAGAAGAATAACATCAAAATTGCAATGGAAAGGAGCGTTAAGAAATTGTAACAGTTTTGTCTTTCATTCTAAAAGAAGAAAAATATTTTACGAAACGTCTAAATTAGATATTACAATAGTTTTTAGACCGGTAATTTTACAATTGCAAATAAAACAATAATGCAAAGTTTAGAAACAATGGAAAAAAACTTCTACGTTGTAAGATTTTTTTTATTTTAACTTTAAACCTAGAACTATAAACAATAACTGGTATTTGACCAAACTGAATATTTCGATAAAAGTTAGTTTAGAAATTCTCTAGAGGTTAGGTGCTAGATAGAGAAGGCAAGGGATGCGTTCAGACTTTTTAAGAGCCATAATCTGGATCTAGAAATAGAAGTGACACTCCTCCGGTGTTACATATTTTCAATATTTTTCAATGAAATTGAGTTATGGACGCTTACAGCAGCGACGCAAGGGAAGTAAGATGCTTTCGAGATGTAGTTCTATAGAAGAATCCTGAGAATCTCTTGGGTAGATCATGCAACAAACGGAGAGGTGCTGGAACGGATGCAGAAGGAGGTGCAGGTTGTGAATAGAGTGAAAAGACGGAACCTTGAATATCTGGCACATGTGATGAGAAACGGAAATAAGTACCGTTGCCTTCTGTCCAATCTTCAGGGTAAAATCAGGGGAAATTCTTCAGGGGAGACGTGGACCGGGTAGACAACGGATTTCCTGGCTCAAGAATCTTAGAGTGTGGTTCTCCAAAACAACTCCACATGTTCAGAGCAGCTGTCAGTAAGGTTGTAAGAAGAAAATCAGAAGAAAATTTTAAGGACTGGTAATTTCTTCGGAAATTCACCAAAAAAGTTCACAAAAAAAGAAAAAGTAGCTCTGGAAAATTCTAGAAAACCAATATCAGAAAAAATGAAAAAATATTCCAAAAAAAGGAAATAAGTACCAAGAAAAACTAACAACAAAGATAAAGTTACAGGACTTTTGGTAGCAGCTAGAAAAAAACCGATAAAATTAAGGCTTATTGGAAAGAGAAAAATCAGAAACTTAAAGATGTGGATGAGAACTTTGGGTTGAAGGGTTTATGTTGTTACCGAGAAGTCCATTGAGACTGAACACTCTTGTAAAAATAAGATAAGTTATTAACCATTTTTGTAGTTGTAAATTAACGATTTACAAAACATGGACGGTTTTTTTTAATATTTACTAACATGTTTTTTTTAGATTTATTAAACTTGAGTGTGGAAATTTTAAAAAAAATATGAATGTAATAAAGTACTATATTAAGTTTATTTTTGAAGATATTTTTTATTTTATTTATTTATAAATTAAACTAAAGGAACAATAAAAATGTATAATAAATCTTCTCAGCTATCTCCATCGCTAAAAATTACGATTTGTCATTCAGTGGAAAAAAATTGTCACAAAGAATCTTTAACATTTTTTTAAAAGATCCAAACTATGTTAGCGGCGTAGTTTCTAAATATAAATTAAGAATACCGTAGTAAATGTTACTTCCGTAAAAAAAAAATAGATTAGATAGTTTCACATAAGTATTTTACCACAAACTAATAGTATTTTTTCAGTTCGGAAACGGAAAGGGGGTTTAAAATTGTATAAAATGTTTAATAGAAAGAAATTAATGTAAATCGTCCAAAAATCAAACAAATCGAATTATTTTTTTTTAAGAATTAGAGTTTACCTACTTTTTCTTCCAATTCATATTCTAATACTCTTTTGTATTTCTAGTCTTCCATTGCCGATTAAAACTGATTTTTTTGTCAACCAAATATATTTGCAATCAGTTCAAATAATCAACCAAAAGTAAATGTGAAAAAAATAACAAGCTAAATAATTTTGAGGATAAAATCAAACAATTTTACCTTCTAACAAAACTAAACCAACTGTGTGAGACAAAAACATAGAATAGATAATTAAATATTTCAATAATTATCACAAATAGTAAAAATTTCAGATAGAGAGAAATAACTGATAAATCTGCATATTAAAATAAATTCACTTTTATTAATGTAAACAATTTTAAACCATAAAATTGTGATCCCTTGCGTAATTGAGCTCATATCATGAAGTGCTTCGTTATTAAGACCTAGGTTTTGATAGATTATTGTTTATTCCTAAAAACCAAACTTTATATCATGAAAATTCTCCGGTAAATGAAATTGTAAGAGTTTATGATAAATTTAATAGTATTATTGACCATTTTTTGACAATAAGTCATGTTATACAAGAAAATGTATTCAGTTTCTAAATTAGTGTAATTCCACGGCTCATATGCAGATAATTTTTCTTTTTCCGTTTCTATACTATTATATTATTCATATTTTTTTAAAAATTATATTGTAATTATTTGTAAATGTATACAGTAGACTAAGTGCTTCATTTCATTTAAATTTATTGTTTTTTATGAAGCCTATATTTTAATAAATTTATATTATTTAACAAGTTATCATTATATTAAATTATTATCATATAATTGTATTATAGGTTAAGAAACATAATTTTGAATTACAATATGTTTTAAATGAGTAGTATGGAGTTTAACCAGTTGCGCTCATTTGTAATACTTTATTAAATAAATAAGATAATAATTCAGTAATGAAAGAGTATTTTGGGAAAATACGTTGCAAAAATGGTTAACCTAGAATTAACACACGGTTCCATTAATAGGCATTAAGTTTTTATATATTTTTATTTATGAACTAAATTTTCAGCCGTATTAATCGTTGAAGCTCGTATTAAGTTAATTTTGTAGATAAGGGAGATCGAACAAAGTTTCTGGTAATCAGTTTAAAACTGAACTAAACAATATTTCTCTTTCGAGTAATAAATTATTTTATTTTTACAGTTGTGAATTGTCTTTATACACTTTAAGTTAAAGGTTTAAACGCTTTAAATTTAGTTTACCGTGAAATACAACGAGCAGAGGGAGTGATAGTAATATTATAATAAATAAAAGTGAATCTTTTTTGTTGAAGTTTTTTTGGAAACTTCACCTGTCAAAGAAAACCGACTGCGGCATTTAATCCATTTGAAAAAAAGGTATAGAAGGTGTGGATAGTTTTAACATTATTGCCTTTTAAGAAACACAAAAGGTAAGAAAGATTCAAAATTCCACACGTTCTGTTGACGCGGTTTATGTTTATTTATTTATTTATTTGTTATTTTTATGCGCGAATGGGTTGTAGTAAAGACCGGATATCAGAGCACACTCCCGCTATTTGAACACTGTTATAATATTATTTATTGAAACTCATTTTCTCGGTCAGTTCTATTATATATAACAAAACTAGAGGAAAAAATCTATATATTTTTGTTTAGTCTAATGTGATGGATGAACGCAATCTAATTGAGCTCAAGCTAGGCGCCCGTTCGGCTCGACACTAACCCCGTTCCAAAACAAATCCTACACAATAAATTAAAAGCACAAAATGCAGGGACAAATTTATAGTCCAAGCCCGATATAAATTCTGACACATTCTATCCAATTATAACGACCGTTCGTCTCTTCGCGACTCACAGGCCGACTTCTCTTATTCATTCTAACCCTATCTCCCCTCCCCCTCCTCCAAACACACACACACCATATATTTATAATACCACATTATAACCCAATCCATCCTTTAGCTACTATATACACTTCATTACATTATATCACTATATTTATATATTTAAGAAATAAATTTCAAACTTTCACCATAAATTTTATAAAAAAATAAACAAACTTCAAATTTATTACTTAAATATACCGATAAAGATCAAAATTTTTAAAAATTATCTTGACTTATTTTTTAAATATTGTATTACAAATATATTTATTATTCTCGTAAGTTTCTTTTATATTTTGCACAATATATCAAGTTGAGTTTTCTAAATCAAGTTAAGAATGAAGAAATTAAATAAAAAAAAGTGTACAACACAAATTTTTTATTAATTGATAAAATTAAGAAAGACCACTTATTTGGTACAGTCGTTGTAGTTAAGATGATCAGCAGAAAGGCAGGTTTGAACCTCTAGAGCCTTTACTAAGTAAAACGAGTAGTGAGGTGGTTTACAATTGCCTTCCTCACTAAGCGGAAAAGTATACTTATTAGCATGTCCGGCTCTCCAGAAAGCATCTATAATGCTTTTCCCCGTTGATGAGCTCTGCTGTTTCACGTGTTTGGACCAATCAGAACATTTGCCAGCGTTGTCAGATTGTATGAAAGTATCAGCCTGACAAACATTACGCGCGGATCCATGTAAGAGCCGCAGTAGTTCACTCGTATCGTATATCTTGTACTGAACACATCGATCATAGAGCCCGTTATAGCCTGATTTTCGTAAGGAGAGCGTTGGGCAAAACGTGCGTCTGCATTAGTATAGTCTTGTATGTACTGCAATAGCGCAGCCTATGTAATCAACAATGGAACAGCATTCCTACCAAATACAATGGGTGTTGTCAATTTATCAACAACACTCTGACTGTACATCTTACTGTAGATTGGAAGGGAGGGGCACGCCCCAGACCACACAGAGCGTGCCCATAGAACTACAGTTTAGCTACCCAATCCTTGCCTGCTTTTGAGGTAACGGGCGCTGGCTGTAGCACCTCCGTGTGCTATTCGTAGTACACGGTTGTGCGCAGAACATCCATGTGTGGTAGAGCCACGTGCAAAGCATTAGCTGCGTAACGAGCTCGACGGTGACTCGTCCAACGTTTACACGAGTACTGAGGGGAGTGAGGCGCCCTGCGGACGTGACCGCACCCACTCATTTGGGTAGGTCTCTCAGGGGTTGTGGGTTCCTGGGTAGCCTTTCGGACCCATTAGGCTGCTTAAATTCCTTCGGAATGGGCGTAGCTGGCCGAGGGGTGTCCGGAAACGGATAGGTAAATACGCATGTAGGTTGGAAGGGTACACGGGGTCAAAGTCAAGAATGCGCATGCGTATTCCAGCGCTCACAGCAATTGACCTGGCCTTTAACATGCAATACTTTATAATATAATCAGCTGGTAGTATCTAAATACGTTATAATTGTTATTGAAAGACCAAAAAATAGCTAACAAAACACACATAACAGAGCTACGAGAGAAAGTATGGGCAACATTGCTGGTATGTCATTGGCTAGCTATAAAGTGGGTAGGGGACAATGCTTACGTTCAGAGCTCATCAACTTTGAAAAATATTATAGGCCTATAGTTTCCACCTTTTATAAAAAATAAAAAAAATACTGTATAATTTTTTTAACTTTTATAAGAAGTTTTTTAATTATTTATAACCACATTAATTAATCCATCAAAAATATATTTAAATTATATATTTTTATTTATTTAAAAAATATTCGTGTAGGTTTTTAAGTAGGTAGATTAATTAGTTTTAAATTAAATAATAGCTAACAAATTTATCTTCATGTTAAAATAGTTAGGTAGGTTGTCTTAATTTCATATATTTTTTTTATTATTTATTTATTTATTAATAAAATGTATTTATAAATAAATAGCTACTGTATATTTAACTAAAATGTTTAACATTATTTTTTGCTGTCCTACTAGTTTTTTTTTAAATTGTAGGCCTAAATCTATAAAAATGTAGTCTAAACATTTATAATTATTATAATTGTATTACTGTTTACCCTACATAATTTAAGTTTATTGTTGTTTATTTTACAATAATGTAGGTTAATGATCATGTTTAAAATTTTGATGAGTAGATCAATTTATTATTGAGGTGATTTTTTTTAAATTTTATTTAAAGTCGCATCGAGAGAATGGTCATTAGCGACTACTGAGGGTTTTGGTAGGTACAGTAACTGTGGGGTTTTCCAGACCATAGCAGGAATCGAAGCCGGGACCTTTCACTTTGAAGGCTAGCGCGCTAGTCACCAAGCCACGGAGGCGGTCTTTGAGGTGATTAATTGTTATTCTTCTGTAATTGTTCTGTTGCTCTGTGGTTGTTCTTCTGTAGTTGTAATTGTTCTGTTGTTAGTTGTGTAGTTATTTTTCTGTAGAATTGTTATTCTTTTGTATGTTACGATTGGTCAACCTGCCTCCTTCAGTTTGCTGGTACCTCAAAGGTAGTTACATAGCTACAATGTTTTTGTAACCACTCGTAAAAATTCGAAGTAATTTTTATTCTCAGACGTACGGTGGGTGCTATCGATTTTTATGACCAGATTGATTATTATCAATGTGGGTACAAAGAATTTAAAGGTATAAACAAAGAAATGCTCGCCTCTCATCATGAGGTCCTGGGTTTGAATCCCACTCAGGCACGGCATATTTTCATACGTTACAAAAAAATCATTTCATCCTCCATTGTACGAACCTACACCCCAACGTCGTCGCTACTGACCGTTGCAGTTGATGCGACGTTAAATAAATAATAAAAAAAAGGATACCGGCCGCATTGGCGCAGTTGGTAAGGTAACGTGCTCGCCTCTCATCATGCGGTCTTGGGTTCGAATCCCACTCAGGCGCGGCAAATTTACATACGTTACAAAAAATCATTCCATCCTCCATTGTACAATAAGTACACCCCAAAGTTGTCGCTAATGACCGTTGTAGTTGATGCGACGTTAAATAAATAAATTTTAAAAAAATGCTTGTCAGGAACTACTCAGTTTTTGTATTATTGTTCTAGTTATAATTTTCTTATTTCTTTAATTAGGACAGGGCAATAAAAACATTATTTTTTAAATATATTATTATGTAGTATACTAATTTAATTATCCGGCCCTCGTTTATCCGAACCAATCTGATCGGATTTTTTTAAAACCATTAGTCTTCTATCCAAAAGAAAATATATTACAATATAGTATAACCGTCCAAAAGTTTAACCATTTTTTTTAAGAAACAAATGGCGTGAAAAACCAGAAAATTTCTTTAAAGAATATACCACAGTGAATAATTCAAATAAAATTTATAAAATTTAAAAAAAAACAGGAAAATTTGGATAATAAATACATAAAAGATTAACATAGAATAGATAGAACAAGAAGTAATGTACACGTTAAAAATTTTAATATACGAGAAGATTATAATACTGTAGTTATTTAGGTCATTAACCGAAAGGCTGGTTAAACTTCTAGAGGCTTCACTATGTAAAACGAGGCGTGAGGTGGTTTATCATTGACTTAATCACTGAGTTGAAAAATATGCTTATCAGCATACCAAGCCTTTTGCAAAGCACATATTTTCTACCCTGCAAAAGATGTATTCACTTTATTCACCACAGGGTCTAGCGGTATAATGGAATTCATTACTCTCAGAGGGATAACTCTGACTAGTGTCTTTTACACCTTTACCTCTTCTGTTCTCAAATGCTTCAGTCACGACCGTGTAATAAGAAACAAAATATTTTTGTAGTGCTAGAACTAGCAAATCGAGTGCAAATTATTTAACACTCCATCTACCTGTTATGGGCACTAGATATTTATTTAACAAGCTTTAACTTGGTAGGCCTTAACTAAGTTAAAAAAGTTTAAAAATTAATAAAAAGGTTTTTGTTTTCTGGTGGGGCTCAGTGGAATTTACAAAATTGATTACGTTAATATAAAATATTAAGTGTTGTATAATTTTATATCATTATTTATTTTCGTACAAACTGGAATGAAACAACACAATCTCTCTCTCTCTCTCTCTCACACACACACACACACACACACACCGATCTCTTCGTACATATAAAATACCTGAAAAATTGATACATAAACATGCATTATATATATTCGGAAGGTAAAATATATACGCTTGATAATAAATACGCCTCCTGTCAACCAAAAGTGGGCAGACCAGTTCCGCATCTGACCCCCTTTACCCCCCCAATATTAGATGGACCCCCGTTGCTATAGAAACCACTGCCTCCTATATCATGTATTCTTACAAAAAGCTACCTGATTCAGTTCCTCTACTAACTTTAAGTCTATCTCTTGTACACATATATATATTTCAATAATTAAACAATTTTTTCTAAAATAAATTCTTAGTTGTTTATATTACTTGAAAACGGTCGATACCTTTTCAAATTTAATATTTTAGCTACTGTATTTTATACAGTAAATTTACTTCTATTATTTGAATTTTTATTTTTCTTTTAGGATATTTTTTAAATTTATTTACTGTAAATAGTCGTAGACTAACGAACAATTTTTTTCTATGTTAAACTACCTAACGATTACAGTTGTTATGAGAAAAACTCTGTAATCAGTCGTATTTTCTAACTTTTTAATACATAAAATGAAAATAATGAGTTCATGAAAATAAGTTATTAAACTTTTAAAACAACGCAATTCACACAACTTATCAACAATAAAATAAAATAAACTATTTCCCTTACCAAATTAATCATTAAACACAACGTCTTATGACAAAATAAATTTCAGCGTAACGAAAAATCCCGTACAACTTAGGCCACTAACACATCAACTATTCAAACCGCGGCGGCGCTTCAACAATCAAATGCTTCGTTTTTATATTTAATCGATCAGCTGTTTATGAACAGCTGATTTTAAATTTCCGCCAAATGTATCGTTTTTATAATTAATCAGTCAGCTGTTTATGACCAGTTGATTTTATTTGACCAGCTGATTCTATTTTCTGTCGCTTCATTATAACATTTTTTTCTAACTGATTCCAAAATAATTACTCTTAGTTATCTATTACAAATAATTTAAAGTAAATTGCAAATAGAAATAAAGTATTTTTAAAACTTTTAATACTACGTGAATTTCAAACTATGATTTTAAAAATTAAACGGATTTAAAATTTAAAAACATAGTGAATAAGATACAACACAAGTTTTGCTCGAAAAACTGTACAGACTACTTTTACCTTACGACGGCAGGACTGCCCTCCAATTGTCTTAAACGGCCATCCTCTTCCTCAGTCTCAAAAAGTACGCTATCTCGGTTTATACATGGATAGACGGCTCACGTGGAACACTCATGTAGATATTAAACGGAGAACTTTAGACGACAGACGAAAACGGTTTTACTTTTTACTTTCTAAACGCTCTAAATTACCACTGCATCTTAAACTTCTTATTTATAAAGCTTATCTCCGGCCTGTTTGGATGTATGCCTGCCAAATCTATGGAACTGCTAAGGCATCCGTAATTTCAAAAATCCAGCGATTTCAGTCAAAACTCTTACGACAAATTACAAATGCTCCCTTTTACGTTACCAATGACTGTTTGCACAATGACCTCAATATTCCGTATGTGAACGACTTATTTCGTAAAATTTACACAAGATTCCGTATGAAATTATCACATCATAGCAACGAACTTGTACGCAACCTATACCTACCATACCTTCCCGGGAATCCCCGCAGACGTCTACACCGACGATGGAGTAGGGACATCATTTTGTAATAAGTAATTCCCGATAGTATACACTATTATCTAATCCGTCCACAGGACATTTCCAGCTGGAGCCCACTGTTGAGTGGTGATCTCCTCTAAGTCTTAAAGCGCATTTTATTCCATTTCTTAATCATCTCATTCACTCGTTGTTATTATATACAGTTGTGAATTTTCCTAATAAAGTAAAAAAAAAAAAAAAAAAAGTTTTGCTCGGTTGAATCTAAAATTGTAAAAAATAATTCTCGGATTACTTTTCAGAAACTTCTTTCAACTTAAAATATTTTGCAAAGTATAAAAATTTTTAAGTTCAGTGTTCTTTAAAAGAAATTATATTCTAAACGTTCAAATTTAAGTAAAAATATTTGTTTAAAAAAAGAAACATTAATGTTTTTCGTCATTACTGTTGTGAAAATTATACGGACGCAATTTGTCAATAGCTCTTTTAATTTTTGTATAACAAGCGTAGTTTATTTAAACGACCAGGGTAAATAACCGATTCCGTCGCGCCCAATAAGTGTCGCGTTCCAATGACCTGCGTGCCAAGAACCGTAAAACGTAGGCCCTAACACATTATTTATATACTCCTACCCATTTACCCTAAAATAAGTGCGCTACGCAAACAAACTCTAACCTCTACTAACGTATAAGTAGCCTATTTAGTAGTTCTCTAAAAAATTTAGTTTCTATAAAAAGGTTTCATGCGATCTTGGGTTCGAATCCCATTTGGGCACGGCATATTTTCATACGTTACAAAAATCATTTCATCCTTCACCGTCTGCATTAGCAGTAGATTGCAGAACAATCGGACTGAAATGATTATGAAAAAATCGAATTGATTATGAAAAAATCGTCCATAAAATACCGACTAAAAATTGTTCCCTGTTTTTTTTTTTTTTTTGGAAAATATGATTCTGTTTAAAATTCAGTACCACAGCCACAAAGAATCCGTCACCATAAATATCACCGTCATCATAAATAAAAATAAAAAGGTGTAAATTACTTTATTACATTTTCTTCGTATATTGAATAATCATGCCCATAACTGACAGATATAGTGTTAAATTATTTGCACACGATCTGCTAGTTGCTGGGCTACAAAAATTGTTGTGTTACCTATCACATGGTCAGCCAATTAAATGACTGAATCATTTAAGAACAGAAGAGGTAGTGATGTAAAAGACACTAGTCAGAGTTATCTCCTCTGAGAGTAATGAATTTCATTACACAGCCAGATTCTGGGGTGAATGAAGTGAAGGTATTATTTGCAGGGTGGAAAGTGGGTGCTTTTCAGAAGGCTTAGCATGCTGATAAGCATACTTTTCCACTCAGTGCGAAAGGCAATTGTAAACCAACTCACTCGTTTTAATTAGTAAAGCTTCTAGAGGTTCAAACCAACTTTTCGGCTGATAATCACAACAACAACAATATATTGATTAGGTTACCATAAATTATGAAAAAATCGTCTATAAAATAACGACTAAAAATTGTTCAGAATTAGATTTCAAATGTTAATAAAAGTTATGTTAAAAATATACAAGAAATTAAAAGAATTAAAAATTTTATAACTGTTTTTTAAATAATATTAATAATAATAATGTGTTTATGTCATCAGCCGATAAGCTGGTTTGAACCTCTAGAAGCTTTACTAAGTAAAACAAGGAGTGAATTGGTTTAATAATGACTTCCTCACTAAATGTAGAAGTATGATTAATCAGCATTACAGGTCCGCTGAAAAGCATCTACTTTCCACTCTGCAAATGCCACCTTCACTTTATTCACCACAGATTCTGGCTAGTGTCTTTTACACCTCTACCTCTTCTGTTCTTAAATGCTGTAGCCTAGCAATAATTCTAATTTTTTTTAAACTTTGATGGCCTCCACTCACCCCTTACAGCTATCCCAACCTCCATGAAAGGAACTAACAGGGAAGCGGTGTCGACTTACATGAGTTGAAGAAATGCAGCAACAGATAGAAATCCTTGAAAACGCTGCACTTACCTATCGGAACGTAAATCCAGGGGATGTCAAAAGAAAAAAACTTAAGTAAATAGGCTACATATAGACAAATAAATTTGAGCAGGAAATGGCAATGATACCACAACTACAGCGTGGAAAGATAACTTACGGAAACTCAAAGGGGAGAGAATATAAACACTAACAAGAAAAACCACCAAGCTAACATATAAGTAAATTATTATTAATATTATTCAATAGTAATAATAATAAAATTTATTTATTTTCTTAATTTTTACAGTTTAACCCATACACATTGTTCAAAACGTCATAATACATTTACAACATTCACAATGTAGAAGGTGGAGCAAATTGACCAACCCAACTATGACTTAAAAACATATGCTAGATAGAGTAAGCGTTCTCTACTTTTATTTAGTAGACAGTATAACAGAGATTTAAAAAAAATCTGGTGTGAAACACTCACACAACTTTCTCTTGCCAATGCAAATGATTAATAATAAACCTAACATTATTAATAAAATATTAGAAATAAACAAAAACTAACCTCAAAAACATAACCTTATTTTAATCATGAGTGAATGACGCAAAATGACAATCGAACTCAGTTTGGCTTAAAAATACGGAAAATCACGCTTTCACGCTAAACTAGGCTCTGTAGAGAAAAATGCTCTAAACAAAAGTTGTAGATCTTTTAATTTTCTATAAATTTAATTATATACACTTTTGTCGTAAAATGCATACTAAGACCGAAATGTTAAAAAAATCGATTTTTCTCACGTTTTCGTGAGAAAAAAAACAGAAAATCGCAAATTACCGCTAAACTAAGCGTTATAAAAAAAATGTTTGAAACAGAAGTTGTAGGTTTTTAAATTTTCTACAACTTTTATTATATAAGTTTTTGCGCTAAAATTTATATTAAAGCCGTAATCTTAAAAAAACAAAGTTTTTACGTGAAAACAGCCTAACCGAGAATTTCAGCAAACATGGCGCCTACCCTATCTTGTAGAGAATAAAAAATTGAGTAAAATAGGCGATTTTTAAAAAAATCGTAGGACCAGTTTTTGAGAAAATCGCAAAAAACTGAAAAATTATACGAATAAACTACTACTTCCGGTTGACCGATTTTGATGAAAATGTTCGTGTCGCGTCCGGTAGTGGTATGTAACTTAAGTTTCAAGTTTCAAGTTCGTACGATGTTCCGTTCTTGAGATATTCTGTTCACACACAGACACACACACACACACACACACAGACCAATCGCTAAAAACATGTTTTTTGGGTTAAGGGGGTCTGAAAACGTATAGATCCGGTGAAAACTCGATTTCGAAAAATCGACATGAAAACAATACTTTCCTTCCTATATATTCATATAGGCAAGAGAAAGTAAAAAGTTACACGATTTCTATTAAAAATAATACAATCTAATAGTCTAATAAATCTAATTAACTAAACAATCACAACATAATGAGATGAATATGAAAATTTCATTAAATTTTAAGAATGAAATGAAACTTATAAGTGACGATCTGATCGGACGAAGGAGCTAAATAATAACGATTAAATGTATCCTTTTTTAAGTACATAATAGTTTATTTCTCATCATGCGGTCCTGGGTTCGAATCCCACTCAGGCACGGCATATTTTCATACGTTACAAAAAATCATTTCATCTTACATTGCATAAAGTTCCACCCAAACGTCGTCGCTAATGACCCTCGCAGTTGATGCGACGTTAAATTAAAAAAAAAAATAGTTTATTTCTAATTAAAACGAAAAGCTTTAAGAGTAAAAATGAAAACATGTTTTTTTAGATAAGAAAAATTTATAAATTTAAAAATCTTACATAAAAAAAATTAGATTTTCGGCTAATATCAAGTGAAATCTTAACATTTTAAAATCTATATTTCATGTTTTATAATCGTCTGTGTAGTTATAAATGATAAAGCAATTGAAACTTTACATTCAAAAATAAAAATATATTTCTGTTCATATATAATGTAACGTAGCATAATAAATTACACCATTAATTTACTACGTAAGCCTAAATTAATTAAATATTAATAAATTAAATGAACATTAACGAACGGAACACGTAGAACTCGAAGAGAAATAGAAATAAAAATAAAATTATAAAAAGAAAAGAAGAATAATGTATAAGTTATATATGTATACAAAGTGGAATAAATTTATTAACTAGCATTGCAACGAGATGCTTTCTACATTTTATCTTAGTCTTTAACAAGTAGAGAAGATCTCTTTGGATTATACAAGAAAGAAGAAGACGAAGGTGAAAAGTAAGAAAAAGAGAAACAAGAAGAAATGTGGGAATAAGAAAAAGGAAAAGAAGATTACTAGTGCAAAAGCGAACAAGCAAAGAGATTCTTATTGCATAGAATTTATAATAATACTGTCGGTTAACATTTTATCTATTTTTATCCTCTTTGCCTTACCTATCTTCTCTTTATTTTTTAATCTCTATGTATATGTATAGGTTATGTACCTTTATAAACATTTTACTTAGTACTAAATAATTAATAGTATGTTATCTATAGCTAGTTAGAAATTCATTTAAAGTCTTAGATAAAAATTATTACATTCATTGATATTCATCCGTAGAAAACAAACAAACACACACACACAAAAGTAAATCTTAGTTCATTTTAGTTTACATGTATATAATTAAATGCAAGTTTTAAATGGCTAATCGTTTTTTATTTGTAATTAAACTTTATTCTGTATTATTTATTCTTTTATTTATAAGTAATAATACATTCTAATGAAAAAGGAAATAAATTTTTGAGTTTTTATAAATGTTTTATAGATATTTGAAATTCTTAATGCGCGGTGAAGTTGAAATTCCTTTTGAAATTGTTTTAAGATTTAAGTTATAAAGATAAATTTTATGAACTTATTTAATTATAATAAATTTGTTACTCATGTCAATAAATGTTTATGAATGACAAAAGTTGTACAGTAGTAAGTAAAATGGTTTATCTATAAATGTAATTTATATGTAGATTATAATTTATCATCACAATTAAACACATAACGCAGGTTATAGATACATTAATATAACTTAGTTAAACAAATGTATTATTAAGGAATCCTAAAATAAATCTTATTTAATTTTTCGGAAATTTTCAGCCAAAATTTATTAACAAGGGTCAAACTGAAAGGAAGCATAAAGGTTTCATACCAGGCTGACATTTTTACCAGTTAATTACCTTGCTCATTCACATATACCGACATTTTTTTGACTTCCTCAGTTTATCCAAAAATTAGTAAGATGGAAAAACCTTAGAAAAAAATTGTATGTTATTCGTTATTTTTTGTTTAAATTTTATGGTTAAACAGATTAAATTGAAAATTTGTCAGTAGCTAGAGACAACCTAAAACTATTAAGTGTGTATGAAGTTTAATTTCCCTATCTTTTACCAATCGTATGAAAAATAAATCTGCCTATCTCTTTCTCCGGCATCCTCGTTCTCTCCTGCCCTCCGGCTTATAGCATAGTGTCTGCTTAGGTATCCTATCCTCCCTCATTCTGTTCGCATGCTCTAACCACTGCATTCTGTTCTGAGATACCTTGTTGTTTAGAGAAGATGTTGAGTTCTTTCCTTATCTCGGTATTCCTGTAGCGATCTTCTCTACTACACCCATACATACGGCGAAGAAATTTCATTTCAGATGCTTGCAATCTACTTTCCTCTCGCTTTGATAGCACCCAAGTTTCACTCCCATAGAGTAGTAAAGTTTAGTGCCAATCGAATGAAAAATGTACCTAAAATTAGCAAATTTAACATTGGCGGGATACAAGGTACAGTCTTCCCTGAATGTAAACGATTAGAAAAAGAACACTAAAATTTTACGGACATCTGTATAAAATAAGTGGTAACCGGTCAACAAAAGACATTTTTAAGACATTAAACAATAGACCTAAGGTGTCGGGCGTAATGGTTTAAAGAAATCAGAGAAGATACTGAGAAAACCGGAATAAATCGAGAAAACTCAATAAACCGAACCAAATTCAGACAACTAGTTACGGACTTTACGAGCTTCCATGAAGAACAAAAGTAGAACACCGGATGAATAGAAGGAAGGAGAAAAGCCTACGGTGAACGAACGCAGAGAATGTGAGGTTTCTGGAAGAAGAGCTTCCAGAAACGTCTAAAGGCACCTCACGTGGTATAAAATTGGCCCTATACGAGGAAAAAATAGAAATCAAAGTGACTCATAATTAATTTATTAATGATTTAAGTGAAAGCAATACAGAAAACACATCTACGGATGTTTTAAAACAATTACTAGAGCTTTAAAAAAAATTGAATCATTGTTATGCACACATAGTACCTACTACGTTCATTTTATAAATTCTTTAAAAATATTATAAATTTTTATACATTTTATATTAACAATTATCTCTATAAATATTTCTTAGTTACGTTTATGTTGGAATAACGACAAAATAAATACATACATTTTTATGTAAATTTAATAAAAATGTGAAAAATTGTAAAAACGTTTTTTAATTAAATTATAAGATATCCACTATATTCAATTGCAGATACCTACCTGGAATTAATTTAAAGTAGATGTATTATACATGATAATATTTTCTACTAGTACAGTCCAACTTAACGTAACTCTTTAGAAAGATGTTTTTTATAGGTACTTTTAGTCATTCTTCTAAATAGGCGAAAAAGAACTTAATGTTTTTTTTTTTAAATCATCATTATAAAACTCGCTGCAACAATGATGAGTTTAGAATTAAAAGACATTGGCTAAAAAGTTCTCGCACGGAATTCATTACAATTTCGTTTAATTTTTTTAACAAATTTCAAATCGAACATAAAACTCCTTAATACATAAACTTTGATCATTAAATAAAAGGGTTTCTTTTTATAAAACATCAATTTTATTCTGAACAAGTTTTTAAATTATGTTACAAAAAATTATTTTAAAAGTAATTTAACAATGTAAAATTTAAAATTAAGTTACATCGTAGATTTAAATTATGGAACTGGAGTAATACAGATTTATATTTATAAGAATTAAGTTTTTTTTGTATACTTATATAACTAATTTGTAATAACTGTATAATTTTTGAACTCTTAGCCCATTTATAAATATTTATTTTGTATTTGATAATTACTGTTCCAATATTGTATCGCTTTCGCAAGGAGTCTCGAAGACCGACTTAACATCGAGTGTTCAGGGGCTGCGATTCCTCGACAACTCACAACTTAACAGATGACTGAAATACCAGAAAACCTTCGATTGGAATAATAATAATTAATAATAACTTCTCTGGCCAAACAAAAACGTTGATTTGATTTACAAAATCTTATATTAGTCTATCAAGTGATCATTTGTAAAAAATCCTAAATTTCAATTGTAACGCTCAAATAGGTTAGGCCTACATAAACTTTAATTGAAAAATTAATTAAATGAATAAATTAAACAAAGATTTTAAATGAAATTAAAATGATTTTAATGAATTAAATTTTGAAATTAAACTAAAACAAAATTGAAATTACAAAATTAACTTGATTTTTCTTGATACAGTTTGATATAATTATTGATGACACTTTTATATAATTCTACTTATGTTAACACTTTAAGTTGAATAAAAATTATTGATATATTGAATATACAGGGTGTTTCAGGAGGATCTGCCATACTGTACAAGCTTATTCCTCTCATCAAAATTATGAAAAAAGTTCAAATAAACATGGGTCCGGAAATGCTTCGTTGGCGAGTTATACAGGGTCAAAGATATCACCTGAAATTCAGTTGAGTTGACAAATCGTATAAAACCTATCCCAGAACTCTATATCCAATAGTATAGGAGAATATCGGGGTAAACCGTCAATAAACTTAATTTATTTACTATTGAACGAATAAAATGCATAACATATTTACATTTGTATAAAGTGTAATCGTAGCTTTTAAAAACCAATTTTATTTAACTCCTATTCAGATAAAAAATAAAGGGAAAATATGTAATACTAAATAAAATAACGAATTAAAAAATATATTCCAGTAATTAGTCAACTTTTAAAGTACTTTTTAAATGTATGAGGAAATTATTCTATGTTTTTGAATCCCGTTGGAAAACACAGCTTTAAAGGTTTTTCTTTTTCCTCTGTTTTTCATTTAACCCACCCCCACCTACTCGCATTCCAACTCTTCAGTGATGATATTTTATTGCGCGCGCATCTCTTGTCGCTATGGTTACCAATTGAGCGCCACCAAGGAACATTTCCACGTTCGCTGTTTTTACATCCCTGTACCACCACTAGATATAGAAAAACTTTACGATATTAAAACTTCTGTATACATTTTGTACTAGAGTAAAATGAACACATTTTTTTAATATTTATTTTTATTTTACAAATATTGTACAACTAAGACATGAAAATATTTGTTTATTAAATTATATTTCCGTCAAATTCATTGGTTAATCCATAACGAAGTTAATGTTTAACAAATATTAGGGCATAACAGTCTACGAAAATACAGTCAGTAAGATAACATAGACCCATAGGGTTGGTCTACTAGATATAAAGTCATTGCCACGAGTTTAACAGCTGTTTCTCGGAGTCGAAGGTTCCTGCTTCAAATCTAATAAAAATAGTTACTTTTAGTATATATGAATTTGAATACTAGACAGTAGTTATCGGTGTACTTTGATAGTTGGGGTTCAATTGACCATACTCTCTCGGTCTATACAAGACGACACCTCATTTACACGTCATACACATCATCCTTATCTCATTTGGTCGCGAAGTTCCTTATTTGTCCTGAATTGAACAGATTGTAACGTTCATACATTAAGGAATAAAAAAGCAAGATAACACGGTAAGAAAACGTTCAGAAAAATTTATACAATATCATCATTCCACTTTGTCAAATATCTGGACCTAAAAAAATTATATCTACATTTTTAGAAACTAATTTAATAATTTGGTCGTTTCAGGATGATGGAAAAAATTATCGTCATCAGTCAACGCTGTTAAATTGTAATTTTCTATGTAGGGTAAGTCTACAATTTTGAAACGTTTCAGTCTGTGGCAGTGGTCACAATTATCTAAGAGTTTAATCACTAAAAGGTTTTCATGACGTTCCAGTATGTCTTGGTATGTTTTCGTTTGTTGTCGTATTTCGTCTGAAAAGTGTTAATACGTTAGTCATTAACAATGAATGAATGAACAATGAATTAATGGTTCGGGAGCAATGAATTACGTCATTGCTTACGAACCAAGCTGCGTCGAAAAGTAATTCGAAAAATCTTTGATTAAAAATTCTGTAAGGTAGGAATATTAAATGAGCCAGCTGATTTCCATAGTTCAATTTTGTAATTTATAAGAATTTATACAGTCAGATACATCTTAAATGTTTTATACTGAAAAACGCGACTTTCTGTCTGTCAGCCACTAAAAATCGGCGTAATTTAATGCCCAGCTGTTTACGTTTTGATCGGATATGTCTTTTTTATGAAAGCTTCGACTGTTTATAGGCTAAATAGTTCCTCATTTAAAAAACAAAAGCACTTAGAGCAATAACAAACGCACCTTTTTACGTAACCAATCATACCCTTCACAAAGACCTGAAAATACCAACGGTTTGAGACATTTTAAATGAAACCTATAACTCATTACACACAAAGACAATTGACCACATAAATTCAAATGTCCAATCTCTTTCAACTAACCATCTCCCCGTTAACAGATGACTTAAACGAAGGTAGAATAGGGATCTTCTCCGACCACCATAAAAAAGCATTTCAATTTAACTTGTCATGCCTGTTTCATTTGATAAAAAAAAGTTATTTCATAAGAAAAAAAATAATCCATAATAGTTTATAAATCATTATCATTCAACATATTGGCACCACATTCATTGTAAATTTTCACGCCGAAATCGGTTACTGGATCGATTCAAATTCCCGCCATTCCTCATTCATTCCATCTCATTTACTAGTTGTGCTTTAAAAAATTATACAGTTGGAAATAAAACTAGTGTTGAAGGCAAGGAAAATCCTTCGGTTTTGGAAGAAGTCGCAAAATTCCGCTTAAACTAAGAGTCCTAGTAAAGGTAGTTACTTTTACACGAATTTGCGTACTAGACAGTGGTTGCCGGTGTACTTTGATGGTTGGGGTTCAATTAACCATACCCTCTCAGGAATGATCGACCTGGATCTGTACAAGACTACACCTCATTTACACGTCTTACATCTCATCCTCATCTAATCGGGTCATGAGGTTGTTTATTGTTGTGAATTGAACAGATTGCAACGCACATATATTAGGAATTAAAAAGAAAACTAAGAGTGGTGTAAAATAAACATTAAATAAAATACAAAAAGTGAGGTAATCGGTGGCAATTTTCCAAATTGTCATCTACTGTCATTTTCCTACGCCCGTCCGTCCATCAATCCAAATGTCAGAAACTACAAGATATAGCTACAAACGGTTTCCGGATTTGTAATCCACATAAAAAGTAAGTGAGCCTGGATTAGGTTAAAAGTTCCGTTTCGACCGAAAGTGGCTCAACGGATGTCAAGAAATCAAATTGGGAATTCGGAAACAAAAATAGTGTCATTCGATTCCTCTTAAAGAGTAAATACAAAAACCACTAATGGTTTTTTCCAAAGATCAAAGGTAAGCCTTTAGAAAAACATTCCACAAGCCATGAAACGCGTCGACTAATGAAACGATTTTTTACTTTTAATTTTGTTTAATTCTTGTTACAAGCTATTTTAAAATACATTTTCGCCTATATTTGTAATTTTGAAAAAACTAGTTTTTCCACATTTTTCCGTTTTTTTCTTTTAAAAATGGATTTCTAATTTTTTTAAATAATTTCTTACAAAGTAACCTAGGCATGTACGGCCCAAATTTCAAGTTTTTAGTCCCCGTGGGTCAAAAAATCCCACTTGTTAGATGGGAAAAATCTCATAATGATGAATGGTGGGTTCAGTAACAAATAAAGCGATTTTCATTTTGTATAATCACCTTATACCTACTACGTATAATAGGAATCAAATACGTGACCGGAGGTACACGGCCTACGTGATCGGAAGAGGCGGCCGCGCTTCTTTCCTACCTGTCCACGTTTACCTACCTTTAACTACCTCATTGTTATTTTACGAGCAATTTTATTATAGTTACAATTATGATTTGGATTAATTATTTATTTATAGAATTATTATTTTTAATCATCATTAATTAAATACAAATAACAATTAATATGTTATACTGTAAATAACTCGAAAGTAATTAGGCCTATTTTGTATTAGAAAAAGACTTTTTTTAAAAGGGTAAAGAACTAATTAAAACCATTCATAATTGGTTTAAAGTTATATTACTTTGTTGTATTGTCCAAATTAAACTACTTTTGTTTCTTTATTCGTTGTTTAATTTAGTTTTAATTGTGATAAATTCGTATAAGTATACTGGTAGATATTTAATGAATAGTATGAGATAGTTCTATGCGTTTTTTTTTTGATGGAACTAATTTTTAATTTAATAATTTTAATGCGTTTATAAAATACAACAAAATAATACTAAAATAATCATATATTTCTTCAAATATAATTTATTTAACGATTATTTTTATCGCCTTGTTTATTTTTTGTTAAAATTTTTAAATGTAGGCCTATTTTCTTTTAATATTCTTGTTAGTATGTGTATTTATAGGCCTACTTCTGTGGAGTCAAAAGTTAATCATTTCACTTAAAATTCGTAAGACTTGCTTCTGGCGCTTATTTTTATGTAAACAATAAAACCCTTCATGACGATTTCAAAATTCCGATAGTAAAGGAACTAACCGCATCTTTCTACAGTAAATTTTGTGAACGAAAGAAGAGGTAGAGGAGTAAAAGGCACTAATAGTTAAATTAGTCATAGTAAGAGAGCAATAAATTTCGTCTTTATACAACCAAACCCAGTGTTGAATAAGTTAAGGTGTCATTTGTAGGGTGGAAAGTAGATGCTTTTCAAAGGGCCTGGCATCCTGATAAGAATACTTTTCCACTCAGTAAGAAAGGCAATGGTAAACCACCTCACTGCTCGTTTTACTAAGTAAAACCTTTTGAGGTTCAAAAAAATCTTCCGGCTAATGATGTAAAGTACATTAAAAAAATCATCAATTCGGATTATATACATAGGGGGTCCCTAATTTGAATTAAGGAAAATTTTGAATTGTACAATACTTAACGAAAATTCGAGCCAAAGGACCAATTGTTTTAAGTGAATGTTAGATTTTGTTCTTTGTTTTTTTTTCAAGAAAATCTTAAAAGAATACAGTAGGCCTACATGAAATAAATTCAATAACTGATAAATTTTTAATTTAATAAAATTTAATTTAAAAAATTGCCCTACGGGCCAGCCCAGTCCGTCAACAGGTAAAAAGTCGCTATTATTTGTTAAGTAACACCGTTTGGGCAAGCGACTTTGTATGGTGACCGGTTGACAGCAATCCGTGAACAAACTCTACTGGGGATCCCTGTTCAAACTCATGCCTAATTCACTTCAAAAATACAGCGAAAAGCAGCAAATTTGGTAGTTGTCATGATGTACAGTTCCTGATAAATAAAAGCTAAGCTCAGCTAATTTAAATAATTAAATACTTTTTTACTTTCTCTTGCCTATATGAATATATAGGAAGGAAAGTATTGTTTTCATGTCGATTTTTCGAAATCGAGTTTTCACCGGATCTATACGTTTTCAGACCCCCTGAACCCAAAAAACATGTTTTTAGCGATTGGTCTGTGTGTGTGTCTGTGTGTCTGTGTGTGTGTCTGTGTGTCTGTGTGTCTGTGTGTGTGTGTGTGAACAGAATATCTCAAGAACGGAACATCGTACGAACTTGAAACTTGAAACTTAAGTTACATACCGGACGCGACACGAACATTTTCATCAAAATCGGTCAACCGGAAGTAGTAGGCCTAGTTTATTCGTATAATTTTTCAGTTTTTTGCGATTTTCTCAAAAACTGGTCCTACGATTTTTTTTAAAATCGCCTATTTTACTCAATTTTTTATTCTCTACAAGATAGGGTAGGCGCCATGTTTGCTGAAATTCTCGGTGAGGCTGTTTTCACGTAGAAACGTTGTTTTTTTAAGTTTACGGCTTTAATATAAATTTTAGCGCAAAAACTTATATAATAAAAGTTGTAGAGAATTTAAAAACCTACAACTTCTGTTTCAAACATTTTTTTGTAAAACGCTTAGTTTAGCGGTAATTTGCGATTTTCTGTTTTTTTTTCTCACGAAAACGTGAGAAAAATCGATTTTTTTAACATTTCGACCTTAGTATGCATTTTACGACAAAAGTGTATATAATTAAATTTATAGAAAATTAAAAGATCTACAACTTTTATTTAAAGCATTTTTCTCTACAGAGCCTACTTTAGCGTGAAATAGTGATTTTCCGTATTTTTAAGCCAGACTGAGGTTGATTTTCATTTTGAGTGTTTCACTCATGATTAAAATAAGGTTATGTTTATTGAGGTTAGTTTTTTGTTTTTTTCTATAATTTTATTACTAATGTTAAATTATATTGTAAATTATTTGCATTGGCAAGAGAAAGTTGTGTGAGTGTTTCACACCAGATTTTTTTAAGTATATTACTTTATATTAGGTATACATATTTTATTCTAAAGCAGTCCGAATTATCGCAAATTGCGAGCTACATAAGTCCGAATTAGAGGGGTCTTACTGTATTTGAAATTGACGACTATATCTTGACTACTTGAAATTTGACTTAAACTATTAACTAAAAAATGTAACAACTACTAGTAGATATCTGACAGTGTCACAATGTAGAATAATGTTATTTTAAAAATTTACTATACTACCTGACAGTCGTTTTTTTAACAGTAGAATAAGGTTATATTTTTTTATCTATGCGTTCTATAAAGATCTTAATCGAAAAATCCTCCTAGATTACAGAACCACCTTAAAAATACCTTAAGGTTAAACAATTTTAGATGAAGATCTACATCTTCATTATACATTCATTTATCAAAAATTTTTGATCAGAATTTAAAATATTTATATAAAAATATAAATAAATTAAGATTTAATACTCTAATTTTAAAAATTCTTTAACCTTTGATTATTGTATTAATAATCTTGTTAGATATATACATTATAATTGACGTAGCCTACAAAGATATTTTATCAAAAGTATTTTAAATTAGTTTATCAGTAATTAGTTTTACCTAAGATAACAAACAGCATCCCTTAATTTATATATTTTTTATTTAGATATTTATACTAATTAATTTTCTATTAAGATAATACAGTGATAAGAATATCAATTTTTCTTTTATTTTTTTCATTTTCCTTTGTTCTTTTCACGTCGTAATATTAATCTTTTAAAACTGTTATAATTTCTTAGAAAATATATCTTTTTATATGTCCTATATCTATCTCAGGTATTTGATAGGCTAATACACTTCCTTTATTAAATTTTTTACTTCGACAATTTATAAATCAATAAATACACACGAGTGTCGGTTATTCGAACGTCAGTCATCCGAACTGTCAATTATCCGAACCACCATCGAGGGAAAAAATACATATCTACTCACGTAGAGGCCTTTACTGCCCAAAAAACTGGCATGCTATGGTGCGCAAAACAGCATGAATTTAGTGCTGCTGAAACATTGCTTCTAAAAGGAATGAGAGATATTACTGCCACAAAAATAAGTACAGTCTTAGTTTAAAAGAAAATTTAAGATTTTTTTAATAATTACTGTATAGTATGAACGAGGTTTGATCGAAAAATGACGAGAATTTTAGTTTTTCGTAAAAAAATTTTTATTTATTCATCTATATATGTCAATTTTGTCTCCTTAAAATCCCCTTGATTATCCGAGCTATTTGATTATCAGAACCATTCTGGTCCCAATTAGTTCAGATAACTGACGCTCCACTGTGTAGGCTATTCTTTTGGACATCAAATTTATTGTTTTAAAACAATTTTTTAATTTAAAAAATTATTATTAATCTTCTCTGGGCCTACGGTACCCAATTTTAAGGTGCATCAAGCAACAAACAATCAAAGTTTTCAGTTAAGGATCTTCCAAAATTGTATTAACTGGACTCGGTTGGCACCATCTTCATATACCAGAAACTATCCGAGATACTGATGTAACTACACAAATGTATGAGATAAGAGTAACCATTTGGCTAAATTTTTGGCTCTAAATCTTAGGCTACATATTTTAACAATAGACACCACCAGTCGCTTAATATTCTCAACAACGGATAAAGCTATAAGCACTTAAAATTAATTACACTATAATTACTAATTGTTTAATTTAATGTAACGTAACTGATTGTAAAAAAAAAATTATTTACATTCCTTTTTGTTGTTTGTTAACATAAAGATGTAAAATTAAATTATTAACTTGTTACAAAAAAGACATATATATGTAATTTTGTCGTAATCACGAAGTCAATAAAGTTATATATTATAAACTTACTTATTTTTAACATAAAGATTACAAAATCTTTAATGAAGTCATTAATAAAAAAAAATAACTTAATTAAAATAAGTGGGCATACCGATATATAAATCTAAGGGTAATAAAAATCAATTAATTTTTTTATTAAACCTAGACTATAAATTGACTAATAAATATATAATAAAACTAGTATACATAGATATATACTAATAGTACTATAATTTTTTTTATGTTAAGTTATATCTACAAATAATTCATAAATAACAAACTAACCACTTTTTTTTATTAATATTCTTTCAAAGTTTAAAAAACTACAGCGTAGTCGCTTTAATGTTATACAGTCTATAATAAAACAATAATAAATGTTAAGAATTATAAAATAAAATTCAGTAATGATTTGTCAACTAATAAAATAATATGTATTAATTATACAGTAGTAATAAAAAAAATAAAAAAGTGATATCTTATGATAAATATATGACAAACAAACTTCACACTTTAGATTTAGGCTATTACAATTCGGCATTAAAAATGTCCACACTTATTTTAACTAATAAATATCTTGGTGGATTAAAGATAAATTGGAGTCACATTTTTAGAGAAAAAAAGACGGAACTAGAACTGTAATGTATCATCTTTTTCGCAATTCTCCTTATCTACCGGTAAGGTTATATCGTATCCAGTAAGTTTGTTCTTCCATTTCCCCATAAATTGTAGTAAACTTAATTTTTAAATATCATGCAACTATTCTTTAGCGAATCCGTAATCTTCTGTCATTGTACAGAGAATGTTACAGAATAAAAAGGAGCTCGAGTAAAATATTTATACCGTGCTTCCCAACAAATCTGACGAAGAGCCTCTTTTACTTACTGTAATATCAAAAATGAAAATATACTGACCACTTTACATTCCTGGCTAACGTTCAGACAACAATGAAACGAAATTTTTTCATATGTAAGTAACCGCGCTTTATCGAAATTGAATAATTTGTTTTTCCTTTATTTATTAATAATTAAATTAGCCTATTAGCTACTAAAATATTTTGTAGACTCATTTTTATTCTGTTTCCAAACGAGTGGAGTAATAAAAGTAAGATTACACCCTTGTAATTAGATTAATGTTGACAATAAATTGTCCAATGTTAATTTCCCTTTACGTCAAATTTGTTGGGAACCACGGTAGTATATAGGCCTAAGTGGAATTTAACATATTAAGATAACTTTTTTATAAGGTCTACAAACTGATCTTTTTCATATATTCGTTAATAAAATTAGATATTGTAGATCAATATACAGTATACTATAATAAAATTAAAATAAATGTTAAGAATCATTATATAAAATTCAGTAATGATAGTCAACTAATAAAATAATATGTATTAATTACAGTAGTAATAAAAAATAAAAAAGTAAAGGTAATAAAAATCAATTGATTTTTTTATTAAACCTAGACTATAAATTGACTTGTTTGTAGACTTACAACAAAATTGTTTTACGGAATTACAAAAAATTCTTGTAATTCCGTAGTTTTAGCTCTAGGATCGTTAAACGTTTTACTCAATTATTTGTTCGGCAAATTGTTTACTCGAAAATGAAAATCCTATTGGTTTGTTTACCCCAGAATAGGTCATTTGGCAAACGAATTTATTGTAAATTTTATGCTTTACATTTTTGTGTGCCCAAGCTAAACACTCTAATCCCACTAAGTAATCGTTATGTTTTATTACCTGTTTTGCAGATTTCGCCGGATTTTTCGTAAGAAAAACTAAAATTATCAGATAAGTAATTACACATTTCTGTTTTGTTGGAAAATCCTGTAAAATCTTGCGTAATATTTAGATTGCAAAGAAATAATCTTTAAGTAAATAATCGAAAAGATAATATATAAACCGGTGGTACAATGCGAAAGTTAATTTAACAGACTTACTTTTTCAGTAAATTTAATTCCTACCTTTGTTTTTGAAAATTTAGCTTCATAATAATATTTTAACTTTAATTATTATAAGTTTATTGTGTAACTAATAAAACGCTACACTCAGACCTAAACGTTCCCTATATAAATGACGTTTTCTTTAAACTGTACCTATAAAAAATTTATGAAGAAACTCACGAACCACCATAACCCATTTATCTCAAATCTGAATACGCAGAGACTCTCTCTAACAACCCAATAAGAGAACTAAAACGTCTAACCATTACAGTGATCTAAATGCTGTACTTATCTATTCAAGTCGGAGTTCTGTCACTGGACTGTGTCTCCACTCACGGTTTTTTTATCATGTTAATCTTTTACATATTTTGTGTTATATTCACTGATTGTACCGAAATAACAGATTAAATTTATTGTATAAAGGTTAAAAAACTAATTGTTTTTACTTTGTATCTCTCCTGAGAGATACATTTTCAAGTCAATTAAATATTACTACATTTATTATCAAATCTATTTATTGTTATTTAAACAGCCCCTGATTGTTAGATACATTCTGTTAATTAAAAATATATAATTACAGAACAATTTATGTATACAATGGAATGTACGAATTTTTGTTACTTGGAAAGAATTTGTTCTAATAATTAAATTAAACTAAATTAAAAATAATAATTGTGAAATTTATTGCTCAATTAAATTTATCATTAAATGAGAAGTACTGTGTAGAACTAGTATTGTATAATAAATAAATTTATTATTATTTTTATTATACTTATCCTTTAACAATACATGGTTAATTATAAATTCCCAAATAAATTTTAATTAAAAAATACTGCTATTATTTTAGCACTATTATTATTTATCTATATAACTTATTCCTATTGTAATTTATTTAAATAATTTTATTCAAATAAATTTTACTTAATTAAAAGTATTGTGAAAGATCATTTGTTACTTTTACCGATATTTAATGTACTAAATTATTTTCAAATTTTCTGATAAAATTCACGATATTTTTATTAAAATTTTTAATGTACTGTAGACAAATTTGAAATTTAAATTTTGACTGTATTTTGTTAATCTGTGAATTCATGTAATTGTTCGGTATAGTTAAATTCGAATAGGCCCTATTTTTAAGCGAATTACTTTGCGTTAACATTTGTTAAATGTTTTAGTAAGACTTAGGCCCAAATAATTTAAATATTTGCTTACTAGTCTAAGCGTACGATAAAAAAAGTTAGATGATTCTATACTCTACTTTATCGGATAGAATAAAATAAATATTAATTAAAATAATTATACTGAAATAGTTAAATAAAATCTTATTTATTCCTTTTTTTTAATAAGCAAAACTTCTAAATATTTAAATTTAAGTTATTTTTTATTTATTTATTTGTTTCCATGGCTATTCCCCGTACAAATGGATTTGTATTTAAATAATTTTACAAAAAAAATTATAATTAATTTTCTTAAAAATCCAATAATAATAGTAGTAGCAATATAAAACCAATAATAACAAGTAAATTCCAGAATTTCATAGTAAAATTACAAACTAGGTAACTTTTTTCCTCATATTGATACATTTATTATGAATAATTATAGTTATATAGCCTAAATACAAACTTAAAAGATAAAAATATAGGTTTAATCATTTATATTTTAATACATAACAATGTTTATGTATGGTATAATTAATGATCAATTCAAAGTAGTTTAGGATAGAAACGAATGGAGAAAAATAACAATTTTGTTTAGTGAAGTGTGGTGAGATGGATTTACAAATGATCAAAATCAAAGGCAATAACAAATAAATTTAAACTGTTGGAAGAATTTTATCAAATAGTTATACACAATTTAAAAATAATAGTATGTATAACTGTATTAACTGAAATTTAACTGTAATAATTGTATCGCATTACGAAAAGTATTATTATTTGTTGTAAACAACTCCGGAGAGAGCTGATTTAAGAATGAATCACATCATGGGCAATAATAATATACAGAATTAAACGGTTGTAAGACTGTTATCAGATAGTGTATAAAATATAAAAAATACAGTATTAAGTGAAATTTTACTACAATAATTTAATAAATTGTTTCACGTTGAAAAAAATATTGTTTTTGTAAGTAACTCTGTGGAGAGTTGAATTTAAGAATAATAAAATTATTGATATTAAGTTTTAAACTAATAAAATAACTTTATTAAATAGTTAAATAGGCTATAGATCATGTAAAAATACTTTAATTTTTCTGTGTTAACTGTAATATAATTTTATGAAAAATATTAGCCTATTTTTTTTTTTTGTAATAAACTCTGTAATCTCATCTAGGCCCCTAAGGTTAATTTTGTGCAATCTAAAACAAATAAAGGCTATTATTATTGATTGTGTTGGTGGCGATTTCGTTTGAGTTATTCCACGAAATCTTTTCAGAGTAGCTGAATTTTGTTGTAAGAACAAATTTATGGTGTAGAACATGAATTTTTATTCTTAATACTTCTGTATTAAATTAGCCTATAGGTTTCATTTCACGTAAGGGGAGACTGTACTTTGTATCCCGTTAATGTTAAATTTTGTACTTTTAGGAACATTTTTCATAGGGTTGGTAAAATATAGAGAAATGAAAGTTTTCACGCTTATAACTGTCGGGTTTCTCTAGCTACTGATTATTTTTTCAGTTTAATCTGTTTGACCATACAATTTAAAAAAAATAGCGAACAACATAACATTTTACAAATATTTTTCTACAGTTTTTGCGTATTAGTCTACTAATTTTTAGAGCACCAGAGGAAATCATAAAAATGTCAAAAAATATGTGCATGTACAAGATAAATAACTGGTAAAAATTTCAGCCTGTGAGGTTAAATGATTTCTGAGAAAAATGTGCCTAAGAATTAAACATCTAAATTTACGGGAAAAGGGAAAAAACAAAAGGATGCAAATCAAAAACAAAATGTACACAAACAAGTAAATTTCCCATCAACGTTGATTAGAAAACTTAACCAACAGCCGAGAATATTAAAACCAGTGATGTAGATATTTTAAAAAACTAAAATTCCTTAGCTCTAAAACGAGCAGTATAAAATTATGAAAAATATTTATTTTAGTGACATGATAATTTTTCTGGGTAAACTTGATAAAAACTTAATTATTTTCATTCAAATAACTTTTTGACGTAATCTAATGTTTTTCTGGTAGATCTAGGTTTCAACTATTGAAAAACATAAAAAAAAGAAAATAGGCTATAAATTTTCAATCAAACCATCATACAGTCTCCCCTTAAAAGGAATTCAAAAATGTGATATTTGTTTTTTTAATTTTAACAAATTGTGTACTACTTTTAAATAATTTTTATTTCAATCATTCATATTCATATTTTCGCTTGTTTAATTTTAAGTTAATCTTGCATGTAGCCTATTATGTCATGTTGTTTTTATTTTTGGCACTGATATTTCATGTTTCTATGGAAACAACAATAGTTTTTTTATTTGACATTTCCCGACGTTACTTGGGTCAGCTGGAGTTTAATCAGGTGAAAGACTACTTCGGCAGTTTGCAGAAACGCCAACAGATTGATTATTGTATAAATATTAAATGAAATTGTACTTATAAGTAATGTAAATTGACATGTTCTATTAGGCTACTTCCTTGGGAGTCACCTGGACCGCACAATTAATAAATATACTGATTTTGTCTTCAAATCATCTTAAATCGTAGATTTCTGTAGGCTTATTCGGCTATAATCAAAAACTAATCGGTATTCTTAAAGATTTGTTTAATCATCCGATTCTAACAATATACGGGATGATTGTAAATTGTTTGGCAATCTCTAGAAAGATGATTCTGCAGCTAAAAATAAGTAAAAATGTACATATAAACATAGATCCGGAAGTGCATCGTTAGCGAGTTATGCCTGGCGAAAACCATGATTCCTGGTAAAAGAATGAAATAAAATTACATTAAAATTCTGGAAAGGTAAATAAAGGGGAAATTTTAGTGGTTTCTCATGGTTTTTAACCTGCGGAAACTTAAAAAAAGTACCAGAACCGTATCGCTTTTAGTTTTTAAGAAAATAACGTGAAAACATTAAAAGTAGGGTTAGACAATACACTTTTTTAAGTTTACTAGTTTTTAAGTAGTAATTGTTAGTTTTTAAGTTTAAAAATTATATAGGCTAAATAACACCTTTGAATAAAATTCTCTACAATTTTTATTAAAACGTTTTGTGTGCTTATTCGCAATTTAACAAAGTTATTTTACACTAAACTTAAAAAAGTGTATTTTATAACCCTACTTTTTAATGTTTTCACGTAGTTAGCTTAAAAAATAAACTTAAAAATACAGTTCTGGAACTTATTTTTTAAGTTTCCCTAGTTAAAAACCATAAGAAACCATTAAAATTCCCTTAATTTACCTTTTAAGAATTTCACTATGACTTTATTTTAATCTGCTCAGGAATCATAGCGAAATCTTTCGCCAGGCATAACTCGCTAACAATCCATTTCTGGGCCTATGTTTCTATCTACATTTTTCTTATTTTTAGCTATAGAATCATCTCGGTAGACCTGTACTACAAAGCACTAAAAAAGTACTAAACAGCGCTTATTTTTATTGTATTTAAATTCTAAAAGTACCTTTTTTTAAAATTATTCATACTATATTGGGGCAGACAAATAGAATAATTTATGATTTAAATTTAAATAAAATTATAAAATTTAAGAATAATTTTATATTCTCTTCTTAAATTATACATAGTATGTTTTTATAACTAAAAATGTACCTCTTTAGAAAAATTAAATTTAGATTTAATCGTTTAAAATTACACTGATACATTCTAATAATTTTTAGTATTCAGAAAGCAATATCAGAATTTATAGACCTAGGCCCTAGTAGGTAGACAATCTCAAAAATTTATATTCACAGTATTTGTTTTGAAAAAATACACATATTTTTTTATTAAAAATATAAAATAAATAATACTTGTAGCCTATGTCGTAGACTATAATATAATTATACTTCACTGTTTCCACACTACCGATTTTAATGCATTTGTAAATGATACTACATTCAATTTAAATTATCTATAAATTTTTATAATTAAAAATTAAATATGTAAGAAAAATAATATTAATAATATAAATATTTATTGAATATTAACAAATTGTAAACAATTTATAATATTATATAAGTAAACAATATAAAATACATAGGCTACATAGACTAACCAACTCTTATTGTTTACGGTAAACAATGGTGTAAAACGGCCGGTCAATGATTTCTGTCATGCTATTTTTCTATAAAAATAACCCATCATACTTAACGAGTTATAACTAAAACTTATTTAAAAACATTGAAAAAATGTTATAAATATTAAAGTTATTTAATATTTTGAGGTTAGTTTTTTATTTTTTTTTATAGTATAAAATTTTAGATTCATGTATAAATTTTAATATAAATCTTTAGTTTTATTTTATTATAGACTAATAAAAATAAATTTTAGTTATTAATTTTCCAAGAAAAATCAATAGGTTTTTAAATTTATTTTATTTTATTAATATTATCTTAAAGTAAATTCTCTGAATAATTTTGACACTATATTCAGTGTTTAAATTGTTTAATTTACACAAATGTTTATGTATTATCTATAAAGAATTTCATGACACTATTATAAACAATAATTTTAGACCGATTTACATGTAGTGTATTAATTTAATATTCGATAGGTTTTCACTGTAATATAGGCCTACTAATTTTGATTCGTAATTTGTTTTATTTAAAACAATACATTTAAAATTTCTATAGTATTAGATTACTTGGTTTATTTCAGTAATTTCCTATCCATTAAAGAGTTTAAATAAAGTTTAAAATTTCTATTTTAAATACGGCTTAAGATTATGTAAAATTAATAGTCTAAGTCTGCAATTGTACAACTCAGAACAATTATGATTAAAATAAGAAAAACCCACTCTTGTCTAATTTACTATGAAATTTTTGGATTTAAATAAAGAATTTTTACAAAAATATTTTAAACAACTTTATCAATTTCTATGAGCTTGACGGTTAAGTTTATTATTTAGACGTTATTTCAACAGGCCTAGGTCCACGTTATGTCTCAATTAAATTTCTTTAATTGATTTAATTTTTAGTCTATTATTACCTATCAGTTTATTTGAAAGATGCTATCATTTTAAATAGGCTTAACCTACAAAATTTTTAATAATTTAAATTTTAATTAAGTTTTTATATAGGTGATCATTTAAACGTTAAAATACGTTCCCTATATAGTATAATCTAAATTTAATCATACCCAGCTTTTCTAGATTTAGGCCTAATCTATTTTAATTATATATATTTTCTTTATTTTAAAATAAATATAATAAATTTTATCAGGTATATTTTTACATTTAAACTAATCTTTAAATAAATTTTAATTAAGGTTACGGTAATACGTTTAGACTACTAAAGAATTTTTTTTCAAAATATATTTTAGGTTAGGTTTACATTATCATTAAAAAAACTGTAAAATATTTAAATATCTTTAATTTATAAAATAACCAATATAATTTTATTGTATTGTATTGATTTTATCTATAAATTTAAATACATCAATTTGTTTTATTATTTCAATAATTCGTTTAGTATACACAGATGGCCTAACATAGGCCCTATATTTACCCATTAAAATTTATTAAATTTCTAAATTTATAATCTTTAACAAAATGTATTTCAATTTTTTCTATTGTTATGGTTAGATTTTTAGGTTATTTTTTTTGTTTTGGTAACTAATCGTTTACTACGGTATAAATTTAATATAATTTTTTGTTGTGAAAAATAAAATCGTGTTCAAATGTAGTATTCGTAAATATAAATAGATATTTGTACAAAAATAAATAAAGATAAAATATTTGAATATTGTATAGTAATAAATAGTTGGTTAAGTAACGTACCTGGGGTGCTGGCGACGGATATGAGTAACTAAACTGTGTGTAGGCAGACATAACAACGTTGAACTATGATCCTTACAAGCTAGCATCGGGGAAAAACTTCAGAGAATCATCCCTGAGATTAAAATAAGGGATGATTACCATGTCAGGGAGGGTTAAACGGTAATGGAATAAACAATTTCGAAGAGCGACACTCACACACGTTATACACTGGTTCGCCTCCCTGGCCCGACTGAAGCCTGGTAACTCTAGCGGACAACCCGCGAACTTTGCTGACCGGATCTCCCTTCCACTACTATAAACACCGCCCTTATTTTGCTCCGCCTATTATATCCGCCCATTTATCCCCCCAATTTCCCCCTTATTCTAGAAAACTATGAAATAACCCAACCTCTTTTAACATTTTCTTTCTTACTGAACAACGATTGCGAAAATATAGTACTGTTCCACTCCTATAGTACAATACTTGTTCTGTAAACCTACGTGGGTTGTTCATACCTCGTTCGAACATAAATTGTCTCTTCACCTAACCACTCTCCTCTCTTGTACCCCCTTAAACCCATCCTCTCTCTAACGACTAACAAAAAACAAAATAACAAAACATCTATCCACCGAATAACTTACAACCTCCCTACATATTTAGCACGAGTCACTCTTTTTCAATATTTTTTTCACTTTTTCTTTTTCCCCCTTCCTTATACTTGTTTTTCCACGTGCTTTTATCTTATTTTTCAAAAATATATTATATTCGCAATTTGTACTTTACTAATATTATCTGAAACTTTGCCAACTTTTATCTATCTTAACATTTATTTATTCATTGAATTAAATTTAAATTTCGTTAAATTTAAATTTGTGTCTTTCTTAAATTATTTATTTCCAATTTATGTAGCCTAATATCATGTAAAACAAAAGTCTATAACCTACTTTGGGCAATTTTATGTAAGTTTTATTTATCCTATTTTGTTTAAAAATAACTTTCAATAAAAATAGCCTACGCTTCAATTTGTAAAATTTTATTTATCAGAATTTTAAAATGATAAATTACAGTACCTAATAAGTATAGTTTTCTTATTAATTTATAAACGGATGTGGGTAATAAGTTATTCAGACATTGATTTATCATGAAAGCCTGCAAAAAATTAAGTTATTAAAATGCTTTGTTTTAAGGTTGGTTCATTTTAACCTATAATTATATATTTACAGGAGACTAAAGTCTTGAGGGCATAACGTTTCCAAATTTTGAAGATGTTTGGGTACACCGGAGATAAGGTAAGCACTTTATAATCATTGGAGCTTTCTCCTGAATTTTATTAATGACTGTTAACAGTAACCTATATCATAATAAAAATCTTTAACTCAGTTTTATCTTTTAGTAACCATATAACTAACATTTTTAAGAAAGCTAGTCACTTGCTGGGTTTTATTCAGGTGAAACTGTACAGGCCTACTAATGGTTTTCACAGAAAATTGCAATTTTCGGTTTTTTTATGTTTTTCAATAGTTCAGACTTAGGCCTATATCTACTCACTAGAAAAACATTAAATTACGTCAAAAAAATTATTTTAATGAAAAATTAAGTTTTTAGCAGGCATATCCAGAAAAATGACCATTTCATCAAGAACCAATATTTTTCGTAATTTTACACCAATCGTTTTAGAGCAAAAAGAATTTTTTTTTTTAAATATCTGCGTTACTCTTTTTGATATTCTCAGCTGTTGCTACAGCTTTCTAACCAACTGTTGATGGGAAATTTACTTGTTTGTGTACATTTTCTTTTTGGTTTGTTCCCTTTTTGTTCTTTAGCTATTCCCGTAAATTTAGATTTTAAAATTTAGGTAGGTACATTTTTCTCGGAAACCATTAAACCTTGCTGGCTTAATTTTTTACCAGTTATTCATCTTGTACATAGCCTACAGAAATACCGACATTTTAATGACTTCCTCAGATACTCCAACAATTACTAATATCCAAAAAAACTGATAAAGAAGTTTGTAAATATTTTATGTTATTCGTTAATTTGTTTTTAATTTTATGGGCTCACAGATTAAATTGAAAAACTGTGAGTAGCTAGAGAAACCCGACAACTAAAAGTGTGTAAAGTTTCATTTCCGTATCTTTTACCAATCCTATGAAAAATGTACCTAAAAATAGCAAGTTTAACATTAGCGTGATAAATAGTTTAGGCCTAGTCTATATATAGCTGCTCTAGAAAAAACTTAATTTTTCTTTTGTCGTATCAACGTATCAAAATTGTAGAATTTGGTTGATTCTTTTTTGCTTTTCATATTACGCTGTTCACATTCATGCCATAGAGCAACTCAGATCAGATTCCTCCGTTATTAATAGGGCCGTAGCAGAACTGTATAGTACTCTTTTGCAATTCCGTATGATAATTTACTAGATATAGCCTACTTTCAAATGCAAACACTGGAAAATAGGCGTCGATTAGCTTCACTCCTAGGCTCTACATATTTTTTTCTTATTTTAGCTTTTATTTGTTATTGGAAACTGTACATTATTGACAACTACCCAATTTGATCTCTGCTTTTCTCTGTATTTTTGAAGTGGATTAGGCATGAGTTTGAACAGGGACCCCCAGTAGAGTTTGTTCATAGATGGCTGTCAGCTGATCACCATACAAAGTCGCTTGTCCAACCGGTGTTACTTAACAAATAATAGCGACTTTCTACCAGCTAAATGACTGGGCTGGCCCGTAGACCACTAATATGTTTGAAACAATTTTATTGTTTGGTGAAATAAATGATCCTTGTTCGCTTGGAAAAATCCCTTTTCGCTTCCCAAGTTTTTATAACCGTTCAAAAAATATGTTTTATCATAAATCTCCCTCCATTAATTATGTAGCTTATTCGCCAGTTAACTGCATGATAATTATAATATCATGGACAGAATTGCGACAATAGATCCATTTGTCTGATTATACCATCGTATAGGTCAGCCATTCTTAAAGGGAGACTGTACCGTGTATCCCGCCAATGTTAAATTTGCTATTTTTAGGTAGGCTACATTTTTTATAAAATTGGTGAAAGTTACGAAAATAAAACTTTATACACACTTATAGTTGTAAGGTAGTTTTAGCTACTGACATTTTTTCGATTTAATCTGTTGGACCATAAAGTTTTTAAAGAATAACGAATAACATAAAATCTTTACAATTTTGTTCTAAGTTTTTTGCATATTACTATTTTTTTGAGCACCTCAGAAAGTAAAAACAATGTCGGTGAATGTGCATGTAGACTACATGATAATAATTAACTGTTAAAAATTTCAGCTTGGTAGGTTAAATGGTTTCTGAGAAAAACGTATCTAAGTGTTAAAAATCTAAATTCGCGGTAAAAGGCACAAATGAGAAACAAAACGTAACTTACACAAACAAGTTTAATTTCCCATCAACAGTTGGTTAGAAAGCTGCACTAACAGCGGAGAATATTAAAAATAGTGAAGCAGATATTTAAAAAAAAAAACTAAAATTCTTTTTGCACTAAAACAAGCAATAGTCTATAAAAATATGAAAAATATTTGTTCTAGGTGACATGTTAATTTTTTTAGGATAAACCTGATAAAAACTAAATTTTTTTTCATTAAATTATTTCTTTTTGTAATTTAATGTTTTTGAGATAGGTTTAGATCTAAACTATTGAAAAACATAAAAAACCGAAAAACAAAATTATCAGTCAAAACTATCATACAGTCTCCCCTTAAGTCTTTCAAGACGTAAGTTCTCAACCAATTCCACATTATGTGTGAGTTAATTTTATTTGTTTTTTTGTCTTGGACCTACGCCTATATCATGATTAATGATAAGTAAATTACTGTATTTGTAAAATCTATGTTTATAATACCGTCTTTTGTATATATAATTCTGTTTGCATTATTTACTATTTTTATTTGTATTCTTCTTTTGTTATCTTTTTACTTTTGTAGTAGGCTAAGTATATTTTCTTTGCTCTGTAATGAAATATTGTTTCTGTAATTGGACTGTAGTTAGCCTGCTGTAAACAATTCAATTCAAATACACAATGACGCGTAAGACATCGAGTTGTTTTCTAATGGATACGTAACTCGGACGATTAGTAATCAGTAATCACTACACGATAAATTACGCGTTCCTTACGTCAACGACACATAGGCTATCTAAAACTGTACTGCAAGTTCAAAGAAAATCTTCACAATCATAACAATCCGTTAATATGCAATATGAATACTGCGGACCTACCAGGAATCGCACAAAGACGACTGAAACGCGGATGGAGTAGAGACATGATACATTAACGCAACCTCTAACATTATTAGTCTACGTATACAAAAATACAATTTGCCGGCCGCATTGGCGCAGTTGGTAACGTGCTCGCCTCTCATCATGCGGTCCTGGGTTTGAATCCCACTCAGGCACGGCATATTTTCATACGTTACAACATATAATTTCATCCTCCATTGTACACATTTACACCCCAACGTCGTCGCTAATGACCGTTGTAGTTGATGCGACGTTAAATAAATAAATTTTTTAAAAAATACAGTTTAAAAATGAACACATTTATCGTTATCTGGAGAGCTATCGCTGGGTGGTATCATCCTTAAAACCATTAACGCGGTTAGTTTATTTTTAAATTTTTTTTTGTTAATTTAGTTGCTGCACCTCTTTACGTTAGCAACAAAACCTTGCCGGTCGCATTGGCGTAGTTGGTAACGTGCTCGTCTCTCATCATGCGGTTTTGGGTTCGAATCCCATTCAGGTACGGCATATTTTCATACGTTACAAAAAAAATCATTTCATCCTTCACCGTCTGCATTAGCAGTAATTGCAGAACAGTCAGACGTTAAACCCAAAAAAAGCAACAAAACCTTACATACAGATATGAAAACACCACTTGTACAAAATTCTTTCTAATACCTATACAAACGCTTTCACGACAAGTCACACGAACACGAGAACCCCCTGGTGCGTTCATTTTCCACCTTTCATTTACCTGATGATCCCTCTAGACGCCTTAAAAGACGCTGGAGTAAAGACCAGCTAATTTGATATACAAATTTCATTCTTGGGGAGGCACCAATGGGGGCCCTACCCCTCTCATGCCTATCATGTCATTTATATTATTATCATAATCATCACAATTGCTTGTTGTTTCATTTTACAGTTGTAAATAAAGAATTAAAGAGAAAAAAAATTTAGTTGTTAACGTTTTTACCTACTGGTTGTTATTATACAGTTGCAAAATAAATGAATAATAACATAACCTATGTCATATTAACAAATCCTATGTCATTTGACTTATTATTATAGGCCTAGATCTTACATAACCTACTTTTAGGTAGGCCTACTTATTGTAATAGGTAACGGAATATCTTTCATAGGTAATCATTCACAAAAGCAACTTTAAATCAAAACTTTGTCAATTTCACATCTTTTGTCAAGATATGCATATCAGAAAGGTTTCTCAGATAATGATAAAGTGTTGAATATTAAAATAATGTTTGAATTTAATAAAAACAATTTTATTTAAGGTATTTTTTTACGAAAAGAACTTTAATAGGTCTACTATGTAAGCCTGACTAAACTTATTACTGAATACTAGATAGGCCTATTATCCAATTAATTGATAAAAAATTTAACTGGGTGTTAAAATAGTGTTAATTTTTTATTAATTTCCTATAAAAATATAAAAATAAAAGCTTAAAAATTATTTTATTTCTGAAAAATTAACAAAAACAAAATTAAAATTTATTTTAAAATATAGCATAGGCCTACTATCGGCTAGGTTAATTAATTCGATTTGTTCAACATAGGATAACCGAATACGAAAATAGTCTTTACTATACCGGGATAGGCTTACTAAAGCCTATCTGTCAAATTACTAAAGTCTTCTGTCAAATTTTATAATAACCTACAAAACAATGAAAAGTAAGCCTATAGGCCTATTCTTTTAAAATGCCTATCAGCTGATGCAGCGTTTAATTTGCTAACTGTCTTACAATCATGGTTTACATAGGCCCTGCATAGTAGAGAATTAAAATTAACTCCGATAAAATAAAACATTTCATTTTTACCCGTTTACGTCAAACCTGCTCTGCAGTATTTTTATTTAATTCTTCTATAATACGCCTTATTCTTCTTCTTATTCTTCTTCTTAACGTGCCCGCTCCGACTGGAGGTTGGCAATCATGATGGCTGTTCGGACTTAGGACACCGCAGCTCTGAACAGCTCTACTGAGGTACAACGGAATCAGTCGCGAAGATTCTTCTACCAAGAAATTTTTTCTTCTTTTACATCTCTCTTCCCCTGAATCTTGCCTTGTATTATCCAGCGAAGCATTTCATATCTTGGTCCACGTATACGTATAATATGACAAAGATATTCAATTTTCCTTTTTACTTTCTCTTGCCTATATGAACATATAGGAAGGAAGTATTGTTTTCATGTCGATTTTTCGAAATCGAGTTTTCTCCGGATCTACACGTTTTCAGACCCCCTGAACCCAAAAAACATGTTTTAGAGATTGGTCTGTGTGCGTGTGTCCTGCATGTGTGTGTGTGTGTGTGTGTGTGTGTGCGCGCGCGCGCGTGTGTGCGCGTACAGAATATCTCAAGAACGGAACATCGTACGAACTTGAAACTTAAGTTAAATAACACTAGAGTACCCGACACGAACATTTTCATTAAAATCGGCCAACCTAATGTGAGTAGTTTATTCGTGCCTTTTCTGCCTTTTCTGTTCTTAAATGATTCAGTCATTTAATTGGCTGACCATGTGATAAAAAACAGAACTATTTATGTTGGTCCTGCAACGAACAGATTGAGTGTAAATAATTTGACACTCCACCTGTCTGTTATGGGCAGAATATCTGTAATAAATATCAAAAAACGCTACTTACAATCAAACACATCATCACAGACTGCTAAACTGTTACACAATCTACACGAACAGTATTCAAAATAAACAACATTTTAGCACTTAATTTAGTAGACAAAGTTCAAATCACAATAATTTTTTTTAAATTTCACAAAATTTCAGATTTGATATAATAGTAAAATCGCATAGGCTATGTTATTTTTCATTGTGTCACTATTTTTTATTTTTCTGTTGTCTAAATTTTAATTGAACCTGCCTATTTTTTCATTATGTTTTTATATGTGACCTAATTGTGTTTGTTTGTGTCTTCTTTGGAAATTTTATACTACTTGTATTTATATGTAACGTGGTCGCTAATGACCTCGTAGTCGATGCGACCTTATATACAAATAAATAAATATCAAAAAATTAATAATAAGTTAGTTATATTTGAAAGGTATTTTCACATGGAGATACCTTTTTTATGATAAATTATTTTTTATCAAATATATTTATTGTTCTGTTAAAGAACCGGTTGTTAATATTTTTGTTAATTAAAAAAAATACATTTTACACCATTGTTAAGTTTTATAAATTGTGTTAGGACCTATGATTAACTATTCAAATGGTTAACAATTATCTAGCCTTTGATTATCTCTTGAAAAATGAAACGAATAGCCTTTTACGATAATTTAGTAGAGGGTAGGCCTATATCTCTATAAGTGTTACCTACCTCTTGAAAATATTAACGCCTACCCTACATGTGAAGATCTTTTTTTTCAGGTAAATATTTATTCAATTAATTTTTATATTAGATTATAATATTAATTTTATATTAATAATTTGAAAAGTAGATTAGATATCAGTAAAGTGGACTGTGTACTTTAATGTTTCCTGGAAATTGCCTCTAACAAAATCGATCAGCTAAAAAAAACCTTATGTCACTTTTACATATTATTATACGAGGTATGGCTATTAAATAACGAGACTGACGTTGTAAAAAATTTTATTTTTATTTTATACATAATCACTTATTTTTACCTTCAATATACACTCCTCCATCCCTACAACGCTCCATGCAATTTTTCATTGTTAGAAACAGTGCTGGAAGTCATCTTCTGTCAGCTCCTTCAGAACAAGTGCCGCTTTCTCTTTTACAGCTTCCACAGACTCAAATCTTGTCCCTTTCAATGCAGATTTCACCTTAGGGAACAGGTAGAAGATAATAACATGTGTTGAAACGTGGTTTTTTTACTTATGATCCGGAAACGAAGCGCCAATCCATATACTGGAAGAGCCGAACTTCACCGAGAGCCAAAAAATCTCGAATGAGCAAGTCAAAATTTAAAGCAATTACGATTGTTTCTTTTTTTTTTTTGATATCCATGGGATTGTGTACCTTCACTGGGTTCCTGAAGGTCAAACAATTTATCAATATTACTACCTTGAGCCTACTTTCTAAACTACGTCAGCCGGCCGCGTCGGCGATGTTGGTAACGTGCTCGCCTCTCATCACGCGGTCTTGGGTTCGAATCCCACTCGGGCATGGCATTTTTTCATACGTTACAATAAATTCATTTCATCCTTCACCGTCTGCATTAGCAGCAATTTGCAAAACAGTCGGACGTTAAACCAAAAAAAATAATAAATAAAAAAAAAATAAACTACGTCAAAGAGTAAGGAAAAAACGCCCCGAAATTTGTAAGGACAAATCATGGGTTCTCCACCAAGACAATGCGCCAGCTCATTTTGCGTTATCTGTCAAGAGGTTCCTAGCCAAGTACAGCATCTCGGTGTTAGAACATCCACGTTATTCACCAGATCTTGCACCATGTAACTTCTACCTGTTCCCTAAAGTGAAATCTGCGTTAAAAGGGACAAGATTTGAGTCTGTGGAAGCTGTAAAAGAAAAAGCGGCACGTGTCCTGAAGGGGCTGACAGAAGATGACTTCCAGCACTGTTTCCAACAATGGAAAATTCGCATGGAGCATTGTAGGGATAGAGAAGGAGTGTATATTGAAGGTGACAATAAGTGATTATGTATAAAATAAAAAATACAATTTTTACAACGTCAGTCTCGTTATTTAATAGCCACACCTCGTATCTAGCCTATAATTTTATATTTAGCCTACTCTACACAAAATAAAAACATTTCAAATTTTTATGAATTCCTTGTATGAGATTCTACAAATGCGCAATAGATTTTCTTTCAGATAAAATGTGAAATTAAATTGTTAAAAACTTGGTTTTTTTAAAACCACACCTCACATAACTTTCTTTCGCCAATGCACATAATGAACAATATGTTTAATCGTTGTTGTTTAGGTCATCAGCCGAAAAGCTTGTTTGAACCTGTAGAGGTTTTACTAAGTAAAACGAGGAGTGAGGTGGTTTAAAATTGCCTTCCTCACTGAATAGAAAAGTACGCTTATCAGCATGCCGGGCCCTCTGAAAAGCACATATTTTCCACTCTGCAAATGACACCTTCACTTCATTCACCACAGGATCTGGCTGTATAATGAAATCCATTACTTCAGAGGAGATAACTCTGATTAGTGTCTTTTACACCTCTACCTCTTCTGTTCTTAAATGATTCAGTCATTTAATTGGCTGACCATGTGATAAGAAACAGAACTATTTATTTTAGCCCAGCAATGAACAGATTGAGAGTAAATAATTTGACTCTCCACCTGTCTGTTATGGGCAGATGTTTAATCATGAGTATATATAAAATATAATATGAGTAGGCCTACAGTGTAATATTAAAAATATAGGCTAACCTTATTTTAAACGTGAATGAAAGATGCAAAATGAAAACCAACCTCTGGTAGAACTTAAAAATACGGAAAATCACGAATTATTAACCCTAAACTAAGGTCTGTTGAAAAAAATGCTTGAAGTAATAATAAAATTTATATCCATAAAAAATATTTAAAACAAAAAATTACCTGTTTTAATTCTTACAAATTGCTTTAAAAACAAAAAACAAATTTAACTATTGGAAAAAGTACCTACAAAGGAGGCCTCTGCACAGGAACGAGTCTATTATGTTTTTTTTTTTTGTAGTATATTTAATGTTTTAGTTACGAGTACTTCATTTGCAATTATACTTTAATGAAGATTATATCTAATGAAGATCAATTTGAAACATATAAATAAAAGTAAACATCATAGTTACTAAAAATAGTGCGAAACCATTCTGAAACTTGCTTGAAATTAAAGTTGTAGATGTTTTTATTTCTTACAACTTTGATCATATACTAACTCATTACTTTAGAAAGTTTCCCGGATTGGACAATTTTTAAGTAAATTTCAATTCGTTGAAAAAATCCTGTTCAATATTTTAAATGTAATCAATTATTTTTATATTTTTAACTTCTACATTGTTTATCGTAATAAGAAATTAAAATGTGTGAATAGCCAAGAATCTTCAATAGTAGCCTAGGCTAATTACTAAAGAACTGGTTATCAGAATGGGGGGCGCAACGAAGGGTTGGGGGGCCCAAAGCCTAATTTAAAAAATAAATGAAGTAAAATATTGTTTATTTTTGTAACATTGGAACAAGTTTTTAATTTTGAATTGATCGTTATAAACGAAGTTATTAAATTGCATTAGTAGTCTTAATTTTTGTTTTGAGTTATATTTAGCAATATGTAGTTATTAAAAATATATGTCCAGATCTATTTGTAATTATATTTTTAATTATTTCAACATTGAACCCATTGTCCCTACAGGAATAGGCTTTAAATTCTGACTAGACCCACCGGGTTGGTCTAGAGGTAAAGTCGTCGCCGTTAGTCAGCTGTTTAACAGCTAATTTTCAGAGACAAAGGTTCCTGGTTCAAATCTTAGTAAATGTATTTAAATATTAGACAGTGGTTATCGGTGCACTTTGAAGGTTAAGGTTCAATTAACCATACTCTCTCAGGATTAGTCGGTCTGTTTCTGTACAAGACTACATCACACCACACGTACATCATTTACACGTTACACACATCATCCTCATCTCATTGGGTCATGGGGTTGCTTATTGTTCTAAATTGAACAGATTGCAACGTACACATATTATAGATTAAAAAAAAAGAATCTGGCTTAAATAAGAATTGACCCACATGGTTGGTCTAGGGGTAAAGTCGTCACCATGAGACAGCTGTTTAACCGCTGATTTTCGGAGACGAAGGTTCTTAGTTCAAATCCTAGTAAATGTAAGTTACTTTTATACGGATTTGAATACTAGAAAGTGGTTACCGGTGTACTTTGATGATTGGGGTTCAATTAACCATACTCTCTCAGGATTAGTCGGCCTGGTTCTGCACAAGACTACACCTCATTTACACGTTATACTTATCATCCTCATCTCATTGGTTCATGGGGTTGCTTATTGTTCTAAACTGAACAGATTGCAACGTACCCATTAGCGATAACAAATAATTACCAGTAAAAGTGTTATAAAAAATCCGCCCTTATTTACATAAGTTATAGTTAAAGGGGGCGTGGCTTAAAGTTAAACCACGTAAGGGCTCGAAATAATAAGTTTGAGAACGGTGACATTAAAATAACCTACACAAATTTTAAACTATATTTTCACACAGATATTTTGTTAGAAAAAAACCCACTTGTAAATGCTTTATGTAATTATTTAATGTTTCAAATTATTTTTAAATGTGGACCAACAACTACAACATTTATTTTAGTTGTTTGAACAAATTATTTAATTTTTACTTTGGAATTTGGATTATTTATACCAAAACTACATAATAAAAGTAAATTCAGTCATAAAAATCATAATTATAACACAGATTTTATAATAAAGTAATTAAAAATATTTACAAATATTTTTCAACTTTTAAAATATTTTAGTACGAAATTATATACATAAAAAATTTAACGGTCTCTATTTTTTTAATTGTTTACTGTATTTTTAAGTATAAATTGTTTTTTTTTTGGTTTTTTTTTAAATAATGTGGTTTTTTTTTACTAATGAAGTGTTGTAAAACGTCGTTTACAAAGTTTTCACACGGACTTGACTTCGTTTACGCACCACTTTGTTCACTTCATAGTCGGTTTTCTTTTTCCGTTTTCTCTCACACATTATCACTTTTTTCTCTCTTTCTCTTTCTTCCGTAATGGATAGACTAAACTCGTTCGGTCTTCTATGCCACATTATGCCTTTATATTAAATGTTATTTTAGAGCCTATACGATGTGGCGTTCGGAGGCGGCTTCTTTTACTAAATTAACTGTCCAATGTCATTCCTCTTCTTGTTTTATAAACTGAACGAACATTTTTTTGTTTTGTTTTTCTCACAAACCTTTTACTTACGCTATTTATATCAATACAGGTCGATTTTGTAAATTTTGAAGTAAAACATATTGAATAGACCGTTTGAAGAAAGTTTATTAAAGGAAACGTTAAAATATGAATTCTGGTAAAAATTAATTTCTTTACGTTTTTTTGTGTTAAGAATTTATGGACTTTGAGGTCTTTTCGGTGCTACTTAATTACATAATGACTTAATAATCAACACACTTTATTTCTTTGAATAAACTCTTTATTTAACTAATAGCTATAGTATAGGTATATAATTATTTTGATTATTGTATCTAGAATGAATTTGAGTTTAGTGTATCTTCCTTCCAACAGTTTCATACGCCAACTGATTACAATAACTAAAACAATATTCTCCTTATATTGAATTTTTTTTATCAAATCAGCAAAAATACAATCTGTTCTCTTATAAAGGAACAAGAACAATAAGTAATAAGGTTAACATAAAAAAGACAACTGCCCATAACAGACAGGTGGAGTGTCAAATTATTTACACTCAACCTGTTCGTTGCAGGGCGAAAATAAATAGTTCTGTTTCTTATCACATGGTCAGCCAATTAAATGACTGAATCATTTAACAACAGAAGAGATAGAGGTGTAAAAGACACTAATCAGAGTTATCTCCTCTGAAAGTAATGAATTTCATTATACAGCCAGACCCTGTGGTGAATGAAGTGAAGGTGTCATTTACTGAGTGGAAAATAATATGTGCTTTTCAGAGGGCCCGGCATGCTGATAAGCATACTTTTCCACTCAGTGAGGAAGGCAATTTTAAACCACCTCACTCCTCATTTTACTTAGTAAAACCTCTACATGTTCAAACCAGCTTTTCGGCTGATGACCTAAACAACAACAAAAAACAAATTTACAACATTATATAGGCTAAATATAAATAAAAAAACCAGTAAGTTACGCTTACTTGAGATTTATATAACTTTTCAGATAATAATTAAAATACCTAATAATTCTTACTGAAAGCTATGAAGCTATGAAGTTATAATTTACATTTAAATTATTTAAAAACAAAATTTTGTCATACCGTTTGAAAAATCGGTTATGTTGACTAAGTAAATATTTTAAAGAAATTTTTTATTTTTGATGGAAAGTTTAAAAAAGTAAATGGTTTCTTTTTCGGTTCTCGTATTGTTAGCCTTCCCTTAATTGGTTTGATCAGGTTTTTTAATCCTTACTTAATTTATGGGAATTAATTAATGTAATTTAAAGAACTCTAACAATTAATTAACTTGAAGGCGTGTTGAATAAACAAATAAAGAAAATGGTTTTGTTTTTAATTCGATCTTAAGGTTGCTGTAGGATATATTTTACAAGTGCTTAAGACATTTTGAAGTATGTTCGTTTGTCTTACCGACTAATGAATTGTATACACTTTAATAATACTTCTGTTATTTTTAAAACCCAAAATTAGGAATTGTAGAGTATGGCGAAGTATCAGAAAATATTTTCATGTTTCATTTTATTTTATTTTATTTATGAAAATAGAAGATACAAATCATTAATAAGTGTAATAAAAGGTGTAAGTAATTAAAGTGTAATTTAAGAACAAAAGAGGCAGAGGTGTAAAAGACACTTATCAGATTTATCTCTTCTGAACGTAATGAATTTCATTATACAGCCAGACCCTGTGGTGAATGAAGTGAAAGTGTCATTTGCAGAGTGGAAAATATGTGCTTTTCAGAACGCCCGGCATGTTGACAAGCGTACTTTTCTACTCAGTGAGGAAGGAGAAAGGCTGGTTTGAGCCTCCAGAGTCTTTACTAAGTAAAACCAAGAGTGGGGTGGGTTACAATTGCCTTCCTCACTGAGTGAAGAAGTGTGCTTATCAGCATGCCAGGCCCTCCGAAAAGCATCTATTTTCTACCTTGCAAATTACACCTTCATTTCATTCACCACAGGATCTGACTGTATAATGAATTTCATTACTCGCGGAGGAGATGACTGTGACTAGTGTATTTTACAACTCAACCTCTTTTAATATTATTAAATACGATAAGAAACAGAACTATTTTTGTAGCCCTGGAACTAGCAGATCGAGTGCCCTACTGTTTAAAGTAATGTCTCGTTACTTGAAAATATTTTTATACACATACTGGTGTGTGAAAATTTACAACAATGATATCCATAAATAAGATAAAGATGAAAGAAAAAATTCTAAAATGTATTTTTAAGAATGCAGACCTTATATAAAAATTTCTGTACTAAGTAACGCACGGGAAAATATTTCAATCGAATTACTCAGGACAACCACAGAATTACCTTAGTACATACCGAGATTATTTTATTATTTTAATTACTCAGAGATTTATACATATTCCTACAGTTAACAGGAAATCAACAAGTACAGTACAAAATACAAAAAAAAATATTCAAATCTCGCACGAATCACCGCGACATCTCATTTTTGACACAATTCACACGAGACTCGCCGGCTGAAATTAAGATATTCTTATTTTAAAGCGACAGGACAACTCATAAATTATATCCACGAAGTTTCCCATTGGTGAGTTTCCTTCGATCAAGATATATAAAAAAGGAAACTCATCTACGTATTCATTATTCTGCTTAACAATAGATTGTAGATTTTTCTGTAATTTAAAAAATAAATAACACACCGGTATATCAGTTCATGGCCATAAATAACAGAATAGATTAACTACCTTAAGATTATAAATTAGCTTACTTAAAAAGTAAATCTACTCACTGAATGTTAGGTACAAAAATAAATGAAATATTGTTGACTTACCGAATCTTGGTAATAATTTGAATTATGATTTGGAGTTCCAATATATGTCGAATCCTGAAAAAAAATATCGTTTATTTATATTTAATTTTTTTTTTTTTTTTAGCTTCATCTTTATTTTTATTTACAACTGTACAATTTTTAAAGCACAATTAGTAAATGGGCGGGAAAGTGACGTGAATGTGAATCGATCCAGTGACCGATATCGGCGTGAAATTTTTCAAGGATGTGGTGACAATTTTTAATGATAATAATTTATAAACTATGAGGGATGATTTTTCTTATGAGATGATTTTTTTTATGATATGAAACAGGCATGAAAAGTTAAATTGAAATGTTTTTTTTTTATTATTTTTATGGTGGTCGGAGAAGATCCCTATTCCACCTTCGTTTCAGTCGTCTGTTAACAAGGAAATCGTTAGTTGAAATAGAATAATTTATTTAAAATTGTATTATTACACGTAATATTTCTAACTATTTCTCGAAAAAACAATATTTATTACTCTTATCATGTACGTAAATATTTTTAATCGCTCGGTCTTACTCGAAAATTCTCGAACTCACATTCCCTTTATTGTCACCGTATTTATAAACATCGCAGAGATCTTATTTTCGTTTTTTGTCACTTTTCTACTAGATTAGTTATTTATCGTTAAAAGAAAGTGAACAGATTATAAAGTAGCTGTATAAAAAAAAACCTAAGGTAAAAAATTTTGATAAAATTGGGGCAAATCAAGAAACTTAATGGACCTAACAAGTTCACTTTACTGATTACCGACTTCAAGGATTTCTGCGAAAAACAAAAACAGTACATCGGATAGACGAAAGCAATAGAAGGAGAAAACCTACAGTGAATTAATAGTAAGAGTTCCGGCTGTAAAAAGTTTTCAGAAATTTTAAAAATTACGTTGCTTGATCTAAGTTGGCAATGGACGAAAAAATAAGGTATTTCTTTAAGGGGAAACTGTACTTTGTATCCCGCCAATGTTAAATTTGCTATTTTTAGATACATTTTTCATAGGATTGGCAAAATACAGGGAAATTAGACTTTACACATCATAGGCGTCGGGTTTCTTCTCGAGCTACTGACATTTTTTTCAATTTAATCTTTGGACCATACCATTTTTTAAAAATATTACGAATAACATAATATTTTTACAAATTGTTTTCTACGTTTTTTGCGTATTACTAATTTTTAGAACACCTGAGGAAGTTATAAAAATGTCGGTATATGTGGCTATACAAGATAATTAACTGGTAAAATTTTCAGCCTGGTAGGTTTATTGGTTTCTGAGAAAATTGTACCTAGTGTTAAAAATCTGAATCCTGAATCCTGAATCCTGGTTGAGAGGGCCAAGAAGCCCTATGATGGCGACATCGTGTTAAGGAACACCTGGTCGCTCGGGGAACAATATAACAGAATAATTGCAACCTCAAGAAATTTAGGGGGAATTTTATAGTTTAAATAGGAAATAGGATTCTGGTTCGTGGGACATTGGAACTGGGACTTGAAAGGAGGTAATTCATTTTTAGAAGTTATCTGTGGAAAATTTAAAGTAAGGGACAAGTGGGTTTAAGAGCGGCTCTTTTATTTTATTTTATATTTCAGTGGCCTTTTTCAGTTTTGTGGGAGTCCTATTATCTTGATGAGGGGAAGGCATGCATTTTACTGAACGTGGACTAAAGGTATAATTTAAGGTAGGGGTTTGTTTATGATTTCAGGGGAGACGGAAAGGGTAGAGTTTGGTTAAAAATCTAAATTTACGGGAAAACGCAAGAAACAAAAAGGCACAAATCAAAAACTAAATGAACAAAACAAGTAAATTTCTCATCAACAGTTGTTTAGAAAGCTGAACCAACAGCTGAAAATACAAAAAAAAATAGTGATGCAGATATTTTAAAAACTAAAATTCTCTTTGCACTAAAACTAGAAGTATAAAATTGTGAAAAATATTCGTTCTTGGTAACATGATAATTTTTTTGTGTAAACTTGAGGAAAACTTAATTTTTATATAAAAAGATTATTTTTTTGAAGTAATTTAATGTTTTTTCTGGTAGATCTAGGCCTAAACTATTGAAAAACATAATAAACCAACAATCGAAATTTTGATTTAAAACCATCGTGCCATCTCCGCTTAAGAAGAATCACTATTGAAAACGATTACTTCTGTCTTAATGAAAATATGTTCACGATGCATATTCGATCCCATCGAATCGAAGCAATTTTAATAGTATTTCAGATGATTTCGATAATAAATTATGACACGATTGACACTACTGCATTATTTTTGTCATTTAAGGAATAACCCAACATGCAGACGGATAGGCTTTGTAACTGCACAGACATATACAAAAATATTTTGGCGTCTAAATATATGAACGCCTAGTTCTAACAGAACACATGAGCCTACCATGTAGAGTCTACTACTCGTACATTACAGGAAAGTGACATAATTCCTAACTGGCGACATCCATCCAGGCGCCACTAACTCACTTCCTATACGCATAATATTCTCACCCCTACACTCCTACACCTCCGCACCCCCTATAGTAACGATACTTCTTAATTGGGATTGATGAATGTCTGCCTAGTGAAATACAATAACCACCTCTAGCCCTTATGTCTTAACTAACAAAGGGGTATCTGATATCTGGTAAACATTATTAT